>NW_012194973.1:0-11574 GCF_000504015.1 Erythranthe guttata
AAGAAAAAAAAAAAAAAAAAAAAAAAAAAAAAAAAAAGGGGCAGCCCCTGGGAACTAGCTGGTCACGGCACTACAGTAGGAGTGTGAGAATATTGATCTCTTGTTGCTTTTCTTCTTGACGAACCAAATTATAGATACGTTGAATGGAAGGAAATGGTCCATCAAGAGAATTTGGCTGCGAATAGCGGAAAAACGATCATGTAGTCCTTGAAGAAATCCATGGATCGATCTTGATTTTGTTGGTCAATAATGCTTTTAGCATTACCACAAATGCAAGGAGTGATATGGATAATGGAACCGAGTTCATCCCATAGAGATTTGAGTTGCGTAAAATACAATGAAACAGACATGCTTTCTTGTTTGAGAGAAGAAATTGATTGTTTCAATTGATAGATTTTTGGAGCATTTGATTGAGAAAAACGATCCTTGAGATCGGTCCAAATTTGTGCTGCAGTTTCAGCATACAAGATACTTGGACGGATCTCAGGTGAAACAGAATTAAGGATCCAACTTCCTACCAAATCGTTACAACGTTCCCAATTAGAAATGTCAGATTTCTCTGTCGGAATTGGGAGTGACCCATCAACGAAACCAAGCTTATTTTTGGCACAAAGTGCCATTGTGACTGCACGACTCCATGATCCGTAATTATCTCCTGTCAACAAAGGTGTGACAAGGATAGTAGAAGGACTATCGGAATGATGGATTGTGTATAAATCGGTTATGATGGATGTGGGTGATGATGATGACGACTTTGTAGGAAGAAGATCGTCGGTAGACATTTTGAAGAATGAGGAGAAAAAAATCAAAGATTCACTGATACCATGTAGAAAAGATGAAACACATAATGAAAAAGATGAATTGTGTCTTGTATTTCATCAATGAGAGCTTGTACATTTATATACACACAAGAGAGAAATAATAAAGGAAGAAACTAATTACACCTAATCAAATCCCTAATCAAATCACTAATTAAGACTTGATTGAATCTAATCAAATCACTAATCAAATCACTAATTAAGACTTGATTGAATCTAATCAAATCACCTAATTAAGGCTAAACTAAATCAAAATGAATTTATATTATATTATTCTAACAGACGTGCTTCTATTTTTTCATGGGCGTTTGATGGCTTGAACCTTTACGCCATGTCTGAAGTTGAGTACAATGCCGTAGTCGAATTCCAAGGGGTTCTCCATCTGTGGGGAGTGGCGGAATACGTAATTTCTGTATAGATGAATCATCGAAAGTTTGAGTTCTTGCAAGGTGAATTTCTGTCCGATGCAAGCACGAGGCCCTATGCCAAACGGGATGTTTGCGTAAGGATGCCTTCTTTTTTCCTCTTCGCAGTTTGGATCGAATCTTTCTGGTCTGAATTTCTCCGGTTCTTGGAAATTTTTCGGATCTTTTGCTAGAACACCTATAGCCCACCACACCCATGTTCCCTGCCAATTAAAAATGCCCATCTTTAAAAAATAATAATAACCATATATATGTGTATAGATACAGTGTAAAGACTGGATTTTTAATCTTTGGATTGGGTTTTATGTACCTTTGGGAGAACATAGCCTCCAATACTAACTTCTGCTGATGTTTCTCTAGCAACTAAAGGTGAAACTGTATAGAACCTCATTGCTTCTTTAATTACCTGCACTCGAAAATTAAAGATTTAATAAAATGAGATATTATCTCCAAATTCCTCTGTTTTGTTTTTTTCGATATTTCAAGAAAATGAAAACATAGAAGAAAACCCTGCCTGATCAAGATAAGGAAACTTGTGTTGAAGATCATTGGCTGTGGGAATTTGACCGTGGGGCCCAAACGAGTCGATTTCTTCTAGAACCTTCCGCTCGACTTCTAAATGGGAAGCTACCAAATAAACGATGCAAGATAACGTAAACGAAGTAGTTGCTGATCCGGCCAATAAATGCTCGTAAGTGACTGCGCTGATGTAATCCGATGTGAAGACGTTCTTTGCAGCTGTCTCCATTTCTCTTGCTCGAAGTATAAGGGACAAGAAATCTTTCGATCCAACGTTGTCTTTCGTTCTTTTCTGAACGATCTCATCGAGCCTGTTAGTCAGATTCTTGTTTGTTCGTTCGACTTTCCAGTCCATGGTGAAACGTATTCGTTTGAGAATCTGTCGAAAGGGTTCTTGTAGGATCGGAATAAGGAGGCCTAATATGATCGAAAACGAGCCGGATAAATCCATTTTGAGTTGGGTAGTGGAGTAAATATGTTGCTTGATGAATTCCTGGACTTGATTTTCGTCGTTTTTGTTGTTTAACTTAGTGACGGAATTGGGCTTGGAGAGGCCGAAATCGACCCCGAATGCAGCTTGTCCAATCACATCTGTTGCTAATTTAAGTGATAGATCAGAAAAGACGAAATCTTTAGCGTCGAGATTCGAAGTGGCGGATTCAATGAATTCTTGCATGGTAGGAATTAATTTCGCAAGATGAGACGGCTGATAAACGGATAGAATCGTGTTTCGCATAGCCGACCATTGTCCGTCCCTGAAAAAAAAAAACAAAAAAATATAATTTCTTGTTTTCGAGAAAATTACGAGCTTTCGATTATCGAAACAATTCGACGATTCCGTAATTATATACTTTGTGAAGAAGAGGCCTTTTTGATGAAGAGGAGAAGCTGCAATGGGAGAAGGGATGCTTCTGTTGGAAAAGTATTTGAATTTCTTTATACCAACTTCTCTGCATAACTCTGCATCAGCTATAATCACTAGTGGCTGTCTCCCCATATGAAACCTGTTTTCAAACATTTTTTTTTCATGAGAAAATTATATTTCAGACAAGAAAAAAATTCAGACAAAAAAAAAAAAAAAAAACACCTGAAAATGGGACCGTATTGGTTGGCAAGAACAGAGAAAACATCAGGGCCATGTTTGGCAAGCAAAGGGAGATGTCCTAGAATTGGAATTGGTGGCTGACCTGGCACTTTTCTAACACTCCAATATGGCTCATAAAAATACCATAATAATAATCCTGATATAATTACTGTTAATATTGCTGATAAAACAGGTGCCTCCATCTCTGTAAACTCAGGAAAAACTGATGATAAAAACTCCATTCTAGAGAGATAAAATAGAGGAGAGAGAGAGAGATGATTGTGAAGAATTGATTTTGGTTTAAGGGATTAATATAAAGGGAAGTTGCAATAATATTTTAATTTATGTGAGGTGAGGTGGTCTTTTTTGTCATTGATGAATGATGATGCTACTAATATTGGCAAAATTTGGTGTGGGCCTAAGTTTAATTTTTCAAAATCTTTTTTACTGTGTGTTTGTTATTATGATTGTGGGGTTTGACGATTATGTTACGTTTATTATATATATATATACATATTTCAATTATTTTCAAGATTTATTTAAAAAGAATCTTAGAATTTTCAATTATTGTAAAAAAGAATCTTGGAATTTAATTTAAGCATCAAGCTAAATGGCATCTTGACGAAAAAGATTTTATGAGGGCATCAAATTTTGGCATGATGGTGAACTTTGATTTAGATTCCTTCACATATGGTTTTGTCTTATTATTATTATTATTATTATTATTATTATTATTATTATTATTATTATTATTATTATTATTATTATTATTATTATTATTATTATTATTATTATTATTATTATTATTATTATTATTATTATTATTATTATTATTATGCCCCTATTTGAATTTTTTATATTTAATCAATATCCTAGGTAGCTCCAATGAATTGGCTAATAAGCCAATAATAAAACAACAGCCTAAAAGATTGCTTGTGTCATTTTGTTTTTTCATTAGATGCTACACGGTCTACCAATATTAGGCACATCTTACCTTTTAGTGACATTTAGCACCATGAAAAATATTATTTCAAAAATAAAATGAGGAAAGTTGGGCCTAAAAATAATTAATTGGGCTCAAACTGATAATTTATAAGAGCTTAGGGCCCGTGAGAGTTAATTAATCGTATTATAAATACAGGAAACGCTGATGTCACATGCTTTTCCCCAGTGTGACGAATTTTGTAAGGGCTGTGTTATTTTAATCAAATTATAAGGTATTATGTTTTTCTTTTTTTATTATTCTTTGGGCGTTTTGAATGTGAATTTTGGCTTTGGTTGATGATATAAGGGTTATGTTGTTGTTCGTGTGTTGTATTAACTTTTTACCCTTTAATTATGTAGAAACTTAAGAGAGAGAAACATATAATTCTCTATGACATGGTTACACGGACTGCACGGGGTATTTTGTACAATAGATCTATACAAATAACCACATATATACTAAGCGCACATATACATGAGTGTGTGTTATTATATATACATCAATAGTGTACAATAGGACACAATAGCCCAGTATATTTCAGCAGATGCAACATCTATAAAACCCTAGTAATTCATTGGTATTTTGTTGAACTGTTGATATCTATTGGCTCAGCCACTAATTAATTAGTTGAATATTCGTAGTTAGATTAATCTTGTACAAGATACTAGGGTTTTGGAGTGTTGAATATCAATCTATAAGAGCCTTAACTTTGAAAGGGGTTTAATTTATGAATTTTTTTTTAACAGAAAAATGTCGGAAATTCCGGTGCTAGGGCGTATGCGGCGGCTCAATAACATGATTGAATCCTTCAAAGAAGGAATGGGTACGGCTATCGGGGAGTTGGCCATGCAAGCGTTACTAAACCACCCGTACCCTCCAGGGTGTGGCGGGGTTCGAATCCCGGACGAAATTGAAAAGGATGAAAAGCTTGCTAGATTGTGGCCTCAACTAGAGCAACACATTTTAGAGTGGCGTAAGTTAGTCTACTTGATGGGTTACGTAATGAGGACCCACATCGAAGAAATTACCAACCCTAGTTTAGAGTTACTTATTGACAATGCCGAGAAAGCATTGCCTTTTGAGCAAACAAATCCTCGCGTAAAACGAGTCCGGGATGCCACTAAGATCCTCGTACAACAATCCATGCGTTTGGACAAACTAGTCAGGGCTTACGAGGACCAAGCCACAGCTTATGCTCAAGAAAACAACGATCTCGATACTATGGGTAAATAAATGTCGATATATATATTGATTTTTCTTTTTTATTATATTATAATATAATTGTGTGTGTTTATGGAATGGATGAATGAATAGAATGGTATGGGAAGAATGCGAGTAGGTATTTGCCAAGCCCTTCGGTAATGATTGAAAAGCTACAACGGGAGCCGAACGAGATTGCGGCGATCTTATCACCATTGATTAACATGGATGGTAAGCAAGTCCTGCATCATGAGCCCAAAGTAGCAGCAAATATAGATTGGGGATGTAACGCCATCTGGAAAATAAGGATGGCGTCGTCGTCTTTACTCTCAACGCCGCCATCTGGAAAATAAGGACGACGTAGTTATCTTTTCATCTTTGACTAGCTAGACATATTACTTTCTCTCTCTCTTTCTCTCGAAATGATTTGCGTGTACGTGGATCAGATGATCGTTTTTCCTGGTTTTATATTTAAAGAAACCAAAAAAGATGGAAATAAATGGGGTTTTTTAGTTGCGATATGGCCGGAAAGGCAGCCATCGTCTTTTTGTAGTGGATTTCGTAATCTATAGAATAATTTGAATGAGATGATATTTAGTTGCAATGTGGCAAGAAATTGGAATAAAATCCTACTGAAGTTTCAATTTTGGATTAACAATTTTCAATTCTAATTCCAAAATTGGAACAAAATTCAACTTAATTTCGACCTTACAAAGTATAATTAATGAAAACATATCTTACTGCATTATGACTTAAAAAAACTATATTTTAGCGTACGTAACAAAATATCACCTTTATAATCTCAACATTATTATTTATTTTCCATTATATGTGAGTAAAAAAAAATTGAATATTCGTTTCCGTTGTTTTCGATTCTAGAACATTTTTTTGATTCCAATTTCTGCTCGTGCCAATTTATTTTTCGAGTTAAATGCAAAAACTCCCCCTGTGTTAATCCTAAAGACCAAAAAACCCCCTGAGATAAAAAAAGTGACAAAAAACCCCCTGTAATCAATAGTCAAAGCCATACACCCCCCTAATCTTTATGCGTGTCATTCACTCGCTGTGTGTGCGATTACTTGTGTGATTTTTGTACATTTTGTGCGTGAAAGGACAAAATTACCCCTCTGAATCAAAACTCATGAAACAATTAAACTACTCATGAATTTTTAATAATATTTAAATTTAAACAAATAAAATGAAAAAATATAAATTATATTTAAACATATTAAAAAACGAAAAAAAATTAAAATGGCATAGAAATATGAATTTTTAATAATATTTAAATTTAAACAAATAAAATGAAAAAAATATAAATTATATTTAAACATATTCAGAAAGAAGAAAAAAAATGAGGAGAAGGGTAGCAACAATGGTGGAGAAGGGTAGCAAGGCGAGGAAAGAGGAGGTCGTCTCTAGGGAGTACACAATCAACCTTCACAAGCGCCTCCATGGATGGTCTCTTCTTTCTCTCTCTAAAACACATACATGTAGAGAGAGAAATGCATATTTATGTCTTATGTTCGTGACTGCGAGGATAATTTAGATCTTCATTAGTTTGCTTGATAATTTTTTTTTTCATTTTTGTACTGCTGCAATTAGGGTTTGATGAATCAAATTGGTCTGTGCATGATTTTTCTTTGTTCAGTGTGATATTTTCATCATTTTTGTATGTCGAAGATGTCTGAAAGGCATCTAATTTTTTAATGCTTCATTTGATTCTGGGTGAAAATGCTTCAATTTTTTTAATGTTTTATGTTGATTATGGGTAAATTAGAAATTTGCTTTAGAAATTAGAAATTTTTTTAATGTTTTATGTTTTTAATTCTTGGTTGCCGGAGAGAGGTTTCAGCCCATGAACGGAGCCGGCGACGACAGTGGTGGGGTGGGGTGAGTGAGGTGAGCAGAGAATTAAAAAAAAAAGTGTGTGTTTTTGTGTGTCTGTGTTTTTTTTGATTTGGGGAAGAGGGTATAATTGAAAGTATTAGGGACTGAATTGAAAATTTTAACAACTTCATTTGGGTCATAAAATTTTTGTGGTTGGACAGATTTATCCGAGGGTTTATTCGTC
This sequence comes from Erythranthe guttata, assembly GCF_000504015.1. Next base: position 7,103 of record NW_012194973.1, read on the forward strand.
TTTTCACGAGCGGTCAACGGATAAAAATAAAATGGGTCGAGTATGCTTGTTTAAACACTTGTCAGGGGGGTTTTTGTCACTTTTTTTATCCCGGGGGGGTTTTTGGTCTTTAGAATTAACACAGGGGGTGTATTTGCATTTAACTCTTTATTTTTCACCTTGACTAAAAATAACAAAATATTCAAAGCTGGCATTTAGTGGGCCCCAACCTAAACCAATTAAAATATGTACAGCTGCGCAAAGACGAGAACTGCCTTTTCCCGCCACAGCACAACTGAAACCCTCTAACTGTATTTTCCATCTTCTCGTTTTCGTCAATATAAAACAGAAAAAGATCATCTCAGAGAAGAAGATTCGAAGATAGAGAGAGAAAGTAAGCGACGATAATCTGAGGTAATATTCTAGATAGAGAAAGTAAAAGGAAAATGCAGAGACAGTACTCTCTCCCCTAATTCATGCAAGCTCGAAACTATCACTACTGAAATCCATTCTATTTCTATCGTTGTATGTATATATCTGTAATGTGTATGTATTATCTCTGAATTTCCGATTCTGTTTCCTTGATCCTCTTTTAATTTGGTTAGATTTCATGTGAATTCCATGTCAACTTATTCAGTTATTGTAGAGAGCCAACTTTTAGGTTTAATTTGGGGGTGAATTTGAAAATTGGTTCTGCAGGCAGGCTTTGATTCTGTGATTATCTTCATCTACGGAATTCGGTTTTACGTTCGCAGTTGAGAACGATGATGTAATTTTTCAACTGTGGCAACTTTTTGGTTTAAAAAATTTTGGGGGTGAATTTGAAAATTGGTTCTACAGGTTTTGATTGTGTGATTATCTTCATCTACGGCATTCGATTTCAGGTATAGAATTTGAGAACGATGATGTAAACTATGAACTGTGGCATTAATTCCGACTTTCCAGTTGCGAATTCCGTGTCAACTTCTTGTTAATACATTTTGGTTTATTTGGGGGTGAATTTGAAAATTGTGATTGTGTGATCATTTTATTCATCTACAACATTCAGTTTTAGGGTTGCATTTGATTATGATTATATAAACTTTGAATTGTGGAATTAATTCCGAATTTCCATTCGACTGAGAGCTGCAAAACTACCTTGACAGAGTTTTTTTTTTTTTTTTTTTAAATCCAATCATCTTAACAGGTTCAAGGTTGTGGAAACGGTGTTACTGAATCTGAAAAATAGGGAAACGATATCGGAAATTCGCCATGGTTGATGTAAGCAAAGAAACGAGTGATTTTATCAAAAAAATGGAAGAACAGTTTTCGTCAATATAAAACAGAAAAAGATCATCTCAGAGAAGATTCGAAGATAGAGAGAGAAAGTAAGAGGAAAATGCAGAGACTCTCTCCCCTAATTCATGCAAGCTCGAAACTATCACTACTGAAATCCATTCTATTTCTATCGTTGTATGTATATATCTGTAATGTGTATGTATTATCTCTGAATTTCCGATTCTGTTTCCTTGATCCTCTTTTAATTTGGTTAGATTTCATGTGAATTCCATGTCAACTTATTCAGTTATTGTAGAGAGCCAACTTTTAGGTTTAATTTGGGGGTGAATTTGAAAATTGGTTCTGCAGGCAGGCTTTGATTCTGTGATTATCTTCATCTACGGAATTCGGTTTTACGTTAGCAGTTGAGAACGATGATGTAATTTTTCAATTGTGGCAACTTTTTGGTTTAAAAAATTTTGGGGGTGAATTTGAAAATTGGTTCTACAGGTTTTGATTGTGTGATTATCTTCATCTACGGCATTCGATTTCAGGTATAGAATTTGAGAACGATGATGTAAACTATGAACTGTGGCATTAATTCCGACTTTCCAGTTGCGAATTCCGTGTCAACTTCTTGTTAATACATTTTGGTTTATTTGGGGGTGAATTTGAAAATTGTGATTGTGTGATCATTTTATTCATCTACAACATTCAGTTTTAGGGTTGCATTTGATTATGATTATATAAACTTTGAATTGTGGAATTAATTCCGAATTTCCATTCGACTGAGAGCTGCAAAACTACCTTGACATAGTTTTTTTTTTTTTTTTTTTTTAAATCCAATCATCTTAACAGGTTCAAGGTTGTGGAAACGGTGTTACTGAATCTGAAAAATAGGGAAACGATATCGGAAATTCGCCATGGTTGATGTAAGCAAAGAAACGAGTGATTTTATCAAAAAAATGGAAGAACAGTTTTCGTCAATATAAAACAGAAAAAGATCATCTCAGAGAAGATTCGAAGATAGAGAGAGAAAGTAAGAGGAAAATGCAGAGACCATTATCCGATGCAGATATGACACGATCGGAGGCTCCTGAATCAGTACTTGAGTAAGTTTACTACAATTTGAATTAATCGAAATAAGATTCAATCATGTATTTGATATTATGAACTTAAAATTCCTTAGTTTCTATTATTACAATCTTGGCTCGTTTTTTCGTTTTCTGCCTTTCTTGGTTGTGACAGTTCTGGAGATTTTGACTTCACTGATAAAGGCATACAAGCTGTTTTAGAGTTTGGTACAGAGGAAGTTCCCAATCCAACTCCGACAACTCGTTCTCCTAAAAGAAAACTTGATGCTAGGGTGGCGCCTAGAATAGTTTATACCTGCTTGTATCCCCTATGCCCACACAAGAAAACAAAAAATGGTTTTGTCGACAGGGCATCGAGGGAGGAGCATCAGAGATCGTGCCCTTTTAGAAATGGTATTGCCTTTTTTTTTTTTTTTTTTTTTGCCACAAGTATGGAACAATTTCTGTCCAAGTAAGTTGGTCCGTATCGTAATTTTCTAGTTTCTTAGGGTAGTATAAGGAACATAGTTTGCGAATTTGCCTATTAGTAATGAGAAATTTACTTTTGTGTGATGTAGCAATGAAGTTATTATTATCCGAAATTTTTACTCAAGTGTGCAAAAATGGAATGCTATGTTTCTGCCAATAATTGGCTACCTTAAATTTCTTAAATATGTCATTTGATCAGATAGCAACTAAGAATTGTATTTAGTTTAGCTTACACTATCTTCTCGATTATGCAGTGCCGTCTTAGATTCAGCCGAGAAGAAAGGATGTCTGCTAACAACAGAGATGATGCTATTAATCTCTGATTCCTCTTTATATTCAGTTAGATATACAAGTACTTGTGATATTGGAAACAATTTTTTTAGCTAAGATGTCAATTTCATTGTTTAAGCAAAAAAACTTGTACCTCGTTGCAAAAGTTTCAGGTTTCGGCAAAACGATAATATTTGTTGTCTATTGTGCATATCTTTTGCGATGAAAATAATTTCCTTGCGCATTGCAAATGTTATTGGCAATGAAATACTTGTGCCAACTAATTACAAGCATTGTGAGATAAAAAAAATGTATTGCCAACGATATCTATTCGACAACGAAATAAATTCGTTTGCTCATTATAATGTATTAGAAACCCTTCCCAACGAAATAAAAAGAATATATATATATATATATATATATACATGAACATTTTTCATGAGGAAAAGTATTTTTCAGACAAGGAACACAAACCTGAGAAGCTCAATGGGCCTAATTATCTTCTGATGGAATTTTAGTATAATTATATAAAGCCCATTTAATATTTGGGCTTCTATTATTTATTTTTTGAATTCTTATTTTCTTTTGATTTCCAATAAAATTATTTATTATGATGAACTAATAACCACTAAAAATACAAAGATTTTTTTTTTTATTTGCTGTGATGCTTCCTTCACATCTATATTTAACCCCTAACTACATAAGTTTTATTTTTTTTTTTTTTTTTTTTTTATATCTAACACTATTTTTTTACCGGCCAAATAATTATTGATTTAAGATTAAAAAACGAAATGACACTTGGCAAAGAATGATGAAAGTATCCCACTTATAACAGAAGGGGTCTGTATTTGTTTTAGTAGTACATAAGTAAGGGTAGGTAGTCGTTGTCTGAATCAGATTCATTTGGTCAAAGATTCAAATACAAGGAATAAGATTCATAACCCATCATTATTATGTTTATTTTTATACAAATAAAAATTTATTGGAAAGTGACGAAGTACTTAATGGCTTCATAAAACAGCAAATATATATATATATATATATAAATATATAATCATCACCACCCCCTACCCCACCCCCCACCCCCCACCCCCCACATGCCATAAAGTTGTCCCACATATCATGGTTCTCATCGCATTAGCGCTGACATGTGAAGTCACTTTCAAGAAGCATTGCTAATTGCAAAACTAATTAATCCCAAATTAAGCTAATTATTAAACACCATTTATTCACTTTTTATGTTCTTTTCCCTAATCATTTCGTTATCAAAGACAAATTGGGACTAATACAAGCTTAGGGTGTCGTTTACGTTTTGACTTTAATTTAAACTTACGACACTTTAATTAATTAATTGTAGCACAAAATATATTGTTTCAACTTTCAAGCACTGCCAGGGCCAGACTT
>NW_012194974.1:0-10600 GCF_000504015.1 Erythranthe guttata
ACTTCAGGAACGGAAATTGGAAAAGGTGGCTACGTACAGAGATATGCTACACGGGGGCGTTCATTCTGGATCTCTTTAGCGACGCGGAGGATTGGGGCAATTGACTGGAGCGATGACGGAACAACCTCATTGTCAAACACCTCCATGGAGAAAGTCGTCATGGCGGCGCTGCGCGACGGCCGCCGTGACAGGGTGTGCTCAAAATTCACCCCGGATGCCATCTTCGTTCGGTCCAATTAACTATCCGCCGGAGCAATTGATCGAACAAACCACCGCGCACAGTCCAGCTCAGCCGAGCTGCAAAAAGGAATCTCCTACTCCTCCTCCGCCCTTTTGTTTCCTCTCGCCGCCCAATCAAATCAAATTACGGGAAAAAATAAAAGCAAAAACACAGCCTGAAATCACAAAACAATTCGACATTATGCGTACGTAGATACGTCTGAATTCTCGCTCGTGTGAATCCAGATTCAGATGATGGGTAATTTCTGTAGAGAGAGAAAGAAGAATGTGTGTGTTTTGTGCGTGTGCGTGTGTGTGTGTGTTTTGTGCGTGTGATTAGAAATGAAAGGGAAAATGGGGGATTGTGCGGGAAAAAGGAGGGAGAATTGAAATTATTAAGAGATGGACACGTGGTTGAATCTGAGGCTTCTGCGGATTTGACCGTTGGAAGATCGCTATTTTAAGTTTCCCTTTCTTCTCTCCTTCGGTCTTTTTCCTATTCATTTTCCTCTTTGACCCAAAAAGTCAAAATTTCTTGACATTCTCTTTGGTAGCGCGGATTTTATCGGTCAATCGATCCATTTTGAATTATTTGTCATAGTCAATAAGCGATAATTAAGTGATGATAGAGTATGTCGACGATTTTAACTGATTCATCATGTATTGGCTGGTGGTTCAATTTCGCAAAAGTCGATTGACCGATAATTATTCGCTCAATCGATTTTTTAATAATAAAACATTATTATAAATATTTAGTTGTAGTTAATTTACTAAAATTATGATAATATTTTCCTAATAAAAAATCAAAACTTAAAATAATATATAAAAGACAAAACTCAAAATGCAAAATTATAGACCTCTATAATTTGATTTTCTAGTTCATATTCCCTATTATCTTTTTATATATCTACTTCTTGTAGAATTTAGTAAAAAAAACTATTAATTTAAGGTTAAGGCTTTTGCAAGACAAGAATTTCCCAATATTTAGATTATTTTTTTAAAACCTTTTCTTTTTTAACCATGTTGGTGGAATATCTTGTCCATGTAAAATAATTTAATTAATTTCAATAATTTGGTGTTCAGTAATACCCACTAACCTAAGCAACAAAGTCGGTTGGCAACTATTATCCAATCTATAATTGTCGGGCGAATAGTTTTTAATATTTCGCAAAGTCAATTGGTTGGTCGGATTGAGTCGGGTAGATAAATATCTGACCCATGCTAAGCCTTATTATTCAAAATGGTTAGAGATGATCATGGAATCGGTCCAACTCAAAATCGATTTGTGAAAACAAATTGATTAATTCGGCAAATCGAGTGTAGACTCGATATTGAAATCCGATCTTTGAATTACTTACCAACTCCAATAGCTATTCTAAAATTTGCAACTTCTTATAAAATTATACACAATGAACAGTATTTTAGGACACTATTTTTATGACTCACTCCAACAGTGATTGTTTATATTTTAACACACCATCTTAACACACCATCTTAACACATCAACTAACTCCAATAATAATTTTATAAATAATAAAGAAATATTATATTTTATTATATCTATACATAAAAAGAAAACTTTTGATGGGGAGTTGATGTGGATCAAATCTTCCATGTTTTTGTATTTATGTGTCAAAAAGTAAATTTTAGCATACAAGCTTGGCTTGTCAAATTTAGTGCTAATTTTTAGAATAGCTGTTGGAGTTCATTTTTCTGATAAAAGTTGTAAAATATGCTAAAATTTAGCATATAACACATCTCTTAGAGATGCTCTTCGATTTTCTAAACATTTTTTTTAACTAGTAACTTGACTCGTGCGATGCACGGGATTGAACAAAACAAACATAACAATCATTAAAAAAACAGAATATATTGAATATTTAACTGAAAAATCTAATAAAAACTATATATTGAATATTTTACTGGAAAATCTAATAAGTCTCTATCCACCAAAGAATTAATCCGGCCACAACAGAGTAGTTGTCTTCAACTCTTGATCATATGTCACCTGCACCGTAGGACAAAAAAAGATGCAGGACAAAAAAAAAAAGAAAAAAAAAACTTTTTATAAGTTGAAAATAAATGTTAGAAAGCTCATTTATAGAACTTTGAAGACAAAAAATCCATATATAAATTTAAACAAATATATAAATAACTTACTTAGTTCAGATTTTGGAAAACTTCTTTATAAACGATGTTCGTCGTAGTATTTGATGTGTTCTCGTCGTTGTCACAAATAAGTATCTTCAGCCTCTTCGACTCGTAACTCTTGAGATAGCAACATATAATTGTCCATGTGAAAACACTGGTTTCTGAAGATATATACCTACATGTTGAAGAGATTGGCCTTGACTTTTATTAATCGTCATTGCAAATGAAAGAGCGATAGGAAATTGTCAACGTTGGAATTTAAAAGGAATCCTCCTATCTGATGGCGTTGTAGTCAATCGTGGAATAAACATCTTGTGACCAATGTTGGTTCCTGATATAATTTTCGCTTCCAAGACTCGATTTCCTAATCTTGTGATTGACTGTCGGGTGCCATTGCACAAACTTGAAGATTGGTCTATATTTCTCAACAACATGACTGGAACACCTTTGGAAGACCAGAAAGTATATTCTTGGGTGACTTATGTGTTGGAGTCACTTAACTATCATTCCAATTGAAATCCTACAAAAGCAAAAATAAATTATTTGTATATTTTTTTTACCTTAGTGTTAGTATCTTTTACAAAAGAATATAATATACAAAATTTTGAAATAATTTAAACTGATATGACCATCAACAACTAACAACATGCTTTGAATTAACAAAACTATTAAAATATACTAATACCTTTATATTATCATCAACTTCTTGGGAATTATTTTGTACGGATATTGTCTCATCTTCTTCATAACATGACTGCAACAAACATATATCTATTAAATGATTGTTACCGAAATAAAAAAATGTAAATAGAGTATTTGTATTTATCACCTTTATAGAGTGTAGAGTCTTAAACTATTGTATAATATCCTCATCTTCTGATGCACTTTTAACCGTATAAACCGGCCAATTAGTTTCAATATTTCGGGAACTGATTTATATTTGGAATAAAATTTCTTTATCAATCAAAGCATTAATTTCTTCAGGACAGTCGTAATTATGATTTTCCTACAAAATATAAAATGGTTATTAGTCTAATGTGGATTTAATTGTACATAACTTATTACAGCAACAATACCTTGTTTGATGCACCACCTAGGAGTTATGAAGCACTTTTTCCAATTAATTGCATGACAATACGATCAAACATTACGAATGAAGTCAATTCAGTACTATCAATGGCACTCACCTGAACTTTGAACCTGTACAAAAATTTGTATATTTCATATACAAATTTCGAATATCAAGAGGAATGATGGTGCAATAATTCAAATGAACGTAGCTAATTTATGTTGCTATTTGTTATTGTTAAAATTGATTGACAGATCGTTTTAATAATTAGAACAGGGATAGAAGAGCCTTCGAGTAGTTTTCACCGGATGAGGGTGTTAATTGCATGTATTATCATAGACATACAGATAATACCTTAGGTAGCCGTTTACGAGACTTGTTATTTAATGCTTTATTTATACTAGGTTTGCATAGACATATAGTGAATCTTTTATGAATAATAGGCTTATAATACAGCGACAGCTGGTTATGAGTAATTTCGTGTCTTGGGTTAATAATCGGGAATCGTAACTTGCATGATAGGAGATTAATTGGGTGAAGAATTATCGCATAGGGGGAAGATAAAACCCTAGATCCGTTTTATATTGATATCTTCTCGTGATTACTTGCTTTCTTAATTAGTTTAATTTATTTAGTTAATTAAATTGACAACCCTGCGTAGGCTGGATAAAAATCACAATTGTTAGAATTTGGTACTTAGGATTAAATAATTTGCGTATTCCCTGTGGGATCGACATCCGACTCTCACGAGTCTACTTTACTACTTGTTTGCGATACGTACACTTGCGTGTTGGTATTTAGCATCCAACAAGTTTTTGGCGCCGTTGCCGGGGAATACGGCTAAATTATTTATTTATCCTAATATTAAATTTGAGCAATTTTTCTTACTTCAGGATAATTCAAATGAACTTATTTCGTAAAATATTACCAAATCAAAGTATAATTACCTTGGTACAGCAGGAACAAACTTGTCACACTCTTCACACCAATATTTCTTTGAGACGGGTTCGACCTTCTTCATACAATTTTTACATGAAGCATACCACCAATCAGCTGCCGACTCGATTTTCAGAATTTTCGCCAGCACGGATCCAACACACTCCTACAATATGTATACAACAATCAATCTTAAGCATTATATTTGTTCATGTAAAAATATATCAGATATATGTTAGACAAATCAACATACCTTTGTACTCTCAACGCACTCATCTATGGTCATTCTATCTGCCTGGAGTGGAGCGTCCGATCGAGTCAAAGAAAGTTGGGACGATAATTGACTAACTGATGGGACATAGACATCTTCGCTCAATGCAAGCCTGTTAATTTACTGGTATTAAAATATACAGCGAATGATTATACTCAAGTTTATATATTAAAAGTTGAATGATCAAATGCTAGTACTTATACCGATAGTCTAAAACTTCTTTCAAATTCGAATCGATCAGTAGTTGTGATCCATGTCGAACATTTGTCAAACTCGTGGTTCCTAAGTATGATTTCAGGTGAAATAATATACAAAAATATGCATCAATATGTTAACAAATTCTTAAATATGCATTAATATTAGGGTATGTAAATATTAACACGCATCACAATAAGTTTTAGCCCTGAAACACTGAAGTATGACCACAATAGGTCCATTTTGGTCAGCATTCGGTACATATGCATCAATTTGTTCAGCAAATGCTTCCCATAAAGTACATTTAATTATATTTTTCCTGCAATGTAAAATAAATTACTAAAAATATTATAAGAATAAATCCATATAAAAATTGTAAAAAAAAATTATAATATTTAAATTACTCTAAATCTTGCAGAATAACATCCAAAAGCTTGCTTTTCTCTCCTTTTGTAGTGATCTCCTTTATATGCCCCTTCTCTACCATATGGCCAATACATCTGTACAAATAAATAAATTAAATTAAATGTACCAGAGTTATATACTGAATCAAATTGCAACATTATTTTGATTACTGAGGATTTCTACATAACCCTTGTGATACAAACGACACAAATATATTAGTGATTAACGGTAAGACAGAACAAACATTTACCAACAAACTAAGTTACATGAAAAACTTGCGTACCAAATAGTAAATATTCATCCACATTCTTATTTATTGTGTCGAAAGAAACGAACTTGAAGTTGGTTGTCGGAATATTTTCGGCTACTGTATTAGTAACTACAGTCATCCCGAAAAAATTGAGCTTAAATCTGTATGTAGATACTCTAAATGGTGAATTAGAATCACCCACCAAGAAATTTTGAAACATATAAGTTTCGTCTTCTTTCACCAATTCCTTAAATTTCATAATGTTTTTTTTATGGTAGCATGAATACGCACCTAGTTACAAAATTAATAAAATAGTTAGCTCCTAAATATTGGAAATATAAAACAAAAATAAAAATAAATAAATCGAAAAGAATCCGGAAAAATAAAAACACCACCTTCTCATCCAAACAAAACCATTTCAATGCTACCCGTTTCTGTTTTTCTCCACCTATATGGCACTAACCATAAACGAATTACCCGTACAATTATTAATTGCCTGTATCAATTTCACGAAGCAATGAAACCTGTGTAGTTGAAATTCGTGGAGCCATAACTGCTTCAATGAATAAAAATCCTTCAATGAAACAAAATGTAGGATATTTGAGATTGCGTGAAATTGGGCAAACGAACTGAGACCGAAGCAAGTGAAAACAGATTAAAGAACAGGGACCAAAGCAAGGGAACGGAAAAAAGAACAGGGCTTTCTTTACCTGAGGTGTTGGAGCAGCAAATACAGGGAGAGATAGAGAGAGATACAGAGAGAGGTATGCTTATAAAGAGTTTGTGAGGAAAACCTAAAAGATATCCACGGATCTTCTAAGATATATATATCAGATTATTGTTCCCTATAATTCTTTGGGGAAACGTGTGATACAAAAAATCGAGGAACCGTGTCATTGAAAAGTTGTGGATTTAAAATGTTGAAGCATTAGTAGAAATTAATATATAATTAACCGTGCGTGTGATTGAAAGATTTGATAGATGTATGCCAATGTTTAGGAGAGTAGTTGAAGGATTAGTAGAAATTCATATTTAATTACGTGTTTAATTAGTAGATTATATGAAATTTAATAAAATATGAAAAAGTAGTATTAGAAAATTAATTTAGATTTATGCCAATATTTAGAAGATTAGTTAAAGGATTAGCAGAAATTAATATTTAATTACGTGTTTAATTTTTAGATTATACGAAATTTAATAAGATAAATTAAATTTAATTATAAGATATCCTCCAAATGAGCGGGAAAAATTGACCTTAGGATTTTTTAGGATTTCTCAAGGAACCTTTCTTTTCCTTTTGTTAATAAGATTTGATATTATTATTAGCAATCAAGAAGGTGACTATATTTAAACTTGGATCTCCAATTCCATGTGTACCGGTTGATTTGCATGATGCTAGCTAGCTAGTATATTGCAACCAATATTCAAATGGCCTATAATATTCCCTCCTTTCGTTTGTTAAAGTCCTTTTGTGGATGACATCATTCTCGTGTTTATAATTGGAGTTTGACTCAAGAGACCCAAAACTGATCCATTTAAAAGGAAAATTATCGTATACCACATCGTTTTTTACAAGAAAACCACTTCACTCTCACCAATAAATACGTGGTTTAACTCATTTGATAAGGTACCATTAGTTTAGCAATTATTGAAATTATTCGCTTATATTGTGTAGTTTTTTGGCTTCAACGTGGAGGGCAATCGTCGGACCATCCCAGGTGTGTCACCGAGTGTGTTTAACTATTTTGTAGTTTAACAAACGGATCTCCATTCTTGCAGGTTCAAATACTCTTGGGTCACTCAATCACATTTAAACAACAACGAGTGGATCCGTCCCTTCTATTGGAGATATTAATATTAAATGATACATTTCACTAACAACTTAAGCTTTTGGTTGAGATGGTCATTCAACATGGTATCAGAGCCAGGCCAAATGAAAGGTCCTGAGTTCGAATCCCACAGCCACCCATTTAAAAAATATTTCAAGTGCAAGGCTTCAAATGTAATTCACCTGCACTTGAGGGGGCGTATTGGAGATATTAATATTAAATGATACATTTCACTAACAGTTTAAGTTTTTGGTTGAGATGGTCATTCAACACCTTCGACTATCTCAAACACGTAGTAATAATTTCCGCCATTCTCTACTTTGTTGGGATCAAGGACTCTTGTATTGCCAAATCGATAGTTGAGCAGCATCCGTCTATGGGAATGCATACTTAATCCCGTGACATAGAAGAAGTTGGTCATGGGGCGATGGCCCGTCTTCTCAAGGTACATTTGATATCCCAAAACCGCCTCAAAGGGCATGAATGAGGGCCGCGACCTGCCACCTCAATGTACTTATGGTATTCTGAATCAACCTCGATGGGAAAGAATGAGGGCGACGATCCACCATCTCAAGGTACCTTTGGAATTAAGAATATGCCTTAAAGGGCAAGAATGGAGGCGGCAATCTGCTGCCTCAAGGTACCTTTGGTATCCCAAACCACCTCGAAGAGCAAGAATGAAGGCGACCTGCCACCCCAAGGTACATTTGGTATCCTAAATCCGCCTCGAAGGGCATGAATGAGGGTGGGGTACCTTTTGTATTCCCAATCCGTCTCAAAGTGCAAGAATGAGAACGTGTCAACCCGCCACTTCAAGTAACCTTTGGTATCTCGAATTCGTCTCGAAGGGCAAGAATGAGAGTGGTAATCCACTAACTCAAGGTACCTTTGGTGTCCCAAATCCATCTTAAAGGGCAAGAATGAGGGTGGCAACTCGCCACCTTCAAGGTAACCTTTGGTATCTAAAATCCGCCTCGAAGGGAAAGAATGAGGGTGGTGACCAGCCACCTCAAAGTACCTTTGGTATTCCAAATCCGCCTTGAAGAAAAAGATTGAGGGGGCGATCCGCCACCTCAAGGTATCTTCGATCTCCCTAACTCGACAGACAAGAACAAATTGATCGATAAATCATATAGAATCTGTAGCAAGCTAGATAGCTTGTCATAGAAGGAAGCACCGGCGCATCTACTCTAGTTCTAGAGTGTGCAACTGCACACCATTGATTATAAAAAAATCCCTATATATTTTTCCATTATCTATGTTAGATGTGAAAATTTCACAAAATTGAGTGTAGTTCAATTGGTAAGCTCTCAATTGGTACCTCACCGGTTTGAATCCTAATATCTTCTTCAACTATTGATGGTGTTTTTAATTTCCATTGTTACTCACTGTTCAAAATATTAAACTTCTTTTTCTTGTAAATTTTCAAAACCCCCACCCCCTAAATTCTAGTATGTACAATTGAAACTTAACAAATAATTATTGATTTTTCTGAATTTCCAATGTACCAACTATTTCCATATTTTAGACGAAATCCAATTACACTAACATTTTCTCTAAAAATATTTTTCTATTTCTTTTTCAAAATTTTTCAAAAAAATTGCAAATGATCATGCTAATTTTGATTATATATTAATATTATTTTATGTGTGTACTATTATTATTAAAATAAAAGCCAGGGCTACTGCCCCAAACCCCGTAAACTTTTAGTCTATCATCTTTATTAGCTGTTATTTTATATTTCTATTATACTCAATTTCGAGCCCTAAATTCCTGGATTCGCCACTGGAAAGAAGTGGTCAGGGGTGCGACGACACGCCGCCTTAAGGCACCGTTAATATCGTTTAGAACCTACCTCCATCTCGAAGGCAGAGGACAACTCGAGCAACGAATCTTATGAGATATGCACCGCCTATCTCCAAATGATACATAAAGCTAAGGAAAGATAAACACCCTAATAGAGCCGTGATACTTCACCGATCTTAATGTGCATATTAAAAATTTTATTAGTTGAAAAATGAATGTTAAGATCCACCTGCTTAGTATGAAACTGGGAATGGTTGTCGAACGCAATTTGCTAAGCAAAATCCAGAAGACTGAGACTATAATGCAAAATTTGAAATTCATTTTATGTGTTGTCATTTAAAATCATATTCCTAAATATTCATACCATGTCTAAATTATCTTTCAATACAAATGCAATGTTATGCTTTATTTGGATTAACAAATTTTTGAAGCTAAGAAATTAAAATTCAAAACATTAAATCAATTTAATATACAGTATTTGGAATTTTTGGTTTTAATTGATTTTCTATACTTAAATCGTTCTTCAACTTCAAATTCACATTGTATTAAATCGTTCGAAATGATTCATTTGAATTATTTTCTCAACAAAAAATATTTAATACAACTGCATGTTTAGGAAATCTTAACAAATCATAAAGCTTGAATTCACACAACTTTAAGAGCAATATTTTTTTTCTTCTTATATTATGATGAAATGCTAATTCAATATAATTGGAATTCAAAAAATCATCTAATAATTTAATATTTTTCATCGTAGGTGTATTTTCGCTCAATATACACAGTTCAAATTCAAGTTCTATTTTGACCATGATCCCGCCCGAATATTAAAAAAACGTAAAAAAAACAAAAGAAAAAGTAACAAAGTTCGTCGGTTGTTCAGCTCATCTTGAATCATTGTAATCGAACATCCCATGGTAGAAGTATGATTAAAATAGTCAGAATTGGTGCAACATTCCTTGCATAAATTTGTAAATACTCCCCCCTGAATTTCTTATTAATGCAACATTTAATATGTAGTGAACTGAAAATTAAAAAAAAAAAAAAAAAAGTGCCCTTGTAATTGACTTTAATAAAATTTCTCCTTGTAGCCCGGGTCAAAACAACAACCCGACCCGCATTTAAAAAACCAACCCAGAAAAAAAACCCGGAGATATGTAGGCATAATGAAATGTCAAATGTAACCCTCAATCTAGGGTACATTAAGAGAAGCTGATTCTAGGGTTTCATCGTTATCCACTCCCCCTCTTCTCCACTCCCCCAACTCTGCTTCTTCTCCTCTCTGGATTTGCCTCACAGCTCGCAGAGGTAATTACCGATTTGCCTCCTCTGTTCTTGCTCTCTCTCCATGTGCACACCTTCATCTGCTTTTTTTTCGCATCAAATTTTCATTTTTTTAGTATATTAAATTCATAATTTGATATTTTTTTTAGCATACATGTATTTGTGCATCTGCTGGTAGAAATGATACA
>NW_012194975.1:0-15440 GCF_000504015.1 Erythranthe guttata
ATTTTCTGGTGAAACGCATCTCAATAATAATTTCAACGAGCCTTAGATTGTAAGTGGATATTTTAATTTTATTAAATCCCTGGATAAAAAGAATGGAGGATCGAACTTGCATATGCTTTGGATGTAAAAGTGTAACAAGTTTTTCGTAAAAGCGAGTTTTACTTTTGTAAGCTGTGAGGGTAGTATCTTCACGTGGAGTAACAATCAATGAGGTGGAAATCGTATTTGGCAAAGAATTTATTGGATTTTATTGAATGCAGAGGCTTTGTCTTCCTATTCACTGAAAGTCACGCACTTGGCACGTTTGGAATTCGACCATGCACCATTACTTATGACTTTTGGGCATTTGATTCCTAAAAAATCTCGTTTTTATTTTCAAAAAATGTGGGTGGATCACAGAGATATAGAGGTATTTGTTTCACACACTTGGCAGGCGACGGTCCCTAGAGGAAGGCCTAATTTTGAGGGTAAGCGATCACATCTTTGTAAAGCTCTTAAACACTGGAATTGAGAGATTTTTGGGAAAAGTAGATGATAATACTGATAACATGCAATGTAGTATCTCCGATATGGAGCTCAGCCTCTCTTTTGCCAAAAAACAAAAGGTGACCTTAATTAGCAACCATAATGGAAGAAGGATTTATTGGCCGGTGAAGCTAGAGTTAAATGGCTGGAGGATGGGGACCGAAACACCATGTGTTTTCATGCCAGGATTAAAGAGCAAATAAATCGGAATAATATATCTCCTAAGCTTGAAGATGGTTCCTTCATAGGGGATAGTCGTATTACTGGAGAGAAAGTGCAGGTTTATTTCACAAGACTGTTTCAAGCGACTCCATTCCACCTGGATGATGATATTTTCTCGCATGTGGAGGCTAAAGTTACTACGGAAATGAATTTAAAGATTTGTTAAATCCCGGGCGAAGCCGAAGTATTCAAGGCCAATATCGATCTATCTCCTGAAAGTGCTATGGGCAAGATGGTTTCACAAGGTATTCTTATTGTCGATACTGGAATAAAATTAAGGAGGATCTTATGCAGGTTTTTACGAACTATTTCCTAGGAGATTGCCTCTCTAAAAGCATGATTACTACTCTTTCGTTTCTCGTGCCAAAAGTAGATAATCCAGAAACCCTAAACCAATTTCGCTCAATCAGTTTGGGTAACTTTTTTAGCAAATTGATTTCCAAAATTATTGCCACTACAATGAGTCAGATTTTTACAATTATTATTTTGGAAGAACTGACGGGATTTCTCAAAGAACGGAGCATTCATGAATCGATAGCTCAAGAGTTGGTTGCCGATATCGATAGAAAAGTGGAAGGCGAGAATATAATCTTCAAGTTTGATATGTCAAAGGCATATGACATATTGGAGAGGATGTTTCTGCTTAAAGCCATGCATGTCTTGGGGTTTTCTCATTAAGTATGTGATTTAATGTATTGGTCCTTCTCCAATATCTGTGTACTCTCTTTTTATTAATGGAGCGTCATATGGTCATTTCAAATCCTCAAGAGGGGTCAGACAAGGTGACCCCCTTTCTCGTTTGCTTTTCATTATTTCCCAAGAGATCATAAACATAAATATCAAAAGCCCATAGGACAAAGAGAGCATCAAAAAATATAAGGTTATACGGAGCTCTTTTCATATCTCGCATCTTTTTTATGCTGACGACATGCTCCTCTTTACCAACGGAAGAAAATTTTTGGTCAAAAATTTAAGAGGTATGCTCAAGAAATATGAAGATTTTTCCGGTCAGTTGATTAACCTGGCTAAAATTGTTTTTTATACTTTAAAGCGGATACAAGGCAACATAACTCAACTATTAAAAAGAGTGGATGTGGTCATAACATGCTGCCTTTAAAGTACCTTGGGGTACCCATGTATAAAGGTAGATGTTTGGTGAGACATTTTGATTATTTGATCCAAAATTTTCAAAATCGTTTGGTAGGATAGCAATCGAAGATGTTGAGTTTTGAGGTAGAATTACCTTGATCAAGTCGGTTCTTCTTAGCTTTCCCATGCATACCTTGTTATCTGCTCTAGTTCCTCGACAAACTTTGGATAGAATGGAAGGCTCTTCCACAAGTTTTGATGGGGAAAGCACGAAGGATCGGGAATAAATTGGATTAGCAGGGCAAAGGTTTGCCAACCTAAGGAAGAGGGTGGCTTGGAAGGTAATGGAGGTACAAATCCCTCTGGGAAAGGTTTTCAAGGGCCAAATATGGAGACAACTTCAGTAGTCATCTTCCCATCCACGCATCGCTACTTTGGCGTGAATTATTCCCCCAGTTTCACATATTGGACAATCATAGTCGTTGGATTGTGGGACAAGGACAAATCGACTTTTGGAAGGATATATGGCACGATGAAGATAGTATATACGTTACTCAATGTACACTTTTTCGAGATGCAACCTTGAATATATAAACATTCCTTTCTATGGAGCAGCAACATGTTTTCGATTATAGGGAGACCTATAGGGAGTTGAATCATCACAAAAACCCTAAAATTCCCTTCGCGAAAAACCTTTGGCACGTTAAGATTCCTTCCAAGATTTGCGCTTATAAGACGTTGCTTCGTGGCCCCTTCTAAATGTCGGTGTTGCACAGTTCCTCAACAACAAAGACTCACCCTTTGGTTTTCTAAATCCGATGTAGCTCAGGGGGTATGGAGTTATTATCCCAGGCTATGGTATAAACCTTATATTTATGCTATCATGAATCATCTCATAAAAGTTTGGACGGATGCGATAAATACCAACACAGAGGAAGGTCTCTTGGCCCTGAGAATTTTATGATAGGTTGTTGGGAGATATGGAAAAATAGGTGCTAGGCTATCTTCGAGGAAATTCCTATAATTCATTTCGTATTAACCAGAACATTTTTCCTTATCGCCATGCTCGTAACGAATCCATGGTGACTAAAGTGCCGACGAACAGGTTGGGATGGGTTATTATACAAAGCTTAAATCTGCACATTACGGAAAGAAGGCGTCAAGGGGCTGTTGGATTAAATGGAACCCTTTGAATCCATCGCATTTCAAACTAAACGGGGATATTTCAATGCAGGGCGAATAATTTTCTGGTGGGGGAGTCATTTCATCACACGATGGTGCTTACATTCGAGGTTTTTCTCACTACTACGGGTACGGATCCCACAACTTTGAAGAAGCTCAAGCCATGCTGGATGGTATTCAAATTTATAAGCTTTTCGGAATTGAGCAGGTCACTGTTGAATCAAATACTAAGACCTCGTTTGGTTGGGGAGATTAGCCATGATTAACTAAATAGTGGGACTTTGTTTGATGTTTGGTATCCCAAATAACTTGCCGGGTGGACCCGCAAATATTATATTATCATGCCTTATCTTGTTTTTTAGGTATGCTTTTTATTGGATCTTTCGAGGTCCAATAATACAATTGAGTTTTATTAGATTATTTAATTTATCTTGGCTAATCTTATTTTTGCAACCAAACCAGGCCTAAATGGATAGTGGACATGGTTAATAATAAGTCGGAACTAGCATGAGAATTTCAATATATTACCAGAGCTATTCAAAGCCATCTCAAGGGGTGTTGGCAAGTGGTTCATATGTATCAAGATGAGAATATTGTTGCAGATGGTTTAGCTAAGGCGAACACAAAGAGTACAAATGTTGTCGATCTTTCTCATAACATTAGACCTCTCTTATTATTAGACATGGTCGGAATTCATTAGTTTTGTAGAGATTCCAGTTTTAAATGAGGGAGAAATTGAAGAGCAGGTCCAGTGGGTGGATTTAGCTATTTAGCAGCGTTGGAATTTGCACTATCAGCCTTGGTTGGGGCCAATTTGGCAATTTTAGCAAATATAGTCTCCTTAGGATAATTGTTTGTTTATTTATTTTCTACCAATTTGGCGTTTTCGATACCCTATTTCCGTATTTTCGATACCCTATTTCCGTATTTTCTCTGTCATCTCCTTCGCATAAATATGTGTTGTACGTGCGAATTTAATTAATTGTTTATCAACTTGCTTGATTTGGTACTTATGTGAATTATTTGAATTTATGTCAATTATATATCTACATGGAAATTCTATGCTTTATTTTTAATTTGTAAAACTTAAATATATTTCGTGTGTTTAATATAATTGAATCCTTGAAATTATGTGACCTACATGGATTTGATTTTAGTAACATAAGAATTTATTTTCTCATACTAGAAAATTTGTAGGCTCAATTGATAGTAACTCATTCCCTATGTGTTAATTTCGATTTAAATCACTAATTATTTGATTATGTATCTAAATGCATATTTCGATGATACATGCATACATGTGTTAACCGATTTTACACGAAGTGAAGAGTGTTGAAATAAATTATTTTATAAGCATTAATAATTAAAATAGTAAGTTTTCAAGAAACTCTTTAAATCATCCTCTCTTTAAATTGGCTATAATTGTATGTGTTGCATACATACACTTATTCCATGTTAATTTCCACTTGTTTTTTCATTTAGCAATTTATTTTAAGACAACTTAAATGAAATCGCCAAGAAGTCCCTCTAGATTATTTCAAGTTTCTCCAAATTGCAAAAAGACCCCTCTAGCTACTTACTCATTAAGATAGCAAGCATCCAAGACTCTATAAATACCCACCTCTTCTTCACAATTCTCTAAACCAAAAAAACATTCTTTGGTCCTTAAGTTCAAGATCAAAGTCTCCTTCCTTCTTCCTCTTCTCGTTTTTTTCACTAATTCCTAACTAGTATAGTTCTTCGTCTCCAAAAGGAGATTCTTCAACCAAGAAGTGATTCTCTAGTGGGTTTCAAATATATACAAAGCACTTCAAATTTTTGACATTGAATTTTTTCAAAAAATTGGGATTAAATTACAAATTAATAGCCCACAAAAATTGGTTATTAGTTTGGATGAATCAAATTTCATAATAAATTTGGGATTTATATGAATGTCCATAACTAATTTGGATTTCAAATATGTTATGTGGGTTAACTCAAAATAAGTACTAAATTCTTATTCATCTGGGTTAACTATTTGGGCTTATAAAATCTAGCCCACATGAAGTCGCCAGTGTTCAAGCCCACCGGCCCAAGTTTCAAGTCAAGAAAACCTTAACCGAGCCTATAAAGAAGACATACAATACACATACATACATACAAATATACAAAGACACAAACATCAAGGAGTATATCAAGCAGTTAAAAGCTCTCAAGTCTCGAGCTCTTGTCACAATGAAGAACAACAACTGTGGAGGTTCTACATCCTCATCAAGGCACCATATACACAAGACCTAGAAATCCCCAAATCGATTTCTAGATATCCATATCTACTTCCACAAATCAAGGAAGGAGTCAAGCTTTCAATTCAAGAATAAGTTGCGAACCTTGGATTAAATCTAGAGAAGAATCGGAGGAATCAACAAAGATTGTAACCGATTTCGTTTTGACTAAATGCATTTATTTGTTCCTATTCTTTCTTGTCTTGTAATTTATTTTGCAGACATTTAAATTGGAGGTTAACAAATTGGCACGCCCGGTGGGACCACTTTGCCTCTCATCTCCTATCTTACGTCGAAGCGCATATTCTTTTCTTCAACTAATTCAAGGGCTCCAAAGAAGAACCAAAACTCTTTGATCCCAAAGGCTGCCGAGATTGCCACTGCTGTTGGTTTATCATCCACCGGGGCCAAGATCTATGACACAACTACGTGAAATGGCTCAAGTTCCTCATGCTCGGAAAAGATCGACTCCAAATCTCAAGCTTTCACCACATTGCCAGTTATGGTGGTTGATGCGATTTCTATGGATGAGCAATTGGCGCATTTTGCCCAAACAATGGCTAATCTTCAAAAAGTAGTCGAAGACAAAGACATGAAAATCGCTCAATTAATGGATAAGTTGGAACATTCAGAGGTTGGGGAGTTTAGTCCGAAGCACGAATCTTACGCGCTTCGCAACGAGAAAGCAAAGCAAGTGGAAGAAGCACAACCCAAGCCGGACTTTGTGCAAGGCTCCGCTCCTTCTTCAATGTCTGTTGCCACGCTACCTGTTCAACAATTGCAAGAGATGATTGCCAATACCATCAAAGCGCAATATGGCGAACCGTTTCAAGTCTAACCCATGTACTCAAATCCGTACACTAAGCGGATCGATGCACTGAGGATGCCAGCGGGATACCAACCCCTAAAGCTTCAACAATTCGACGGAAGGGGAACCCCAAGCAACGGATTGCTCATTTCATCGAAACTTGCAACAATGTTGGGACTAACGGCTATCTCTTGGTGAAAAAATTTGTAAGATCACTCAAGGGAAATTGGGGACTCCTTTACATTCTCCAAGGGATCGAGCCTCGAAACTTCAAAGAGTTGGCTACACGCGCTCATGGCATGGAATTGAGTAAGTCTAAGAAAGAAAAAATCGCCATCTATGGAGTGATCCATAATGCACGAAAGAAGTCCTCTTTTGTCAATGGACTCGCGAGAGGATTGGTAAAATAGCCGATGAATTAAAACCAATTCTCTGTTCAATAAGCCTCCTATACGCTAGAACCCTTGAATTAGGGAAGTTTTCAGTGAAACCCCCAAATCAAGAACCCCAAACATGCAATATTTAATATCTCTCGAGTTGGAAATACTCGTCGAAAGAAATATTAATATATTATAATTGATGTTTCCCAATCACGATGATGTTAATTGCCAAAAGAAAATATTTGTGGAGGATTGTTTCTTATTCACTCCACCGTTAGCCGCCTCGTGAATTCGGATCATGGCGTGGAGGATATTCCATAAAGTTTGGTCTACAATGACCATAGTGGTGGGGTCCATGACAAATTTAGAAAAAAAAGATATTATAGAAGAAAAGGGGCAGACGTGTGGCAATGCCACGATGATGGGGAGTTTTGGCCTTTTTGGCTAATTCCTAATTTACTTCTCAAACTAAGATGGGTTTTAGTTGGATTTCAGTTTTCATATTTGTACAAGAATGATCTCTACAAATTAAGAGATCATTTCATCGGGAAATTTAAAATTTATGTCCCTAATTAGACCACTAAGACGATTTATGTTCTCAAATATTTCAATCCACGAAATATGTCCTCGAACATGCCACATTTGATCAATTTATGTTCTGCCATTACGTCGCCAGCCAACTTCGACGGAAATTGCACATGTGGCTCACGAGACATCTATCTGGCCATTAAACGTGGTGTGGAATAACATATGTCATTGAAATGTTGACATGGCAAACGAATGTACTAATTTCCCTCACATTCCTACCTCACTCTTCCCAAATCACACTTCATGCTTCATCCCATAAACCCTAGCCATTTTGAATTCCAAAATATCTTTCAATCTCCTTAACCCACTCCCAAATTTCCAATCTAATATGCATTCTTGGTCGAATCCATGTCAAACTCGAAGTCATAAACCCATAAAAAAATCCAGACATTCTCACATTGCAAGAATTCTTCCCTTATGAGATGCCGCGTTGCAGTGGGTGAAATCAAAACTACCACAAACCTCCCGAAATCCCGAAATGAAAGTTGAAAGATATTAACTTTGAAAAAACTTACCCAAAATCAGAAATTGTTGCTTGATTATGATTTCACATATCAACAAATGTTTGAAACCCTGCGGCATTAGGGTTGGGCAATCTTGCTGTTGCAGAATTTCACCATAATTTTAAGCTTCGTATAGGTAATTTGGGGGTAGGGTTTCTGCGTTTTGGATCAATAAATTTGGGGTAATGAAATGTGAGTGTTGGTGAGATTGAAATAGAGGAAAAGAGTTACGTGTCACATCACGTCTAATTCTTTCACCAGATCGACGTAGGTAGTTATTCCACATCACATTTAACGGCCAGATAGACGTATCGTGAGCCACACGTACTATTTCTGTCCAAGTTGACTGACGGCGTTAACGGCAGAACATAAATTGATCAAAAGTGGCAAGTTCGAGGACATATTTCGTGGATTGAAATATTTGAGGACATAAATCGTTTTAGTGGTAAAGTTTAGGGACATAAAATGTAATTTTCCCCATTTCTTCGATCTTGTCAACCAAGGAAGAGGGAGATGTCCGAATACTCCAAGTCTTCGCTCATAACTATTTGGCATGTGCTTCGCCGATCCTCGAAGTGGGGGCGTTTGTTGACATCGAAATTTTGTCGAAAAATATGTTAGAGTACGTGATAAACAAGCCAACTTGTGGCTGTAGTCTTTCCGTTTATTCTTGTAATAAATAATCATTTTACGCATTAATGATAAAACACCTTGGCATTCTATATCTTTGTCCCTTGTTTCAAACATAGATATAGTCCTTACAATTATTACAAGTACTAGTAATTGATCTTTTAGGATCGTGAGATATTTACTTTAGTATTTTAACTGTTAAACATGTTCCTAGTCGAAGGGTTACGCCACTAATAAGGATATCGGCCTTTCCCATTAAGAGACTAGCACTTAGTGTATGTGTACAGCATCTCATCAGTAAACAGTATTGTGATATCGGCATGCATAAGTGGGTGCTCGTAAGTTGACGAGTTCAATGAACTCCCTCACTCTAGAAATCTCTAAGTGGTTATCAATAATCGAGTAGAGATATCTATGGTATAGTTGTACACCATTAGTCCTTATGACCTAGACATCCCCGTGACTTCACTAGAGGACCAGCTGTATCGTGACCTGTCCCTGAGTTCCACTGAGGACCGCCCCAAGGGCCAATGATCGTGCAGTCCGAAATCTAGTGGGAGGTATGTGCATTGTAGTCGGGGATTCGATCGCTAGAATAGTCTTGGATGTAATGTGTGTTATCATTGTTTGTAATGTCTAAATCTCTAGCTAGAGCTGACTAAGTAATGATTAGAGAATTCGATTCTCTAAGTCATGCACGTACCGATTACAATACTTAGAACGATAGCACAGTTATTGAACTAGTAAGGAGGTTTCGATGAACCAATGCCTCTAGTTCAATCGGGACATATGAATTGAAGGGATCGTACTGTACGTTAACTATATCAAAAGGTTCTTGCAGGCACTTCATTTGTATCTAGGGAATCATGACGCGTAGTTGCTAGACGCCAATCTTGATTCGTTGGGTGATTAAGTTGAAACGAGCTTCATAGTTATTATAACTCTAAGGGACGAGTTTAGACCACAAAGGGTTGTGGACCCACGGCTAGCTTACACCTGAACCATCGAGGGTCACTGTTAAGTGTATATTTATACATTTAATTGTACCTTTTAATTGGAGCTTTTGATGTGTTTTTACGATAATTGGTGCTTAATTTGGTTATTATTTGTATTTTAGGTGCAAATTGAAGAATTGGCAACTTTTGGGGTGAAAACTGCAAATTCGGAGAAAAAGTGGGCCAAAAGTGAAAAAGCAGAATTCTGGAGTATCAAGGACCGCGCGGCCGTGCGGATTTTAGGCATAAATCTCACACGGCCGTCCGGATGGTCGTGATGGCGCAGTGAAGGAATTTTAATTACACAAGGAAACCCGCCCTATTATATTTTTGCACCCTATTTAAAGGCCACAAGCACACAATTAGGATTATCTTGGATCTTTCTACCTTTTATCTTTATTTTTAGTTTTTACTTTCATCTTTCTACACGCAATCAAGGAGCACAAGAACGAAGACGAAGACTTGACGAATCTTCATCATAGTTCTCCTCTTTTATTGTTATTTATAGTTTTATGATTTTTCGTATTTTTATTATGTTTTTCGTAACGAACATGCGTAGCTAAGTTTTTAATCTAGGATTTTGTTGGAACCCTATGTAGGGATTGCGAACCCTTTTTCTTGAGATTATGCAATTATGATTTTATGATTATTTCTTCTACTTGTTATGATTGTTAGTGCATGAACTTGATCAATTTATGTGCTTTATCTGTGATTATTGGGGTTGACTCGACAGAGCTATTTTGATAATTAGACGGTAAGTAGAAGAGCCTTCGAGTAGTTTTCACCGGATGAGTGTGTCAATTGCATGTGGTGTCGTAGACATACAGATATCACCTTAGGTAGCCATTTACGAGACTTGTTAGTTAATGCTTTATTTATAATTGGTTTGCATAGACATATAGTGAATCGTTTATGAATAATAGACTCATAATACACGCGACAGCGGGTTATGAGTAAATTAGTGTCTCGGGTTAATAATCATGAATCATATATTTCATAATTGAAGGGATTTGGTTGAGCAATTCTTGCATAGGGGGAAGATATAATCCTAGGTCCGTTTTATATTGATATTTTCCCGTGTTATTTGCCTTCTTAATTAGTTTAGTTGTTTAATTGATTTAATTTGACAAACTTGCGTAGGCTGGATAAAAATCATAATTGTTAGAATTTGGTACTTAGGATTAGGTAATTTGCGTATTCCCTGTGGGATCGACATCCGACTCTCACGAGTCCACTTTATTACTTGTTTGCGATACGTGCACTTGCGTGTTGGTATTTAGCACCCAACAAGTTTTTGGCGCCGTTGCCGGGGAATACGGCTAAATTATCTATTTATCCTAATATTAAATTTGAGCAATTTTTCTTACTTCAGCCGTTTTTATTTATTTTATTTTATTATTGTTTTTGCTTATTTTATTTTTATTATTTTTGTTTTAGGTACTTTTTATGCGAATGGAAGAAGAGAATAATCGTAGGGGAGATGACCAAGGGCACCTACTGAATGCGGCAGGAAATATCGTCAACGAGCAAGAGCAACAGCAGCTCATTAATCCACCACATCGTCAACGAGCATTGCATGAGTACACCGTTCCAACACTCAATGGGTTCCAATCGAGCATCCAGCAGCCCCCCATTGAAGCCAACAATTTCGAAATTCGAGCGGGACTCCTTACTATGCTCCAAAACAATGGGTTGTTCAGCGGATTAGCTCATGAAGATCCGCATCTCCACTTGGTCAATTTTCTCGAAACGTGTGATTCGCACAAGATGAACGGAGTATCTCCTGAAGCACTGCAACTCCGCCTTTTCAAGCACTCTTTGCAAGGAGCAGCCCGAGAATGGTTACAAACTCGTGCACCGCACTCCATCTCATCTTGGCCCCAGCTAGCACAGCTCTTCATGAATACGTACAACTCCCCAACCAAAACTGAGAGAATCCGGAGAGAAATACAAAACTTCTTACAAGAAGCCGGTGAAGCGTTGTTCGAGACGTGGGAGCGATTCAAACAATTAATTCGGAGATGCCCCAATCATGGTCTTCAAGAGTGGCGGCAACTTCAAATATTTTATGACGGATTGCAAGATAATTCGAGAACGGTGCTCGATTCAGCAGCTGGCGGTATGTTCATGAGCTTGACCTATGACGAAGCATACGAACTTTTGGAGCGAATCGCTAGGAATAAATACATGCGGGCATCGGACCGGTCAAATAGCGGAGCCAATAAGACGGGAGGAATTTTAGAGTTAGACGGGGTCACCGCAATCACCGCCCAGTTAGAAAAGCTATCAAAGCAAGTTGCAGCTTTGCAGACCCAGCAAGTCCATGCAATCCAAGGTCCCGACCGGTGCTTAGTAGAAACGGAGTCTCTAAATTACGGGAATGACACCAACCGACAACAGAGGAACCCGTACTCCAACACTTATAATCCGGGATGGAAAGATCACCCCAACTTTGGATGGGGAGGAAATCAGCAAGGAAAAAGGCCAGCGCCCGAATTCCAAAATCCACCTCAAGCTCCACCCCAAGAAGTTGACCTCGCTGACATCTTAGCAAAATTCATGACGTCGACTCAAGCATCCATTCGGAACCTTGAGACACAAATGGGTCAACTTGCAACCCAACTAAACGCGAGGCCGTCGGAAGCACTGCCGTCGAATACGGAAGATCCTCGAAAGAGCAACATCGAGCAGTGCAATGCAGTAAGTTTGCGAAATGGGAGGCAATTAGAGGAAGGTCCTAAAAAGTCCGTAGCACCACCGCCTATTGAAGAGGAGCCCAAGGAAAAAAACGAGGTAGGGCCAAGCAACACAAAAATCACAGTAAGTGAACCTACTCCCAAGGTACCTTTCCCTCAACGTTTTCAAAACTCTAAGCTTGATATGCAATTTCAGTTATTTTTGGATTATCTTAAAAAGTTGCATGTTAATATTCCTTTTGTTGAGGCACTTAAGCATATACCGAATTGGGTTAAGTTTATAAAGGAACTTGTATCGAAAAAGATGAGGCTTCCGGAGTGTGCAGCAATCATAGACCTCAATGAGCAAAGTAGTGCTATCCTTGCAAATAAAATTCCACCGAAGCTTAGAGACCCGGGCAGTTGTACCATTCCATGCACAATAGGTACTAGGTATTTTGGGCGGGCGTTGTGTGATCAAGGGGCGAGCGTAAATTTAATGCCTTTATCAATTTATGAGAAATTGAATTTAGGAGAAATTAAGCCTACTTCCGTGACCTTGCAGCTAGCCGATAGATCTTTTACTCACCCTTTAGGTATAGTGGAGGATGTATTGGTCAAGGTAGATAAGTTCATACTCCCGGCCGATTTTCTAGTACTAGACATAGAGGAAGATGAAAATATTCCCCTTATTTTAGGACGCCCATTCTTAGCAACCGGTAGGTCAATTATTGATGTAGGAAAGAGAGAGCTAAGAATGAGTGTGGGGGAAGAAACAGTGATCTTCAAGGTGTACCGGGTGGATGAAAAGCCTATTACGGCTAATGGATGTTATCTTCTTGATGAGGTAAGTGATTCTAAACTTTTTCCTGTTAAATTACATGATTTAAATTTTTTTGTGGATACTAATGTGCATGTAGGAGAACAAAAGAAAAGGGTTGAGTTGGTTACAACACCTACTCAAAACACCGTGATAAAAGACGATGTTGGCAAGCCTCATGACATCAAGAAGAATAAATTCAAGGGCATTCCTAAACGAACCAGTCGAAAGAAGAATCGGATCAACCCATTTATTCAAGACTTTCTCCAAAAGGAAGTAAGGAGATGGGTTCAAAAGCTAAGGAATTGAAGAGCAAGAACAAAGTCTGGCTGAAGACTGTAAACTTAGCGCTTCTCGGGAGGCAACCCGAGCTTTCGTTTTTCTTATTTTATGTTATTTTAAATTTTTAGTTTTGCTTTCATTTTATTTTATTTTTCAAAAAAAAAAAAAAAAAAAAAAAAAAAGTTTCTGGGCACTAATTAGAAGTTTTTATTTTTCAGGGACCAATTGCAATTATTCACACGGCCGTGCAAGAAAGAGGCAGAAATCTCACACGGCCGTGTGAGATTTCGGGGAAGCTACTGCACAAATTCACCAAATGGCACGGCCGTGCGGATTTTAGGCCATAATTTCGCACGGCCGTCCTAAATTAAGAAGGGCTACTGCCCAAATTCACCAAATGGCACGGCCGTGCGGATTTTAGGCCATACTTTCGCACGGCCGTGCGGAAAAAAAAAAAAAAAAAAAAAAAAAAAACCAATTTCCATAATTCCCAAATTCCCTCTCTCCCCCAATTCGAACCCTCGCCTTCCTTTTTCGAAATTTTCCCTTTTCTTTGACAAATTTCACCGAAAATTTACCTACTACACACATATACTACGTAATCAAGGTGGTTTGTTGTTGATTTGCGCAGGGAGATTCAAGAACGGTGCAATTTTCTCGAAAAAAAACCCATTCCACCAAGAACGCCCACAAGGTGTTCGACGATTTTCCCGCACCGATTCTTGAGCCGGTACCCGAGCTATTGGAGGATGACGAGGAGGATGATGCTCATGCACATGGTGGAGTTGGTGAGCAACCCGAACGGTGGTCCCGACGTTTAAACAGGTGTTTTCTATCCTTAAACTCCGGGCGAATCACATTGAGGGCAATGTGAATTTTAAGTTTGGGGGTGGTTAACTACTTGTTTTCGTTATGTGCGATTTATTTGTGTTTTTTTTTTTTTGTGTTTTAATTTTTTTTTTAGTTTGCATGCTTTATTTTTTTTGCTTTAGTTTTCGTTTTATTATTCCCGTTTTTTTTTATTTGCTTTGAAAAAATAAAAAAAAATAAATAAAAAAAAAAAAAAAAGAATTTGGTTCGACGCATCGATGAATTATTATGATGGGAGATGGTCAATGTTTGATGATGAGATTACTTGTTTTATGTTGATAAGGAGTAGATATTTGTTTAGCTTTCGATTCAACGGAACGTAGAAGTGAATTATTGCTAGGAATCACACTTTGTGCATTGTTTTGGTTGAATGTTTTGCATTTTAAATTTGGAATTTATTTGTGCTCAATCATGCTTTGTTCGGTTTTAAATCTAACCTTAGGACATTTATGATACGAAGTGTTGATAATAAGTGATTTGGGATATGATTTGGGCCTTCTTTGAACCGTTTGAGCCTTTCAAGCCTACCTTTAAATTTTTATCCTTCGAACCTTGATTTGAGCCTCGGAGAAAAAAGGTGTTCTTTCTTTTAGCCAATTTGTAGAAGGTGGAAAAGTGGAGATTTTTCAATAATTATCCCTGGGAGTTCGGTCGAAATGTTTTATTAAATCTTTTTTTTTTTTTGGAAAAAAAAAAAAAAAAGGAAGGGAAAAAAAAAAAAAAGAAAAGAAAAAAATATATAGATATATATATACGTGCATCTTTATATATATATATATCTAAATTCGATTCGAAAAAAAAAAAAAAAAAAAAAAAAAGAAAAAGAAGAAGAAGAAGAAGAATAGATTAGAAGGGAGAAATAAGGACTAGTGGTTGAATTGTGTTGAAAACTCGATCCATTGCCTCAAGGCAAAAGTGTTGACGTGTGAATTTTGGAGAGTCGAGTTTATTAAAGTCCCTATAGGTGAATTTATTGTTTCAAACGCCTAGCTTTCAAATTTTGGCGTAATCACCTCAATTCAAGAAAATTAGCCACACATTCCCATATTACCTACCTCGAACCAAAGAGCCTAACAATTGAAAGCCACAAAGTCCCAATGATCCCAATAGCTTATTGTTCAATATTAGTTGAGTAAAATAATTTGGTGAGTATTTGGAGTCAAATATATGCATGTAAGTACAAATTCTTTCTATCTTTAACTTGCAAATATTGGATATTTGAAGCAATTGTATGATTTGTGGTTTTTGGTAATAGTGAGTGACTAAGTGCCGTTGAATGTTAAGCTTGCGAATACCTAGGAATTATCATCACAATTGCAAGTTCTGAAAACGCGAAGTTGACCAATCGATCTATGTAATGAGATGTATAGTCGTGTTTTGTGTCGTTACATTGATTTTACTTGAGGACAAGCAAAAGTTCAAGTTTGGGGGTGTGTTAAGTGTATATTTATACACTTAATTGTACCTTTTAATTGGAGCTTTTGATGTGTTTTTACGATAATTGGTGCTTAATTTGGTTATTATTTGTATTTTAGGTGCAAATTGAAGAATTGACAACTTTTGGGGTGAAAACTGCAAATTCGGAGAAAAAGTGGGCCAAAAGTGAAAAA
>NW_012194977.1:0-14140 GCF_000504015.1 Erythranthe guttata
GCCCGGGGCCACGGGCCCGAAATTGATACTGCTACGGATACCGATATTGATACTGATACAGTTACTGATACTGACATTAATAACCATACTCTTACCGATACTCATACTAGTACTGATACTAATATTGATACTTATATTGATAATAGTACTAATAAAAATACTAATATTGATATTGATACTGATACTGATATTAATAATGATATTGATACTGATACTCATATATATACTGAGTGATATTGATACTAATATTGGATACTTATATTGATACTGATACTGGTATTAAAATTGATACTGATACCGGTAGAGATACTGATACTGATACTGATACTGGTATTGATACTAATACTGATATTGATACTGGTAATGATAATGATAATCATATTGATAATGATATTGTTATTAATACTAATATTAATATTAATACTGGTATTTATACTAATAATACTAATACTAATACTAATACTAATACTAATACTAATACTAATACTAATACTAATACTAATACTAATACTCATACTAATATTAATACTAATACTAATACTAATACTAATACTAATACTAATACTAATACTAATATTAATTCTATTACTAATAGTAATATGTTAATATTGTTATTCTTAAATATGCTAATTTACATGTACTAATGCTAATACCAATTTTGATGTTAATGCTAATTTGGATACACTAATACTAATTACAATTGTAATCGTAATAATATCCAAATTCTTCTCCTATTCCTAATCATATTCATAACGCTAATCATGATTCTAATCCTAATCCTAATCATAATCCTAATCCTATTCCTAACACTAATCATATTCTAATCCTAACCCTAATAATTTTAATACTAATAATGGTAATGGTAATGCTAATGCTAATATTAACTCTAATTATAATTCTAATCTTAATTCTAATCATAATCCTAATCATAATGCTAATCATAGTCCTAATGCTAATACATGTCATTTATTGTAGTACTAATCATAATCATAATCCTAATTGTAATTCTAATATTAATATTAACCTATGTTCAGGGGGTTTTCGTAATTTAACCCTGTTGATATACAACTTAAATTTATTTACACGTACGACCATATGTTAGAAACTAACATAAAGGTTGATGCTAATGAAAATATATCAAATTTCAAGTAAACAAAAGTCACTATAAAATGCTTATATTAATAATAGATTGATAAATACAAATTAATTGAATTTCTTGTGTAAATCGGTCGAATATATTGTGATTTCAAAAAAAATAGAGATATAGAATCAATATTAGATTCTTATAAACATTATAAAATAAATAATTTTATTTTACAAATATTTTAAAATTTTAAATTAACAAAATAAATATATTTAATTATATATGATGGGGAAATAAAAAACTTAACAATATTTCACTAATTTAGATACATAACTTGT
This sequence comes from Erythranthe guttata, assembly GCF_000504015.1. Next base: position 1,423 of record NW_012194977.1, read on the forward strand.
AAGTTAGGCAAATAACTTATGTATTCCAATATAAAAATATAGTGAGATATACGGTATTAAAATATTTAATAATCAGTTATTTGCGATATAATACCCTACATTAATATTTTTGTTTTCCTATGATTTAAAATTTTAATTTTAAACATTAGTCAAAATATTTATAGCTAAACATTTTGTTTCCATGATAGGATGTCTATATCTTTACCCACACTATAATGGATTGTAGTAAAATCTCGTATAAGTTCAATATGGTACCAATATGGTATCAAATGAAATGATAACCACTAATTTGATATTTGTTAGATAATGTTTTATTGGTATACTATGATACTTGAAATTTGATAACTTTTTTCATCCATAGCAACAACATTGCATCAAACTTACTCAATTTAAAAAGACATACACATAATTATGCAATTACTTCTTATATAATTGTAGTCTTTTATATAATATATAATTTTTTTAGTGAGTTTATAACTAAAAATGGATTGTAGAAACTACTGATTCGCCGGTTGATATTGTATTTGTTAATGTAAAATATATATTTAAAGTAACAACACCTCGAGTGGGGTTATTAAATTATTAAATAGGCTATCAAAACCTTTAACCACCATTTTCATACTAAAAAATATTAATTTTAATTCCAATAGAATTATGAAATATGGGTTGTATTTTGATATTTCATCTTTCGGAATGTAAAAATACTTTATGCCGAATAAAATATCAAACATGAGTTATTAATTTAACTACCTCAGTGTCGATTTAGAAAATGACATGTGGAAATTAGATATATAAATCAATTTAATTATTTTTAATTAACAATCATTTAATATCTATAGTTGGAGCATATGAAATATCACATAAATATTTGCATAATAATTTTGATACTTTTGAGTTGGACTTGCTCTAGATATGGACTTTTTCGACCCTACACTCGGTAATATATTCCCCCGCTAGGATTTACCTTTAGGGGCTTTAGAAAGGAAAAAAAAAAAACACGTAGCAGCAGAAGACTCACTCGGTGTTTATCACCTGGTGTAGGGTCGAAGGAGCCCTAAATATGTACTTAATTATATTTATCAAAGTTATAGAGAAATACTTCTGAGTGGAGTACGGTATATATTATATACGATCATTATACATTTTAAACAAAACCATTGATATTCTTAAATTTTGGTATTAAATAAAGCGAATAAATGAATTTAATACCAAAGATTTGGAATAGCATTGTTATATTTTGAAATATATAAGATCAATATTTTTTTTATCAATTGATTAAACTTAACTTATGTTCTTCAATTTATTAGTATAATCATGAGAAAGTTTGTATTTTAATTAGTATATAATTAAAATAATTAAACCAATCATAAAATTTATTGTCACTGGATTCGGTGAAGAAAAAAGAAAAAAGTTAGCAATAACATGAAATTCATGTAGTCTAATTTTCAATACAGTAAATAAATGGGATAATATTACTGGGCTCATGGCAGGAAAAAAAATATAGTGACAATTTCCGCAATATAGTAAATTCGAACATGTATCTTCCTTTTATACACATAATCTATATATAATATAAAAAGAGAATCTATGCCCTCTATGAATGACATGTGGCAAATGTCTATGTCATTTATCAAAATTGCTTAATTGTCATTAAATTGATGAGGTGGATTCCTCAATTGATTACTTGTCATTTTTAATTTGGTATGTATATAAGTTATTTCCTATTTAACATTTGCACACTCATTTAAACATTTACCACATGTATATATATTATTTCCAAATGTAATTATCTATAAATTCGAAAAAAATATTGAATTTATATTTTCAATATTTCAAAATATATTTATTGAAAAAATTAAGGATCCTCAATTTTTTTCCAATATTCTAATAATTTTCAGAATTTTTTTTTAATATTAAAATATTAAAATAAAGAAATACAGTTTTTTTTCAATATTTTGGAAGATTCGAATATCCATTCAATAAAAACGAATTATTAACAAATTTTTTTACATTGTATTGTTTAATAAATATACAATATTTTTTGTTAATAATAATTTGAAATTGCGCATTTCTATTATACGTTCAAAAAATTATACCAGATTAATTTATAATTTATTTTATTTATACATTATTATATTTTAATATATTTTATTAATTTGAAATTTCAGAATTCGAAATAATACTTAAACTACATTTGAATTTTGAAATTATAAAATTTCGGGTTTCAAATTTTGAACTTACAATTTTAAATTTCAAAATATTCTTTTCAATATCTATATTAATATATAAAAGTTTAATTTTACACCTAATTGATTGACATGTCCCCAATTTCATTATGTGACATGTCCCCAATTTTATCCCATGTGTCAATTTGATTGGTGGAAATAAATATCAAAAAATATGCCATCAATTTGTTTCATTTACATTCCACCTCATGTACATAATTAGGTAGTATTACCATTAATCCAGCTCTCATTAATTATAGAAATGATCATTCAAATCTTACGAATAAGGAAGCCATATGTCCATTTCTTATTTTAATTTATTTTAAATTACGTTCCAAGATTTCAAACAATCATGTCCATATATATTGGTATAGTTAATAAACTCTATTGACTTTTATTTACCATAATATTTTCCGGATTTTTTGTTCCATTTTATTCCTCTCTCTCTTTTCTTTTCTCCACCGGATTCTTAATCATTTTCAAATAATTTCAAATTAAAAAAGTGTGTCCATATATATTGTTTTTAATGTTATTGATAGCATTACCATATTCAATTTATAGTTTCTTTTTTCATCATGCAAATAGGACTATATAACCTGGTACAATATCATCAATCATCACATTATTTTATTTTATTCAAAATAAATGTATGAGTGAGTGCTTCTTTTCTTTTTGTTACATATCGTTTCATCGTTCTGTTGCTTGAATGTTTTTCATTTTTATTTTTATTTTTTGTAATAATTATCGTAATTTGTTTTACTGATTTTTTTTTTCAATTTCAATTTTCGATTACATTCATTGACATTTGATTCATAACATGTATTTAATTTCCGATAAGTGTGTCTTTTTGTATTTATAATTAAATAGTAACATTCTGTATTAATTTTGAATTATTTTATCTCACTTTATTTTTATGAACGATGTTTTAAATTTATGTTTACGTGTAATCCTTAAATTTATGTTTACTTGCATATGAACTATATATCAATTGTTCATTTGTTCTTATATTAAATCGGTGTTGGTTTTTGGTTCCATGTTATGATCTATCTATTAAGCCTTGAAGGTTTGGAGAAGATGCTATATTCTCAAAAAAAAATTATTGTTTTATTCTTCCCATTTTATGATCTATCTATTAATTTATTACCCATTATTTCACTAATTAAATATATATATTTTTGTTCATTGTAGGGATATTATCTATTTAGTCACACCAATCAAAGATGTGCTTCTGATTTTATTACACAATTTTTAATTATATATATATATATATATATATATATATATATATATATATATATATATATATATATTGTTTTATTCTTCCCATATCATTTATTAATTTATTACCCATTATTTCACTAATTAATTTATTTTATTTTATTTTATGGATATTATCTATTTATTTGCAGTTGCACCAATCAAAGATGTGCTTTTGATTTTATATTTATTTATGCAATTTTTAATTTAATGTTCATATATGGATATTATCTATTTTATATTCCAAAGCAATAAACTCCCCATTACAAAACCTAAAATATGCTATCCATATAATTTTAGTAACAAATTTTGTTTCAAAAAGAAAAAAAAAAACACATTTAAGTAACAAATATGCACTACTTTTCTCACCATTTTGTTTTTCAAATGCAAACCACATTTACGTAGATGTCCAGACCACTACTTAACACATGCAATATTCCAGGCGTTAGTCAAACAATTTTATGTGCATGGCATGACATGATTTGTGTCAACTTACCATTATTACTGTTGTCATTTGTGAAATTTAAATTTACATTTCTTATCGTCATGCCTATTTATTTTAAAATTTTAAATGTCAGTTATTGTAATTCCATGATTGTGTTGTAACATAAATTTTTGTATTAAAAAAATATTGTAGGTTAAATCATATGATTTTATACATTTTATAAGACCATGATGAAAGAATATGTCTTTTTTTTTTTTCCTAATTTATTATTATATATTAGTATTATCTGTGTAAAAAAAAGATACATGTTTGAATTTACTATGTTGCGGCAATTGACACTATATTTTTTTTCCCTGCGGTGTGTACAATAATAATCAATTGGTATGTTTAAAATGTATAATGATGGCATGTACTATATACTATATTCCGCTATAACACCGAAATATATTATTAGGTATATATTTAGAGCAACTCCACCCTAAAAATATCAAAAAAAGTTTGCAAATATTTATTTGATATTTAATATTTTATTTTGATAGTTATCTTTCGGGGAACTTTACGCGAAATCTTTATTCTTCTTAAATAATACATTCACATTTTTTTAGCATTAACATTACCTTCCCTTAGGGTAATTTTTGTGTTTAAACAGTAGGATAAAAGAAATGCCACGTTGGGATAAAAGAAATCCCACGTTGTAGGGGTAGAATCCACATTTTCTAGGGAATTACATGGAATAAAAAAGATTCCGTAAAAAAATCACACCATAAGGGGATCATGTAAGACATAAACAAACATCAGGGTGATCTCTGTAATTACCGATGGGTGGGGGCCTTTTCGTAATTTAGCCTAAGTTTAGGGGGATTTTGTAATTTATCCAAGATTATTGTTCTTTCTATGTCTTAATGTTATGATTGAGATTAGGAATATGATAAGGATTTGGATATTATTACGATTACAATTATAATTAGCATTAGAATATCCAGATTAACATTGACATAAAAATTAATATTACCATTAGTACATGTAAATTAGCATTAACACTAACAATATTAACATATTAGTATTAATATTAGAATTAATATCTGTATTAGAATTAGTATTAGTATTAGTATTAGTATTAGTATTAGTATTAGTATTAGTATTAGTATTAGTATTAATATTAGTATTAGTATTAATATTATCAGTAACATTATCATTATCATTATCACTGTCATTATCATTATTATTATCATTATCATTATCATTATCATTATTATTATCAGTATCAGTATCAGTATCAGTATCTCTATCGGTATTGGTATCAGTTTTAATATCAGTATCGGTATCAATATCAATATAAGTATCAGTATCAGTATTAGTATCAATATCACTATCAGTATGAGTATCAATGTTAATATCAGTATCAATATTAGTATTAGTATCACTATCAGTATTTTTATTAGTATTATTATCAATATAGTATTAGTATGAGTATCGTTATTAGTATCAGTATCAGTATCAGTATCAGTTTCGGTATCAATATTAGTTTCAGTATCAGTATGAATATTGGTATCACTATCAGTATTAGTATAAGTATCACTATCACTATCAGCATTATTATTAGTATTAGTATCCCTATTAGTATTGGTATTCATATTACTATTTGTATTAGTATTAATATTAGTATTAGTATTAGTATTAGTATTCGTATTAGTATTAGTATTAGTATTAGTATTAATATCGGTATAATTATTAGTACGAGTATCAGTGACGAATATCAATATCAGTATTAGTATTATTATAATTAGTATTAATATTAGTATTAGTATTAACATTAATATTAATATTAGTATCATTATTAACATTAGTATTGGCATGGAATTAGTATTGGTATTAGTATTAGTATTAGTATTAGTATTAGTATTAGTATTAATATTAATATTAATATTATCATTAGTATTTGTAGGATTACGATTAGTAAAAGTATTAGTATTAGTATATCATTAGTAAATTAATATTAGTATGTGTATCAATATTAGTATTAGTATTAGTATTAGTATCGATATTAATTAGTATCAGTATTAGTATCGATATTAGTATCAATATTGATATCTGTATTGGTATCGGTAATGGTATCATCATTGGTATCAATAATGGCGTATACATCTTATCTCTTTTGCAATATTTATAAGTTGTACTGTTGTTTGAGTAATGTTCATCACTAATTGAACGTTGTTGGTGATAAACTTACAGATTATTTGAATATCTATTATGTTACTTTTCTGCTACCGTGTTTGTTGTTAAGTTAGTTATTTTGCAGAAGATTGACATGGTGTTGTAAATTGGATTCCACGAAATAGAGTTATACCATATGTTTTAAATGATTTCACATAATCTTTATATCGTGTTTTGTGCCTTTCGCGTTTTCTTATTTGTAATATTTAATTGAATTTTATATGTTACAACTCTGAATTAAGAGATAAAGTTTATGTTTTTTTTTATTTCCTTCAATTTTGTGTTACTTGAATTCGTGTTGTTAATGGTAAATAGCACTTAACCACTTTGTGGTTTCACCTTTGTGCACTTCACCCCCCTCTGGTATCAATTTAGGCAATTAAACCCCATGTGGTTATCCGATCCATTTGTAGCAGCCATCCAATTAACTAACGGAAAATATTAAATACCTGAAATACCCTTTTATTTTTCTACAATTTACAGGTCAAAAGCATGACTAAACTCTAATATTTTCCTTTTATGGAAAAAGGTAAATTTACTATGATTTCATTATAAATAACCCAAATCCATAGGGTTAAACTACAAATTTTCAGACTTTCTTGGAAACCCGAATCCTAATCATCATCTTCTCCGTTCAAGCGTTCACAATCCCTTCCCTTCTTCTCCGTTCACATCCTCCACTACCTATTTTCTTCCACTGTCTTATCTCCACAACAATCCTCCATTCTCTTCTTCTCCTTTCAATTGCTAACGTCGTCGGATGTTAATCACCATTTTTTTTCTCCATTTTCCGTACTTGAACCTGCAAACTGGGATTCGGCTTTGGAGAGTTGAATCTTAGAGGATAAAGAGAAATACATCCCTCAAATGAGATTTGCGGAGGTTGGTGTGCGGCGGATTTTCTGAAGGAAAGAAGAAAGATGAAGGAGTGTATGTGCGTGTTGGCGTCGCCGGGGGATAAGGTGAAAGGTTGGGGGTATGTGTGCGTACGGCGAATCTTCTGAGGAAGAAAAGGTTTAATTAAGTTTTAAAAAGTTTCAATTTAATTGTTAAGTGCTATTTACCAAATTTTAAAATCAATTATATATTTTTTAACATTTATAAACATGAATTTGAAGATATACTACTAGGGGTGGAAATCGGACGGATCGGATCGGAAAAAGGCTTTTCGGAAAATTTCCGATTTTTTTCGGAACTGAATTCTCATTTCCGATTCCGATTCCGAAATATTCGGAATCTAAAAACGAGTTCCGATTCCGAATTTTCGGAAATTTTCGGAAATTCGGAAATTTCGGATTTTTTTTGAGAAAGAGAAGAAAAATAACAAAAAAATCGAGAATAAAATAAGAACAAAAAAATTCCAGCATGAAACGAGTGTTATAATCCCTCCTGTTTGCAACACAATCTAGAATATCTATTATCTTCACATTACCAGAGCAAATGTTCATACATCACATGAATAATCCCTAAAATTACAAAATATGTTAAAATTACAAAAGAAAAAAGTAGAAGTTTTCTGTAGGTTGTTAATATATCGAAACATAACATAATGGACAGAAAGCTTGAGCACAGGGGCGCCACTGCGGAGAAGGAAGAAGAAAAAAGAGTTGGGTTTGAAAGCAAAGAGAAACTGCAAGAAGCAGCGGCGGAAGATAATTGAAACGAAGAAAAAATTGAAATGAAAAAATTAGGTTAGAATTGAAAAAGGTTGGTAGTTGTAAGTTTATTAATTGGGCCTGTTACATGGGTCATGATTATATTTTTAGAAGAAATAAAAATATTGCCCATCCCGGAATAGGAAAATTAGTGTGACCATATGGACATATAATAATTTGTTAATATAAAAAATAAATCGGAGAATTCGGAAAAATTTCGGAAAATTTCGGAAAATTTCGGAATTATTTGGATCGGAATTCGGAAATTCCGAAGATTTCATATCAAATTCCGATTCCGATCCGATTATTTTCGGAAAAATCGGAAATCGGAAATTCGGAAATCGGATTACAAAAAACCGTTCCAAATTCGGAAATATTCGGATCGGAATCGGCGGAAATCGGAAATTTCGTTCCGATTTCCACCCCTATATACTACTATATGGCATGGAATCCTTTAGTATAGTATTGGTATTGGTATTTGTATTGGCATTGGTATTGATATTGGTATTTGTATTGGTATTGTATTGGTATTCATATTGGTATTGTATTCGTATTGGTGTTAGTATTAGTGTTTGTTAGTGTTAGTGTTAGTGTTAGTGTTATTGTTAGTGTTAGTGTTAGCATTAGTGTTAGTGTTAGCATTAGTGTCCGCGTTTCGTGTTCGCGCTCGCGTTCGCGTCGGCGTTGGCGTTGACATTGACATTGTCATTAACACTAGCATCATTAGTATTAGTATCAGTATTAGTATTAGTATTAGTATTAGTGTTAGTATTAGTGTTAATATTAGTATTAGTATTAATATTATAGTTTTAGTCTTAGTGTTACTATTAGTGTTATATTAGTATTAATATTAGTGTTATATTAGCATTATGATTATGATTACGATTAATGTTAGTGTTAGCGATTGTGCAAGAGTTGTAATTTTTGTTTAAGTAGTGGCATCACTGTTTCGACGTGGTTAATAATAAATCTACATGCTATTTTCCTTGAATTATCTGCTATCAAATTCATTACTAAAGTTAGATACTCCGCATAAGATTCACGTGTCGATTGCATTATAGGAAATATTTGTGTCATTTGATATAAATGATGTTATTAGTTTTAGGTTTTGTGGGTTGCATATTTATCTATGTAATATTTAATTGCGCTTCATATCTTACAACTTTGCATCAGGATCAAGAGATAAATTATCTTCATTTAATTTCATTTGTAATTAATCTCCGTGCATCGCACGGGCGAGTTACTAGTGTTAATATATAATATAAAATTAGTAAAAAAAAATATTCTCTGGTTATGTTCCTGTAAAATATATAATATATTAATATCAAATGATTTATTCTGCATATTTTTCAATATACATCCAAATTTATGAATTAAAATACAAAATTTCCGTAACATCACCAATCACGCAACTATATAATAACAGAAGACATTAAATTGAATTTAACTAAATTTAAATTAAATTAATTACTATTAAAATTAAATTCAAAAATAAATCTATTTATAGTTTCCAAGAAAGTTGATCAATTTAGAGATTTTATAAATGGTGGTATATAAATATATTAATAAAATATATTTAATTACCTTTAATTTTGGAAATGATGACATGTTTTTTGATGATTTATTTTCACCAATTAATTTGCCACATAGGATGAAATTGAATACATGTCATCAATTGAAATTGCCAAATGTCAAGCAATTGAGGGTGGAATTCAACTTTTATATATTATTTAGATTGATTATTTTATCATAAGATAACTATTTAAAAATATAGATGATGTTTATTATAACAAAAATAGATATTATCTCATTCCAATTAATTTTCTCACTTAAAAATAAAACTTTATATGATGGGTATAATCAAAATATTATGATGTGACTTCTCTTTGAATAATTAGTTTAGTTTGTAAAAATCGTAAGAATTAAATTGTAGATCATATGATTTAATCATTTTTTTGCATTCATATTTTATTCAAATATTATAATCGAATCGTAAGATTTAAATTAATTAAGCTCAAGTCCTTTCAATTTATTTTATTTTTTATTATATTATATTTGTTAATAATTTAATTAAAAGTATTTAATAATAATGAATATGATAATTGATAATCTATTAACATTATTTATTATAATCATTTTACACTTTTTGTTTATGTTATATATATTCCTTATTGTAATAATCATAACTATAAATATAAACATATGAATAACACTGTAAAATGATTATAATAATTGCATAACTAATGTTTAATAAATTATTAATTGTCATGTTCATTATTATTAATATTGAAGATCTTCCCTAATAACAAATACATATATATTTAATTTTAAAAAATATAAAAAATTACGATTTAATTTAAAAGAAAGATTGAATTTCGATTCTTTTTTAAATTTTGAAATTTTGAAAATTTTCTCAATTATTATTTTCACTTATAACTACCCCTGATCCAATCTTCACAACTTTCATTTTATTTAGTTTATGTGTCAAGGTCTTAATGTTGCATTTTTTTTCTAAAATTGTTTAGTGTTTAAATTCAATTTTTTTTTTTTTTTTTTTTTTTTTTTTTGTAATTTTGAATTTAAAGTGAATCTCATGTTTTTGAAATTTCAATTTAATTAGTTTTTTTTCTTTTTTGTAATTATTTGGAAAAAAACAAAAAAAATAAAAGCAAACAATAAAAAAAAATTGGAAAATCGGTTTGGACCCGGACCCGACTCGGACCTGGCCCGGGGGGACCCGCCCTGGACCCGGAATATTTTGCATTTAAAATGTAATAATCGAGTATTGTGAATTGTGCATTGTTTGATAATAATTTGAGTTAATTTTTTTTCGTCGGTATGTTGTTGTTTACTTTGAAAATCAAGATTTCTTTGTATTACTAAAGTTGTTAAGGATTATGTAACTGATATTGAGTTAATTGCATAGACCCCCCTGTGTTATTTCTCGGAAGCAAAAAACCCCCTCGGAAAAAAAAATTAGCATATAACCCCATATGTTGTGTTTTAGTCAGCCCACCGCCCCTTTGTGTGCACTGACTCGTTGACTTACGCGAAATGACAGAATTGCCCTTAATAAAAAATAAAGCAAAAAAGACCTCAATACCCAAAATAATAAAATCCAAAACTCACAGCAAAAAAGACCTGAAGTCTGTAATTAATTTAATTAAATTTTATTACATAATTATTTTTAATTTTTTTATGTGTAGTTATTTTTAATTTTATACACATTAATAATTTTGTAATTATAAAAATAAAATATAAACAGAAATTAAATATATATAGTTGTATTAAAATATTTTATATGTTTTATATTATTCTTTTATTATATTTTAAGTTAAAAAAAAAGGAAAAGGAAGAAAAAGTAGTCTTCTTCCCCGATGCACCCCACCCACCACCCAACTCAACCCTTCTTCTCCCCACACCGCTGCCCAACCACCAGCTCACCCCAAAATGTCCCGCCGCAGCTGCTGCCACTTGTGGTGGCGGCGCCGCCACCATCAGCCCATGGTGGAGGCCACCGCCGAAGACCACGGTCGCCATGGACGGCGGCACGAATTCCTTCGCCATGGGGTTCAATTTCGAGAGCATTTCCTCCAAATCCCTCATCTCCCTCTTGAACCCCTCTCCTCCATCATCGCCGCCCCCGTTAACTTCCGTTTAATTTCCGTTTAATTTGCCCGGAAAACACTTGCCCCTTTCGAATCTACTTCGAACGCAAAGTTCTTGAAGAACTTCGAAGAAACCTCTGCTTCCAAGGATGACCGCCACTGAGGCCGCCGCCGCACGAAGATGAAGAAAACTCATTTTCTGGGCCTCCATTTTCTCCGTTCAATCTCACCGACCACGAGCCGCACACCTCCGCCGCGGCATGCCTCAATTGGAAGAAGATCTGAAAATGTAGTGGTGTTGGGGTGATGAGCAGCGGTGGCCTGAACGCTCCGACTTGGGTTGAATTCAGTTGTGAGTTGGATGGGTTGGGGGAGGGGGAGGCGGGGATGGAGGAAGGGGGGTGGGGATGGAGGAAGGGGAGTGGTTCAATTATTTGGGGAAGAAGACGATTTATTCTTTTTTTTTTTTCCTGTATTCTTTATATTTGTTTTGATAATTTTGATAATTACAATTTAGTCCTATAACTTTAGATTATTTATAATTAAATCAATCCTGGTTTTTTTCCTCTTACAAAGGGTTCTTATGTCTTTTCCTGTCCTAAAATGTCCTAAAACGCACGCCCAGCTGCATGAACCGCGAGTGTATCCCACGATTCGCTCGTAGGGTCCTTATTGTCATTGACTTCCTTTCATAGGGGGGTATTTGCTAATTGTTTTATCCGAGGGGTTTTTTTGCCAATTAGAGATTTCACAGGGGAGCCGAGTGCAAATACCCCAACTGATATTCTTTGTATTACTAAAGTTGTTAAGGATTATGTAACTGATAGTGGAACCGATGAGTCTGTTGATTTCTTTATAATTTTGAATACATCTCTGATTAAAAGATTGGGTAAAAATCATGTGGTCTGCATTTTGTGAAGTAATATATAGTTAAACTTGAGTTGATTCTGTTTAATTTCGAAGATAATAAAATAGTGAAGTCATTATATGACCGTTTAATTTGAAAGTTTGATTTATTCTGTGTTTTTTTTGCATTTTATGAACTGGATTGTCTTTATACATATATATATATATATATATACATATATATATATATATATATATATATATATATATATATATATATATATATATATATATATATATATATATATATATATATATATATATATATATATATATATATATATATATATATATATATATATATATATATATATATATATATATATATATATATATATATATATATATATATATATATATATATATATATATATATAAATATATAAATAAATAAATAAATTAAATATT
>NW_012194977.1:15318-285643 GCF_000504015.1 Erythranthe guttata
ATAATAATAATACTAATAATAATAATAATAATAATAATAATAATAATAATAATAATCATAATAATAATAATAATAATAAGTAATGATCATAATAATTATATAAAATAATAATAATAATAATAATAATAATAATAATAATAATAATAATAATAATAATAATAATAATAATAATAATAATAATAATAATAATAATAATAATAATAATAATAATAATAATAATAATAATATTGTTATTGTTATTAAAAATAATATTCATTGTAGAAGTAGTAATAATAATAATAATGGTAATAGTAATAATAATACTATTAAATAATAAAATAATAATAATTATAATAATATAAGAATAATAATAATAATAATAATAATAATAATAATAATAATAATAATAATTATAATAATAATAATAATAATAATAATAATAATAATATTATTATTATTATTATTATTATTATTATAATTATTATTATTATAATAATCATCATCATCACTATCATCATCATCAATCATTATATTCTACTTTTGCACGTACTTTCGTAGAGAAAATTCACCACAACCAAACATATTCTCATTTCTACACCTACATAAAACTAAAAATACACCTTCATCCAAACATATTCCCATTTTCTACACAAAAACCAATAATCTACTTTTTCCATCAGAAATTTTGAAAACTAGAAATTCATTTTGGAAACATAACCAAACATCCCCTATGGCTTCTCCAGCTTCTCGCCCATTTCTTTTCCCTTTTTTTTTTGGCCCATTTAATACTAAAACGATGTCGTTTTGCATATTTTTTTTTTCCAAAAGTAACTGTGCCCATTTTTCCTTTTCAATTTCATTTATTATGGTCGGTACTCAGTAGTGGGGGCCCGCTGTCGGTTCCTGACGCAATATTTGCGTGTGCAGCACCCCTTTTCTCTCTCCAACAAATTTCTTTCTGTTTTTCTTTTTATATAATAAAAATTAAAAAAAAGGAATAAAAAAGAAAAAAAAGAAAAAAGGCCCATCTTCTTCATCCCGTCCGCCACCACTCCAAATCCCTAACCCCACCCCCACCCACCCACCTCACCTCACAGCTTCACCATTTCTCCCTTCCAAAAAACCCAAACTTTAAAACCCAAACAAAACCTCTGTTCCCCCTTCCGAAAATTCCATTCCCAGTCACAGTCCTCACATTGAAGGAGATAAAATCCCCAAAAGTCAACCATTCGCCGGCCGGAATTTTTGCCCGGGAAAGATGGGGAATCTGAGAACGGCGATGGACGCAACATTTTGGGACATGAACATATCCACTCCGCAAGCCCTCGACGGTGCTTCCAAGGCGGTTCCCGGCGATCCCATACCCATCGACGGCGGTAAAGCAAGTAAAGCCCTCAGAATTCAGCAGCTATCTCTCTTGGGGAACGGTTTTCCTTTGGGAATCATTCCGTCGTTTTCTCCTTCGGCGAATCCCATACCCATGACGGCTCTTTTGGGAATCCAAAGTTTGCAAAAACTTTGGATTTTTGGGGCCGTGGTTTCTCTGCTGGAAGATTGAAGATGACCATGGTTTGAGGGGTCATGTTCTTGAGGAAGATGTAGAATGAATAAGAGAAGAAAGAAAAAAAAGGGAAAAAGAAATTCCTTTACAAATATTACACCGTCTTCGAATCGATTAAACCATTTGTAACCAAAAAATACTTTCTTCGTAAACAATTGCGTGCTTTGTTGATCCGACAAGGTTATTTGGAAAGTCACATAACAGCTTTTTAGTATTAACCTCACATACATAGGCCTTCTGCTAATCTATTACATTTTTTTGCTTTTGCAAAATTTCTTTTTCTTTTTATTGGAAGCAAAATGTTTCTATTATATGTGTTTTGTTTGTAGAACCTGTATTATTTCATATTCAATAACACTGCCGTGCCTATTTGAAATTTGCATACGGTCCATCCTAGGTTGTGGTGTGCTCTGTTTTAAGTTCTATATTATGTACAGTTTTTTAATCTATGATCGATACCGGCAAGACTCTAATGCATGTTAAGATCTTTTACGATGCGTATGTAATGGGCAAACAGCATCGCGCATTGCGCGGTGCGCTGCCCCTAGTATATATATATATCGACTCTAGATAGAAGAATGTAGAGTATAATATTTTTCTAATTTTGCAACCCTGATTCTGTAATTGTTCTCTCTCTCTCTCTACGTGCGGTGTAATTAACTTTTCATTAATCATTGTTATTATTTTTTGAAGTATATAGTAAAATCTCAATAGATTAATAACTATTTAATATTTTACTATATTAGTAGAATTTTATTAGTCCAATTGTATTAATTTATAGTGGTTTAACTATATTTTGTATAAGGTAATATTTTTGTTCTATATGAAAATAACTTCGTAATATTTATAAACTAATGCAATTATTTACATACTCCTAATATTTTTAACTATAGTTTTCACTCACATGCATGAGATTGGGGGAATATGGTTTGTAATTATTGTTTTGGTTAATTTATTTTGCAGATATGAACATTGTTTAGGACATTGGTGCACATAAATGTTTTTCTAATGCTTTTTTTTTGTTTGGCTATTTATATTTTTGTAGATATATGGATAACATCAATATATGTGACGACATTGGTTGAGCTGAAGCTGCAGACATTGTCAATCTTGCAAATATATTGTTAATCTGTAAATTATCAGTATGAAGAAGAAGAATGATAGGGAGAAGATGGTGTTGCAGAGAGGGAAACGAAGTTTTCATTCATCTAACAGAAATATCTGATTGTTACCATTACAAGAGAGATGAGTTGGATCTTTATACCCAATCATGTAAAAACGTGTTTTTCTAATAAAATGAAAGAAAAAAGTGCTATTTATATAATAACAACTTCTATATAGCAGAAAAGTAAAACTATATTTACATTTATCAATATAGAATATATATATATATATCAACCACCTCACCTCCCCTCAAGATGGAGAGTATACATCTTTTACTTCCATCTTCGGCAGAAGATAAGTGAAACTAGGAGAAGGAAGAGCCTTGGTGAACAAATCGGCCAGCTGATCTCTTTACTTGGAACATGCATGAGCTTAAGAACACTAGACACAACTCTCTGTCTCACAAAATGACAATCAATTTCTATGTGCTTGGTCCTTCATGGAATGCGGGATTGGAAGCAATGTGAACAGCAGCAAGATTGTCACAGAATAAAAGAGAGGACTGAACATTAATGTTGAAGTCTTGTAGAAGCTGAATAATCCAGATGAGCTCACTTGAAGTCATTGATAAAGCTATGTGCTCAGCTTCAGCAGAGCTTTTGGAAACAGTAGATTGCTTCTTGGCCTTCTACGAAATGAGAGAATCCCCAATAAACACACAGAGTCCAGTGGTAGACTTTCTAGTGTCTGGACATGATCCCCAATCTGCATCTGAAAAGGCTTTAACAGAAAGTGAGGATTTGGAAGAGTAAAAAATGCCTTTACCAGGAGAAGCCTTGAGATATCTCAAGATGTGATGAATGGCATGAAGTTGTGGCACCCTAGGCTTGGAAACATATTGACTAAGCTTGTGAACTGCATAGGTAATATCTGGCCTAGTAATGGTGAGATAGAGTAGCCTGCCAACCAATCTCATACACTCAGAACCATCTGCAAGAAGATCTCCTTCTTCATTATTGAGCTGAGAGGATCCATGGGCAGTAAAGCTTTACAGCCCAAATAACCAGCATCCTCTAACAATTTGAGACTGCCTTTGAGAAAGTACAATGCCAGTGGAGTTCCTGGCTATTTCAATACCAAGAAAATATTTCAGCTTGCCTAGATCCTTAAGCTTGAAAAAGGAGTACAACTGAGTTTTAGCCTGCTGTGTCTCAGTGGAAGAAGGTCCTGCAATAATCATATCATCCACATAGACAATCAAAGCAATAAACTGAGAAGAAGAACCTCTAGTAAATAAAGAATGATCAGAAGGAGACTGGGAAAAACCAATTGAAGTAACTGCCTCAGTGAACTTCTGATTCCACTGTCTGGAAGCCTGTCTTAAACCATACAAAGACTTATGCAACCTGCAAACCAGTCTAGAACTGGAAATGGCATCAGATGAAAGCTTATAGCCTTGAGGAATATCCATAAACACTTCTTCCTTAAGATCTCCATTCAAAAAAGCATTGTTGACATCCAATTGGTGAAGTTCCCAATTATGAATGGCAGCTAAAGCCAAAAGAATTTTGACTGTAACCAATTTGGCAACTGGGGAAAAAATATCAATAAAATCTACCCCTTTTTGTTGAGTGAAGACTCTGGCAACCAACCTAGCCTTATATCTGTCTATTGTACCGTCTTGCTTTCATTTAATTTTATAAACCCACTTACAACTTACTGCGTGTTTATGAGTTGGCAATGGTTCTATGGTCCAAGTATGATTATCCTCCAAAGCTTGAAGCTCAGCATCCATGGCTTGAATCCACAGAGGATTTTTAACAACTTGTTTATAAGTGGAAGGTTCTGTGTCAGCTGAAACATTCATAACAAATCCAAGATGACCTGCATAAATTCTATGATATGCAACCTGTTTAGAAATGGGATAAAGAGAGTGTGAACCAAGAATGGAGTTGCATTGAAAATCAGACAAATATGCAGGGGCTTTGGTGCTTCTGGAAGACTTCCTAGGCTGAGGAAGTGATGGAGCTGAAACATGGACATGTGGAGCAACAAGGCTAGAAGGATAATCAATAATAGGATCAGACTTGGTAGAGATAGGAACAATAGATGATAGAACAGAATAATCTGCAGAGGAATATTTGTCAAAATTCATATCTTGATCACCAAAAGGAAAAATGTTCATGGAAAACAACATCCCTAGAAACAATTACTTGATGAGATTGTAAATCATAAAGTTTATAACCCTTGATACCAACTGGATATCCCAAGAAGACACAAGGTTTTGCTCTGGGCTGAAATTTAGACCTCTGAGCTGGCAATGAGGAAGCAAAAACCAAACAACCAAATACCTTGAGAGAGTTATAATCAAATAACTGACCAGGATAAAGCAATTCAAAAGGTGATAGATTATTAAGCTTAGCTGCAGGAGTTCTATTAATCAAGAAAATTGCAGTAGAAATACATTCATTCCAAAAAGTGAGAGGCATATAAGATTGAAACAGCAAAGACCTGGCAACATTGAGAATGTGCTCATGTTTTCTCTCCACTACAACATTCTGTTGAGGTGTGTAAACACAAGAAAACTGATGAAGAACATCTAACTTAGAAAAGAGCTGAGTAAATTGTAACTCATGAGCATTATCAGACCTGAACATTTTGATATTACAATTAAACTGATTTTTAACCATGTGAAAGAAAGAAGGAATTACAGTTAAAACATCAGACTTAGATCTGAGAAGATGAACACAGGTAAATCTAGAGTAATCATCAACAAGAGTAACAAAATACTTGTAACCATTATGAGACTCAACTCTATAAGGCCCCCAAATATCACAATGGATAAGATCAAACATATGAGCAGAAATCGTAGAACTAATAGGAAATTTCAAACGCTTCTGTTTAGCCATAGGACAAATATAACAACATGAATTGCTCTGAGGCTTATCCATAGCTAAGGAAAATTTATTAGACAGAAAATCTAACTTCAACTGAGGAATATGCCCAAGTCTATTGTGCCAAACAGTGGCAGAAATCTTATTACAGAAAATGTCAGTAAAAGAATTGTGAGGCTGAAGAACATATAATCCATCAATTTTGCTACCCTAGCCAATCTTCTTCAAGAACTTGTCCTGAATTAGAAAGAAATTGGAATAAAAAATGACAGTGTGAGGCAAATTTTCAAGCAAAGCACTGACAGATATTAAGTTGAACTTAAAAGAAGGAACAAAAACATTTTGCACATCTCCCATATATTGAACAACAACCAGAGAGCAATCTGGTAATATAACTCGAGCAAAATTTACTTTATGAAGAGAAGAAAATAAAGTTTTATCATTACATATATGACGAGAAGCCCTAAAATCAATGATCCAATAATGAGGTTGAAAAGATGCATGAAGAGAAACTGCTAAGCAAATACCTGACACACAAGAAATCTGTGCAACTTCAGTCTCATCTCCATGAGAATGTTGAGAAGAAACCTGTTTCTGGGCAGCCATTTGATTAGAGAAATATGCCATCAATTGCTGACACTGAGCAGTAGACATGTTAGCTAAAACAGGATCAGGTGAAACAAGGGAAGGTTGAGAAGTACTCCCTGAAGATGTGTAATCTAGTGGAGACTCCATGGCTGAAACTTGATTAACAGAAAACCTACTTTGAGGCAAAGATGATGTAGAGAATTTTGGTTTAGCCTTATAACCAGGAGGATAGCCAAGTAATTTGTAACACTTATCAATAGTATGCCCATAAATGTTACAATGAGTGCAAAATCCTCTGTCATTTTTCTTGGGTGCAAAGTTGTAAAACTGATTATTGACAGGTCTCTTGGTGGATTGATCACTGCGAATGGAGAAGTATAAGGAGTTCTGAACCTCATTATGAGAAGAATGAATGGACCTCTGCCTCTCTTCTTCAGAAATAAGGGCAAAAATCTTGTTTATAGGAGGTAACGGGTCCATGAGAAGAATTTATCCACGTGTGGAAGTAAGAGACTCATTTAACCCCATGAGAAACGCCATAACATGTTCCAGATTATAATGTTCATTAAGCTTTTGAAAACCGCCACAAGTGCAGGCTCCACAAGTGCAAGATGGCCGAAAATTGGACGATTCATCCCAAATAGCCTTCAATTTCGTAAAATACACATTAACAGACTGCGTGTCTTGATTTAGATTAGATAATTCCCTGTCCAATTGAGAAATTCTCGGACCATTGGTCTGTGAAAATCTGGTATTCAGATCTTTCCACATCTCGTGAGCAGAGTCAGAGTACATGATACTCGCTTGAATATCTTTTGATACAGCGTTCAAAATCCACGAGATGACAATACTGCTATTTCGTACCCAGGCATTATGAAGAACAACTTCTTCACGACTCGGTTCAGTGATCGTACCATTGATGAACCCTAACTTGTTCTTCACCGTAAGCGAAATCTGCATCGCTCTACTCCAAGAGGCATAGTTATCTTCAGAGAGCAGCTGTGAAACAAGGACTAATCCCGGTCCATCAGACGGATGAAGGTAAAACGGACTGAAAACATCATCAACACGCCGATTTGCCGCCATGGATTTGAGAAATAAAACTTGAAGAATAATCGAATTATAGAACGAATTGAGAAATTGATCGCGATCTGATCAATTGATTGATATGCGGAAGCAAAAAATCGAAAACTAAACTGATACCATGTTAATCTGCAAATTATCAGTATGAAGAAGAAGAATGATAGGGAGAAGATGGTGTTGCAAAGATGGAAACGAAGTTTTCATTCATCTAACAGAAATATCTGATTGTTACCGTTATAAGAGAGATGAGTTGGATATTTATACCCAATCATGTAAAAATGTGTTTTTCTGATAAAATGAAAGAAAGAAGTGCTATTTATATAATAACAACTTCTATATAGCAGAAAAGTAAAACTATATCTACATTTATCAATATATAATATATATATCAACATATATTTGTTTATTTCGTTTGTATAGACTCAAATTGTTTATTTCGACATGGCATTGATTGAATTATAACAATTTTCTATAAAAACAGGTATTATTTAAAATTATTTGTATGTAAAATAAATGAGTAGAATTTTCAAAATTTATCATAAAGAAATAATTTATGTTGGAGGCCGGATGCGAATGAAGTAATAAAATAGACTAATGTCACTTGTTTAATTACCCAATGATTTAAACAAAATAAACAATCAATCTGTTATACAGTTCTTTTCTACTGACTTTTAGTATTAGCATATTCATATTAGTATTATCAATATAGTATTACTGTGTTACTATTAGTATTAGTATTAATATGTATTACCATATCATTATTAGCATTAGTATTAGCATTAATGCTAGCATTGACACTAGTATTAATATTAGCATATTTGTATTTGTATTAACATATTAGTATTAGCGAATTAGTGTTACTATTAGTGTTGGTGTCGGTGTTAATATTGGTATTGTATTTGTATTGATATATAGGTATCAATATCAATACCAATATCAGTATCAGTACCATAACTAGTAGTATATTAATATTAGTGTTAGTATTTAGTGTTAGTATTAGTACTAACATTAGCTTAACATATTAGCAATGTTAGAAGAACCGGACCGGACCGGCCGGTCCGACCGCGACCCGCCACGAAAGCGGTCCGGTCTGACGCGGAAAACTGGGATATTCAAGAACCCGGGTCAAATGTTAAAAGCCCGGTTCGACCGGCGAACTCGGAAACCGGTCAGTGACCCCGGTTCTTATCTAAACACTTCGCCGGTGATTGTTAGTGGCCGGGTGTGCACGAAATTCGCCGGAGATGGCCGGATCTGGGTGGAGTAGGCCGTGGGTGGCTGGAAATCTGGCGGTGGGTGGCGGAATTCGACGAGTTTGGGTCGTGGGTGGAACAGATTCTGTTGTTGATATGGAGTGATAAGAGTGATAAAAGAGAAGAAGAAGAAGAAGAAAATGGAGAAAAAAAAGAAAGAAAAAAAACTGGAAGAAAAAAACTGAAAAAAGGGGGAGAGAGACGGGAGGGAGGTAGGTGATAAGAGGAGAGAAGATGGAGAGAGGAGAGATAGGAAAGTAAAAAAAATATATAATAAAAAAATAGGTGTGAGAAATAATAAAGGGAATAGTTTATATACTTAAAAAGTTAATAATAGATAGAAGAGAGTGTGTAAAATAAAAAAAAACATATATAGAAAATATGTATTTAAAATATTAAAATAAAAAAATAACAAAACCCGGGTCGAACCTGGTTGAATCGGTCCAACCGTGACTCGAATGCCTATCCGGTTTTGTAGCCGGTCCGATTCTGATAACATTGCATATTAGTATTAGTACCCACATTAGTATTAACGTATTAATATTAGTACTAACATTAGGATTAGCGTATTAGTATTAGTAATAACATTGGTATTAGTACAAGTATTAGTATCAATAATATTAGTATTAGTGTAAGAATTAATATTAATATTAGTTTAGTGTTAGTATTAGTACTAACATTATCATTAACATATTAATATTAGCACTAATATTAGCATTAGCGTATTAATATTAGTACTAACATTAGCATTAGTGTATTATTAGTATTAGTACTAATATTAATATTAGTACAAGTATTAGTATCAATACTAATATTAGTATAAGAATTAGTATTAGTATTAGTATTAGTTAGGTTAGTTAAATTCAATTAATTAAATAGTAGGGATTAGTAAGATGTTTGGTTGATGAGATTCGTATTTAGCCAAGCGCGCTACTACACTTAAAGTCCACAGTTAAATGTTATTATTTGGTTAAATTAGTAACACCCCTCCCCCTTTCGATTAATTTTGAAAATGGTGATTAAAAGAGAAAAATACAGTTTTGGCCTTAAAAAAATATCTTAATTTTATTTATAAAGACTTTTTAGACAATTCATATTTAATACCACTATTTAATAAATTTAATATAAGATCTAATCTAACGAATCAAAGATCTTACTGACTAAATAATTAGTTAGTCAGTGGGATATTAATCCAATCTCATCTAATCCAATATAATTCGATATAGCTATGCAAAAGCCTTAGTATAAGTATATGTATTAATATTAGTATTGTATTAATATTAGTATTAGTACTATTGTTAGTATTAGTATTTGTATTAACATTAGCATTAGTATTATTATAAGCATTAGCATTAATATATTATTAGTATTATTATTAGTATTAGTATTTGTATTAATACCGGCGTATTAGTATTAGTATTATTATTAGTATTAAATTAAATTAAATTAAATGTAAATTGATTTTTTTAATCGATTTCTTAAGATTTTTTTGTTCTGTCAGGTGTACTAATCGACTATGATATTAATGGACTATGATATTAATGAACTATGATATAAATCGACTAAGACATAGTCGATTAACGACCTGACTCTTAAAATTGTGGTTGAATAATAAAATTGAGTACTAAAAGTAACAAAAACAACTGTAATGTTGTCAATAAAATCCCAATATGATTCAACAAAAAGAATCCAAACAAATAACCAACATAAACAAATACATAAAAATCAACCATTTTTTACAAAATAACAACTATATAAAACTGTATTGATTTATACAACTCGGATGATGGATTAACAATGGCAGAACACAAGCACTGATGTGCCCCAAGTCCATCTACACGTGGCGAAATAGGGGATCAATATCCAAAAAAATCGAAAATGAATTAAAAATGTAGCAATTAACCTTAATCGACTACCGAACATAGTCGATTAAACCTTAATCGACTACACTACATAGTCGATTAAACCTTAGTCGACTACGATACATATTCGATTAAACCTTCAGTAGTCGATTACGGGTCCAACTTGGGTCAATTTTCTCCGCCCTCGCCGTCTTCTGATCGATCTACCCAAAAAATCCTAGATCTACCTCCCCACACCGTTGCCACCAATCCATTCATTCATACATCACGAATGCAGAATATAATATCCCATATCAACCAGCAAATTTTATTACTCATCTGCAATTATAAACAGTAGCATCAAATGCATACCAATAGCAGGCTACACAAGAAATGTAGAATTAAATATATCTTCTTGATCTATTTAACGTGCATACTGCTTTTTACCTGCAGAGGAGAAATAACTGTAATATGTCAAGATGTGAGGGTGTAAAAGGAGAAATTCGATGCACGAGTTCCATTTAGCCAGTTAATTTATTGGAACCAGACAAGCTTCATCTCAGCTCCTTCCAGCTCATCATCGAAAATCCAAATCCTTGATCAAGAGGAATCAGTGCATCTGGCTCTAGTAGATAATCACTTGATGACTAAACATAATAATGACAATGAACAGATAAATGAATAAGAGGAATCGGTCATATTTGACCGCAAGGCACTTGTAGATGATGGGTAGGAAATTTTCGACAAAAGTGACTAATTTATTTATTCAACACTATCTTTTTAATCAAAATTTGCAGTGCAGATGGAATAAAACAACATGGAGAGAGAAGAGAAGTGTTGTGAATGTATTGATGCATAAAAATAAATATTCAAAATAAACAAAACGATTAGGTAAATGCAGTGTTGTATTGAGTAAACATAGAGTTTACTTCAATACACAATGGATAAAAGAGAGAACTCCAGTTACTCTACCTTACCTAACCTAAGATTAATTAGCAAAAACATAAAAGAAAAGCCATGAAATGTATGTACTTATATAGGCAAAGGACTGCACAACATTAAGTGAAAAGCAGGTACACTGGGACATGCAAAACGCATGAGTCACATGCACAGTCAGCTAAACGGCGATGTTTTATTGAGTCAGCGAATCAATCAAAAAGCGCGATTTGATGAAATAGGAATAATGTTTCTTTAAGTAGAACGATGACGTATTGTGAGGTTTCAAAATCTGGTAAGTTCGTTACATTACCCTCCCCTTTAAGAAGTCATGACTCATGGCTTAAAGTCTAGGATTTTCCCTCCATAGCTGCAACAACCTCCCATGTAGCTTCTTCATTGGGTAAATGTGCCCATTGCACTAACCCATGCACTTGAGCCACGTTGTTGTTCTCCACCATCCTTCGCTCCAACACAACAATAAGAACCAATAAAAAATAATTATGTTCATCCAATGTAGGAAGAGTGGTAGTTAGTCTAGTCACTTTTCCTACACGCTTCTTCAACTATGAGACATGAAAAACCGAATGTACCTTAGCTTCCTGAAGCAATTGCAGTTTATAAGCTACTGCTCCCACTCTTTGATGATCTTGAAGGGAACGCAGTATTTCGGGGTCAATTTCCATATATCACTCCTTCTTAAGCACAACTGTTTATAAGGTTTAAGTCTCGAATATACCCAATCCCCTTCCATAAACTCTCTCTCACTTCTGTTTTGATCGGCATAATATTTAATTCTTGCTTGAGCTTCTCCCAACAACTCCCTCAACCATTGAGAAATGGCTTGATGGTCCTTGACCCAAGGCCTCCACACCTCATGTCTTTTGCAACAAATCTGGACCATACCCCACTTGAGGAGGATTGTACCCATACAATGCCTCAAAGGGAGCCATTTGTATAGTGGAGTGATGAGAAGTATTGTACCACCACTCAGCTAGTGGTATCCATGTACTCCATGTCTTGGCATTTGTCCACACATGCATCTAAGATAAGACTCAAGGCATTGGTTAACTCTCTCTGTATGTCCATCAGTTTGAGGATGATGAGTTGTGCTGTGATGTTGCATCCCTAATATTTGCATTAATTCCTTCCAAAACTGACTGGTAAAGAGAGAGTCTCTATCAGATAAAATGAAACTAGGAAGCCCATGCAACTTATACACTTCTTCCACAAAGATTTGAGCAAGCTGTGAAGCACTCGTAGGATGTCTGGGTGGTATGAAGTTCCCATATTTTGTAAACCTGTCCACCACCACTCAAATGGTCTCCTTCCCTTGAGACTTGGGTAACTTGATAATAGAATCCATAGTTATGCTTGACCAAGCCTGTTCAGAAACTGGTAGGGGTTGTAATAACCCTTGTAACTTAACATTCTCATTCTTGCTAAGTTGGCATATAACACACTGTCTCACCCATTCTTTCACTTGGTTCCTTAAGCCAGGCCACAGAAAGATTGACTGAATCCTTTGATAAGTATTTTGAATCCCAGAATGTCCTCCTATCTGAGATCCATGCATTTGATCAATCAATCTATTCCTAATCTCTCTTGAGCTCCCCACATAGACTTTACCCTTGTACATGTTAATCCCATCAAAGTACTGGTAAAAAACCCACATCCATTGGCCTCAAAGTACAATTACTAATGATCTCCTGAGCGTCTGCATCCCCCTCATAACTCAGAACCACTTCTTGGATCCACATAGGCTGTATGACAGTGAATTGAGACATTTCTCCAATCTCTTCTCTTCTGGAAAGTGCATCTGCTACATTATTTTCAGTTCCCTTCTTATACTCAATGGTATAACTGGCAAGATACTTGTGTTGTAGTGGGGTGGAAATTATTTGCTCAAGGTGGTACTTTAAACTCTTTTGGTCAGTCCTTATTACAAATTAAATGATCCACGAATCAAGTAGGATTTCCATACTGGATTGCAAGAAGTATAGCCAGGAATTCCTTCACGTAAATGGAACGTCCCAAGTTCTTTGGTCACAAAGCCTTGCTTAGGAAAGTTATGGGATGTGCTTGTTGCATTAGCACTACTCTTATCCCATAGTATGAGGCATCTGTTTCCACTATATTTTTTTCTTGAAAATTGGGCAACTACAAGACGGGTGTGGTAGTTATTACCTCTTTCAATCTTTCAAAAGCCTTCTGAGCTTCTTCGTTCCATTCAAACTTTCCTTTCTTCAATTGTTGAGTTAGAGGTTTGGCCATCTCTCCATATCCTCTTACAAATTTCCTGTAATATCTAGTTAATCCTAGGAAACCTCTCAAGGATTTGACTGTTTTTGGTGTTGGCAAATCCATGACACTCTGAATCTTTCCAGGATCAACTCCTACTCCTTCTTGAGCGATAACATGTCTTAGATACTCCACTTTATGCTGCCCAAAGTTGCATTTAATTCTCTTGGCAAATAAATTGTAATTTCTTAGCAATTCCATTGCCTTCCTTAGATGCTCAAGGTGTAGGTCTTTGCTTTTACTGTAAATGAGAATATGATTAAAGAACACTAGCACAAACTCTCTTAAATATTCTCTGAACACATCATTCATTATTGCTTGAAATGTGGCTGGTGCATTGGTTAATCCAAAAGGCATCACATTGAACTCGTTATGCCCAGACGTGGTCACAAAGGCAATCTTCTCAATGTCTTCCTCCTTCATTCTTAAATTTGGTGATATCAAGCTCTCAAGTCTACCTTGAAGAACATTTTAGCACCCCTCCATTCATCCAATAGATCATCAATTTGTTGGGAATCATGCACGTGTACACAGCGGAAAATAAAAATTTTATATGAAAAACGAGTTTGATCATATAAACACGTACTCCATAATGGCAATTAATTGCATACCTTAATGCTTCCAGTGAAAATTAAAATACAACATGCATATAATTAATTCGACAATTAAATCATGTAGCATGCTCGCAGTAAATCACGAATTCATAACTAAACAATCACGTATAGTAATTCACGAAGAATCATACTGTGAATATGAACATACAATTTAATCTAATTAAATCAAAACCTAATATTATACGGATCCGAAAATTACCTCTCGAAGCGTGAGGAGAGTTCTCTGATTGAAGCTGACAGCTGCCACGAAAACCAATCCGTGCAGTCGGGAGAAGCAGCGGACGCGCGGATCAGCAGTGGCGCATGAGGTTCACGCGTTGACTTGGGGCGGCGCGTGATGAAGGATCGATTGTGGCGTTTCGGCAGATCGGCTCCTTTGTCTTCCTCCTCTCGGATTTCACCTCGTATACCAAATTCAACTCATACGTGGCACTAGACACACAAAATTCATAATAAAACAAAAGAATAATTAAAAGGAAATACTACCGAAGATCTAGACGGCGCGTGGGCGCCGAATTCCGGCAACTGCGGCGACGACGACGACAGCGGTTGGCAGCGGACGTGAGGGGTGAGATGGGTGAGCGGTTAGGGTTTTGTTTTTGACTTATTGTTTGTGCAAGAGATATAAATCTTATATTTATAGTGTCTTGTATAAAAGCCCTAAAGGGCTTACGTTGGACCGGACCCAACAACTTAAGTTCGTTAGTCTTTCTTCGCTCGTTTCTCACAACTCAATGATTAGAAAATTATAACAATTATATTTTCGGAATCATTGAAATGTTCTCATCATTACGAATGCCAATTTTCGATTTCCAATTTTTAAAAATGGAAACCCTAATTCAGTGGACCTTCTAACTTTGGAAACTTCCCAATTAAGAAAGTTCACTAAGATGTTCGCCTAGTTCTTTCCTTTTCTTATTCTCATTCATAATTCCAAATTACGAATGTTGGACTCAATCATATTGACTTCCAATTATGCAAAGATTAAACATTTTTATCTTTGACTGTTTATTCAAAGAACTCGAGTGCATGAGCAGTGTGACCCTTGATAGTTCAGGTGTAAGCTAGCCGTGGGTCCACAACTCTTCGTGGTTTAAACTCGTTCATAGAGTTATATTAAGATGAAGCTTGTTTCAACTTAATCACCCTACGAATCAAGATTTGCGTCTAGCAACTACACATCATGATGCCCTAGATACAAATGAAGTGCCTGCAAGAACCGTGTGATATAATTAACGTACAGTACGATTCCTTCGATTCATATTTCCCGATTGAACTAGAGGCATTGGTTAACCGAGACCTCCTTAGTAGTTCAATAACTGTGCGATCGTTCTAAGTGTTATAATCGGTAAGTGCATGACTTAGAGAATTGAATTCTCTAATCATCACTTAGTCAGCTCTGGCCAGAGACTTTAAAGGTTACAAACTATGAGAACACACATGACATCCAAGACTATTCTAGCGATCGAATCCCCGACTACAATCCACAGACCTCCCCTAGATTTCAGACTGCATGAATACTGGCCCTTGGGGCGGTCCTCGGTGGAACTCAGGGACATGTCACGATACAGCCGGTCCTCTAGTGAAGTCACGGTGATGACTAGGTCTTAAGGACTAATGGTGTACAACTATATCATAGAGATCTCTATTCGATTATTGTGAACCACTTAGAGATTTCTAGGATGGGGTAGTTCAGTGAACTCGTCAACTTACGAGCACCCACTTATGCATGCCGATATCACAATACCGTTTACTGATGAGACGCAGTACACATACACTAAGTGCTAGTCTCTTAATGGGAAAGGCCGATACCCTCACTGGTGGCGTAACCCTTCGACTAGAAACAAGGTTTAAAAGTTATAATACTTAAGTAGATATCTCACGATCCTAAAAGATCAATTATAAGTAATTGTAATAACTGTAAGGACTATATCTATGTTTGTACAAAGGACAAAGATATAGAATACCAATGTGTTTTATCATTAATACGAAAATGATTATATATTACAAGAATAAACGAAAAGACCACAGCCACAAGTGGGCTTATTGGTCACCTACTCGAACACAATTAATGGTATTGGGTATCCATATTTGATAGCCATTGCATTCAGCCTCCTATAGTCAACAAAAAACCTCCAAGATCCATCCTTTTTTCTTGACTAACAAGATAGGTGAAACAAAAGGGCTACAATTATCTTGTATAATCCCAGTACTGAGCATCTCTTTGATCATTTCCTCAATCTCATTTCTTTGCATATAAGGGTACATATATGCCTGAGACTTGAAGGGTTGAGTGCCTTTTTTCAAAAGAATGGCATGCTCAGTCTTCCTATTAGGTGGTAACTCATTAGGGTTTTTGAAAACATCCACAAATTGACTAATCACCTTTTCCACTCTTCTAGGTATTAGTTCATCACTTTTCATGTTTTCTCTTGAAGCTAACGTAAATAAACAACCCATGTTGATACTCCCATTGTCCAACATCCCCTGCAACTCCTTCTCACCGATCATAAAGAAATGTGGCTCATCCTCCACTCCCTTGAGCATAATCTCCTTCCCTCCCGGCCTCAAGGTAATACAGTTCTCATTATGATCAAAAGCTACTGGTCCAAACTTTTTCATATAATCCACACCCAACACTATATCACAGCCTCACAACTCCAGTAATTTCAAGCTTATATAGAAATGGTAACTCCCCATTTCTCATTGAAAGTTAGGAATCAAAAAACACTTGTTGTTTGCCAGCCACAACCACTTCATCCTCCTTGTACACACTTTATCACACTTCAATCTGGTGGCAGATTGAGGGTCCAAGAAACTGTGGGAAGCTCCAATTTCACTTTGTACGGTAATAACTTTTCCTTTATATTCACGAAAGATTTTGATTGTAGTGTGAGAGACATGTCCAACCATAGCATGAATGAAATTTGCATGATCTCTTCCATTTCTCCTTCCGCTGTCTCTTCTTCATCTCCACCTTCTATTGCCTCCTCTTCTTCTGTTGATGGAATGCATTCAATGTTGAATAGCCTTTTCCACTTATGCCCTGGACCATACTTCTCCTCACAATTGTAACACAATCCTCTTCTCCTCATCTCCACCATCTCTGGCCGGGTAAGTCTCCTAGTTTCATGAGGTTTGATTTCAGGATATTGTATTCTTAATGGTTGTTATTGGTTAACCATTCTGAGAGGCCTCATGGTTTGATTGTTTGTCTTCACAGAGTTTTCGATCTCATCTTTCAACTGGTCTACATACCCCTCTTGCAGTTTAGCTTGTTGAATAACATTGGCTAGAGCAACATGCCTCATCATTTTCACCATATTCTTCACTTCTCCCTTGAGTCCTTGCACAAAACATTCAACATAGTATCCCTCAGGGAGAATAGAGTATTTCCTTGACACAAACACCTTGAGGTTCTCAAATTTCAGCCTGTAATATTCCACAGTTGTAGTTTGGTGGAGTCTGTTGAAGTCAGCTAACAAACTCACTCCTTTCTCCTCCATAAACCTTTCGAAAATCACATTGGGAAAAGCCTCCCATTCTACCCTCTCCATCCTCTCAATGTAGTCTGAAAACCAATCCTCAGCCTCCCCTTCCAATATACAGAGGCAAGTTTCACTTTCTCTTTTTCAGACATGGGGTTTAACTCAATGTACCTATGGCACCTCCTCAGCCATGTCCTTGGTTAACTTCCATTTAACCTAGAAAAGTCTATCATAATATCTCTCCTCTTCATGTTTCTTAGAAAAGAGTTAGGATTACCTTGTTCTTCATATATGGGGCCTCTTCTTGGATATTAGACTTCTGGATTCCTTATGAGGATGGTATGAGGTGTTGCCTGTCTGTATTGGAGTCTTTCCTCTATCTCCTCCCATGAATTTGATTATCTCCCCCATCATTCGGTTCATCACATACATTCTCTGGTTACTTTCCACTACGTTTCTTGCAATCTCAGCCTGTTCACAGATAACTCTCCTTGGATCTTGTCATTGAAACCTAGTTGTTCTTCTACAGAAATCTCAGCCTCAGTTCTGGTGTTTTCTCCTCCAGTTGTACAGACATGGCTTATTGTCATCATCAAGGATCTGGTGTGGTTTTGACAGGAAAGCCTTGCTATGGATACCAAATGTTATGAATGTATTTATGCATAAAAATAAATATTCGAAATAAACAAAACGATTGGGTGAAGACAATGTTGTATTGAGTAAAAATAGGATTTGCTTGAATCACTACAAGAAATTTAATATTTTGCAACGACGTATTTTGTTGTTG
This sequence comes from Erythranthe guttata, assembly GCF_000504015.1. The sequence goes on from NW_012194977.1 coordinate 33,748, forward strand.
AAAGGGTAAAATTTCGTTGCCAATACAATATGCAACGAATTTTTTTTGTTGCCATGTTCGTTGCCAAATCCTCGTTGCTGAAAGTTCATGGCAACGAAAATAAAAAATCGTTGTGCATACACTATTATCAGCAACGAATCTATTTCGTCACCCAAAATACATCGTTGCAAATACGTTTATAATCTAGAACGAATTTATTTCGTTGCCAAATATAATTCGTTGCCAATACATTTATGATAGGCAACAAATTTATTTCGTCGCAAAAGATATGTATGCACAACGAATTTATTTCGTTGCAAAAGATATGTAAATAGAAAACGAAATATGCCAATATGTGTGTGCCGACCCGACGCACATCCCCGACCCGACCCCCGCCCTCTGTCGGAATCGGAACTGATGGGTCGAACTCAGGGCTAGCCCAACGGGCCACAATTGATAAATGTCAAATATATAGAGACATGACAGCAGAATGATTTGAACCCTGGTTGATTTGAGGTTATAGACCTCTCCAACCGCTGGAGCAATAGTACATTTATGTAAATACACTTCAAATAAATTTATAATAATTAAATAGACAAGGTAAAATGATTAAAATAGTTATATAAATAATGTCAAATAAATTATATAAATAAATAATATATAGCGTCATAACGAAAACTATATTTTATGTTCAAAAAAATAAAATTTACAATAAAACAAATAAGATTTTTCTTATGATATTTTATTATATATAATATATATATATATATATATATATATATATATATATATATATATATATATATATATATATATATATATATATATATATATATATATATATATATATATATATATATATATATATATATATATATATATATATATATATATATATATATATATATATATATATATATATATATATATATATATATATATATATATATATATATATATATATATATATATATATATATATATATATATATATATATATATATATATATATAGTTAATGTATTCTAATAGATTTGAGATTGATGAAATTTTAAAATTAATTAATAAATTCAATAATTTATAATTAAAATATTTATATCGATTTAATAACATATAAAGTAAATTAAAATCAAGAAAAAAAGAGTTGGTTTTTAAATTTGCAACGAATATATTTTGTTGCCAAATCTCTTGGAGCATTTACAACAAAAGATTTTGTCGTCTTTCGTCACTTATTGGTGACAAAATGAATTTGTTGCCGTTGTAAATGTATTTACTACAATTTTATATTGTAGCAAAAAGAAATGTTTTTTTGCAACAAACAAAGTTGTTGTCTTTCATGAAATTTGTTGCAAAATATATATGATACTATTCACAACAATATATTTCGTTGCCTATGAGATTCAAAGGCAACAAAAATATCTTGTTACAAAAACGTTAATCTTTAACCACAAATATTATATTTCGTTGCTAAAATATAACTATTGGCAACGAAATTAATTTCGTCAATAAAAAAATCGTTGCTTATTTTACATTTTCTTGTAGTGAATACACAGTGGATAATAGAGAGAACTCCAGCTACTCTAGCTTACTTAACCTAAGATTAATCAACAAAAAGATAAAAGAAAAGCCAGGAAATGCCTCCTTATAGGCAAAGGACTGCAGCACACTGGGAGAAAAGTAGGTGCACTGGGACATGCAGAACGCATGAGTCCCATGCACAGTCAGCTAAACGGCGACGTTTTATTGAGTCCAACGAATCAACCAAAAAGCGCGATTTGGTGAAATAGAAATAACGTTCCTTTAAGTAGAACGACGACATATTGTGAGGTTTCAAAATATGTTATGTTCGTTACAAGAAGAGTGTGGGAAGAGAAATAATTTGAGATCGAGAAGAAGAAAACAATGATGTGGCGGAATACTATAAGGTGATAAAGTTATGTTTAAGTCATTAAGGGTATTTTTTGAAATAAAAAATAATATTTTGGTGGAATATTAGCAAATGGGGTTTGCTCTAATTATTTTTTGGAGGGGGTTTTCTTAACTACATTTTCTAGATGGGGTTATTGCTAAATTTTCCTGTAATTAATGGATAAGTATATTACTCCTTTACTTATTTTGCTAAAAGAAATTGGAATGAAGGACATAACTTAATTATCCCTAAATTGGGGGATTGGGCCATAAACATAGTAATTGCAAATAGATCAAATAATAGATTCAATTCAACCTAATTTAGAAATACACGCCCGCCAACTTCAATAGAGACTTCAATTGAAGATGACTGTGAAGCTCTAAATTATGCAGCAGAGGTCAAAGCTTCAAGTAACCTGACCTCCAAATTTGCCTCTGTTTCTCAGGTATTTCTTCTATGGTTGTGTATAATGTTAATGCTTTAAATATATGTACACGAATTTGCTTCCCTGGAAAAAAAATAATATATGGCTGTGTTGTGAATTACGCGTTGACACCAACAAATATTTGATGATCATTGTAATAACACGAGAGAACTGGTTTTCTTGCGAATCTTAGAGAGTTCAATACTTGAATTATTCGAGGACCGTAAACAATTTCTGTACCTCTGTCCTCAAGTCCAAAAATCGCATTTGAAGATGTCGTTCAACAAATATTACTTGAGGTGTAATTAATGTGTGTTGTTTCGGTTATTTATGTTATTAGAAAGCCAACGCCCGGTGTTCCAAATTTCGTATATTTTCTTGTGAAAACAGCTGAAGAATAAGACTCGTACACGAAGCGATTCTTTTCCTGCATCCTTGAAAGTGCAAAATTGTTTTCTCGTGTCGGGACTCTGTCATACCGAAGAGTAGTCTTAAAATTCGTGATACATTTGTGGAGAAGTGTAAGAACGACGTCACCCACGGGAAACAGGATTCGGGTCAGAAGTTAATAACTTCAGGTGTAAACAAACGGACAGCAGATACACCAGGAGTAATTGCCCGAGACTTATCAAAGAGAACCGGTGTTAGGATCATTGGACCATAAGCGACAAAACTTTTCATGGTGAAAATGAGAATTTTGATGAAGAACAGGCCACATGCTGATTTTGCAGTCGACAAGAAAAGTTTTCATGAGCCCAAAAAAAACTAATGAATACACGGATAGCTCGCAGTGGAATCTTCGAAAAAACGTACTGAATCTTGTTGCCAAAGATGATGTCGATACAATTCGACTACAATTATTTAATTTTGATCCCAAAATTTCATCAATTATTCAATTTTGACCCCTAACCCTAATTTGATTACAATTCGTGCGTCGCCGGCGCTAACTGCTGGTCTCCGGCCTTAGACTTTTGTTTCACCTCTGCCACCACTGACCGGCGGTCAACGCCGGTCTCCGGCGGCGTTAACTTTTTTGTTTTTTGTATTATTTTTCTTGAATATTTTTTGGCACGTTTAAACAGTAATATTGTTTTAGTTGACAGTCGTATTAACTTTATTACTGTTTTATTACTGTTTAATACAGTAATGTTGCTATATCACTCTCTAACATAGTAATATTGACACAACAAAAATCACTATTACTGTGTAATACAGTAACATCAATATGTTGACCGTTCAACAAATGCAAACATAATAAAAGGCCAAAAGAGTTAATATTGATATTTTTTACAGTAATATTTCTATAAACCACAATAATATTACTGTAACGACAATAATATTACCGTCAACCACAGTAATATTATTGTCTTTACAGTAATATTACAATAGTATATAATAATATTATTACGTTAATCGATCAACAAAATCAAACGAAATAAAAAGGCAAAAGAAAAATAATATTGATGTGGTTGACAGTAATATTATTGTATTTACAGTAATTTTACTGTCAACGCCAATAATATTATTACGTTGATTGGTTACAAAAGAAAAAAAAAAAAAAGCCAAAAAATAATAATATTGATGTGGTAGACGGTAATATGATTGTGTATACAGTAATTGTACTGTCAGCGACAGTACAATTATTGTCAATAACAGTACAATTACGGTCAATGTTCAGGGGCAGGCGTAAAAAAATCAATAAAAAATTTGGAAGGAAAAAAAAGAGTCTAACGCCAGTCAACTCCGAAAATTGGCGGCATAAAAAAAATCGAAAAAATCGAAATATAGTCAACGCCGGAAACCGGCTGCGGAACAAAAACAGAAAAAAAAAGTAAAAAAAAAATTACGCCGAAAACCATCGGTAAAAAAAAATCAAAATTGAATTTTTGTGGTCAAAATTGATGAAATTAAAGTTAAATTGGAGTCACATATAGGAATTGAATTTGAAGGGTTTGGGGTAATTTTGTTATATACATTCATTTTGTCTTTATTAATAATATTATTAAAAATGATGGACTTATTGATGAAAGAGATATAACCCCTGAAAATAGAATAATAAAGATAGTTGGGGTTGTCTAGGGTCCGAGAGGGATTGTACTTCTCGGACCTAAACGATGGAATCTGGGACGTACAAAATGTTTAAATGTTGATCTCATCCATTGATTTTTTGGTACGACCTAGTACGATCCAGTACGACATTAGAAATTTGTACGAACTCAGTAAAAATACATCGTACACCATCGTACACTCATCGTACTCTTTGTAAATTACTATCTTAACCTTATAAATAATATAAGAAAATAATATTTCCACACAATTTTTATTAATCCATTCTTTTTTTTTTTCGTAGTATGATTGTAAAACAAAATCAAAATTCATCAATAATTTTCAAAGAAATCTCTTTTCTTTCGTCGAACAAAACCTTTCATCTGCCCTATTCATGGAGACACTGTATGGCGTATGCCATGGTTCAATCTCCAGTGATGACAAAAGAAATTTCTCATCGGCATTGTAAAGCCAGATTTGAAAATCTCTTTTTCATCTTTTTCTCATATTGTTTTTATTATTGAGAATTATGGTGGTGGAAGAGAAATCAACAATAGTGGTGAGGGTCGCCGATTCGAGGAACCCAAATGGAAAAACATGCGGCTGACCCAATTTTTATTGGGTTATTTAATTTTATTTTCTTTTCCCAGTTCGATTCAAACTTGCAGTTCAATCATAATTATTATAACATAATCCACGAAAATAGGACCCAATTTATTAGCAAGAATGAGATCTTCAGATTCCGTGCAGGTCATTAGAAACTTAATGTGAAACTATAACAATCTTAATTCCATATGCTTCACACTGAATATCTCTCTGGACATGTAGCTTATGAAGTTATGTTCTTCTAGTATTAACTTGAATTGTTTCTCAAGATTCCCACCCCTTTTGAACATTTTATTTCAAATTATTATGTTGATGAGGTTCCTCCGAAGAAATTATTATGTTGATGAGGAGAAGACGATGGATTTTTTTTTTTAGTTTTTAATCGAAGAAGACGATGGAGAGAAAACGTTTTTAATGAAACGCAATTGTCATATTTTACTTATTAATTTTGTATATTTTGTTTTTTGAAAAGTCATTAATATTTAATATTTAATTAAGTTTTAGTTTTAAGGGTATTTATGTAATTTCATTATTAATCCACGTTTCGTACATTTTTAATGGGGTTCGTACTAATCATATGTGTCACATTTTTATTGCTTGATCTTCAATCGTTTAGGTCCGAGAAATACAACTCCTCTCGGACCTAGACAAGTATGAGACTTATACATAAAAAGCCCTATTTTTATTAGATGATATTTGTACGCATATAGGTATTCAATGGAAAACATAAACATAATATGTACTGCTATATTTTTTTTTAAAGAAAACGAATTTTATGAACGTTCCATCTCATGACATGCACGGAACCATTTCATCATTACCACAAAAAAAGCCTTTTGTGAAGGATACTTTCGTGACAAAATTGAACAAAATTAGTCATAAAGAATCTTTCGTGATGGATTTGTGACCGAATAGGTCTTTTTGAAAAACCCTCGTCAGTAATTAAATTGGTGACGGATAGTTCAATTCTGTCAAATAGGTTATCACAGATAGCGTCGTCACGAAACACAATTAATTCTGTCACCAATACCATATATGAGGTCACTAAACTTTTGACGGATTCCTTCACAACAAATATTCTTGTCATCCAGCAGTTAGTTTTTTGGCCAAAAAATTTCCATAAACTCTGTGACGGATTCTGTCACAAACAACTTTTTTTCGCTCCATAATCCGTCATTTATGGTTGTGACGGATGTCGTCACAAACAATTGATGATATCAATAATCTGTCGGTAGTCAACAAAATATTTTTCGTAAATTTGGTGACGGATTCCGACACCAACAAAATTTTTCTGTCAATAATCCGTCCTTATAAACTATTACGGATTTCGTCACAAACAATTATGTCTGTCAATAATCCATCATGACGGATATGGTCACAATACAATTCTTGATGTCAATAATCTGTCACTAATAAATAAAGTTTGTCCGTCATTTCTCAGTCATAAATAGTGTCAAAATACTTTGTGACTAACTCGCCGTTACAAACTGTCCGTCACTCACAATCTGTCACAATGTCTGTCACCAACCTCTGTCACAACATATCCATCACAGCGTAGTCGTTACAAACTATATATCCGTCATATAATATTGGTCACAAATCTCTGTCACCAATGTTTGTCACAGTACTTCCGTCAATCATCAGTCACAAATTCTTTACTATCCAAAATTATATTCCCTCGTAAAATTGGTCACATTATCGTCACAAATTATTAATACGCCCCATAGTCAACACCTTGCCTTTGAGTATCCTTTTGCGACCAATCTAGCCTTTTAGGTCGATACCTTTCCATCTACTCCAATTTTCTTGTTATAGATCCACTTGCAGTCTATGGAAACAATTCCCTAGGGTGGGTCTACCAAGATCCACACCTTGTTGGAGTACATAGAGTCCATTTCGAATTTCAAGGTATCAAGCCAATGTTCCATGTCTGTATCCGGTACAGCCTCACTGAAAGTTCTTGGATCTTGTCCGAGGTCAATATAACCTTCATCATTGTTTAGGAGGAATAACCTATCAGGTGTTTTCCGAACTCTTTCGGATCTCCGCACTGAAGGTTCATGAGGTATATTAGTGGTTTGTTGACTTGGTTCGATTCCTTATTATTGTACTTGAGCTTCACTTAGTGGTTTTCGAACCTCTTCGAGTTCTATCATGTTGCCCTTTCTATATGATATAAACTCCTTTTTCTAGAAATGTGGCATTTCTTGAAACAAACGTGTTTGCTTTCAATACATAATATAATTCGTATCCCATGGAGTCTTCGGGATACCCCACAAAGTAGTACAAATCGGATTTACTATCTAATTTGTCTCCCATTAACTGCTTCACATAAGCGGGACAACCCCATATCTTAATATGTTTGAAGTTGGGTTTTCGGGAATGCGAAAGTTCGTATGGTGTGGATTTGACTGCTTTGGTGTTAAGCCTATTTAGTAAATACGTGGCAGTGCAGAGTGCATGACCCCACAGTTATGCCGGTAAGTTGGTGAACCCCATCATAGATCGAACCATGTCTAACAAGGTTTTATTCTAATGTTCGGAAAATCCATTTAATGGAGGAGTTCCAGGTGGAATCCATTGAGACTGTATTCCATTCTCCTATAGATAATCACTTAACTCGATACTCAAGTATTCTCCACCACGATCTGATCGTAGTTTCTTAATACTTCGTCCGAGTTTTTTCCCTACTTCGTGTCTAAAATTTTTGAATCTTTAAAAAGTTTCAGACTTTAACTTCATTAAGTACACATACCCATACCTAGAGTAATCATCGGTAAATGTAGCGAAGTAGTTAAAACCACCCTTCGCACTAACACTTAATGGACCACATATGTTTATATGGATCAAATCCAAAAGACTTCCGGCTTGCTCCAGTTGCCCCTTGTAGGGCGATTTGGTTACTTTAAGGCAAGATTCACAATTTTGTAGTGATTTCACATCGTCCAAAGTGAACAATCCTTCACTAACAAATGTGTTCATCCTTCTTAAAGAGACATGACCTAATCTAGCTTGCCAAAGTTGTACGGGGTTTTTATCTATCTCCGCACATTTTGCTGATATAACATTAACGAGTATTTCGCTTGGATTTAGTTCATATAAGTTATTTATTAATTAGATTTCCTGAGGTGCCGCCCCCCATTGAGGCGAATTCATAGATTTTTTTAAAAATCCGAATTTGAGTATTTATATTTGTATTTTTTTAATTTTAATCAATTTTTGATGGCCCAGATTACATATCGACTAAGAAGGGTGAAAGTGCTGAAAACGTACTTGATTTCCGTGACCGTTGACTGAAGTCACCTAGATGACTGGCGACTCCATTCTCTCTCCAGGTGACATGGAGAATCCACTCTCTCCATCACCCGCCACATGTTTCTCAATTTCCTCAATCTTCATAAAAAAACAAAACTTACAAAAATGAAAAATAAAAACCGCAAATCCCGCCCGTCGGTGACTCTGCCCGCCAGTGATCCCGCCCGCCTACATTCCCACTCTCCACTGGTCCCACTCGCACCGGATCCTATCGTCGCCCCCATCTGCCACAACTCCTCTCTCTGGCCTTACTAGTCGTCGGTGCTCCGCTCTCTGACCTCTCGCCGCCGCTCTTCCACGTGCCTGTCTTCGTGCAGAATCTCTATCCCCAATTGCTTCACCCGAGGTAACTTTTAATTCTTAATTAAGTATGTTTAATTTTTAATTAATTATTTTCTAAGCATGTGTTTATTTATTATTTGTTTTATAGAGTTATTTGTTATTTTATAAGCCTGTGCTTTATTGTTAATTATTTTATAGAATGTGTTTAGTTAATGATTGATGAGTTGTTTTATATACCTACTGGTTTATCGTCAATAATTTATGAATTTTTTTATTTGCCAAATATTTTAGGGTCAATGATTGATGAGTTTTTTAGTGCATTAATTTTATATTCGATTTCTAGTTCTATTAAATAAAATAAAATTAAAATCGATAATTAATAATAATTTCCTTAATCTTTTGAAGATTGATGACCGCTAAAAAATATTGTTAAAGTGTACGGGTACTTTGGAGATCACAAAATTCCCGACGGTTGGGTAGCGTGATATGTTATTGCCAGCAAAACTGCATTTCGAATTATACGTAACTTGTCCTTTGCTAAATTTATGTCGAAGTTGTATCAACGTCTAGAGGTAGATATTAATTAGTTTGGTCTAAGAGTGTGTTGCAAATCATACATTTTAAATGGACAAAGAAGAAGCAAATGATTACCGAGATGACAACTGATGAAGATTTACAAATGTATATCAATCTGGATGAAGGGAACGACTAAATCGAAGTATTTGTTGAGGTTGAACCGAGATACTTTGATAGTGCCCCACCACAAGTGAGTGTAGGGGCATTTGATTTGAACGAACCAAACTACTCACAACCACAAGTGACTCTTGATTTTCTGGCGGGAACACAAGGCATCCCCAACTTAGGGTTCGAGAACTATTGCGAGACCAGCGGAGCGAGACAAGCAGAGCGAGAGAGGTGCACAAAGATCCCTATACAATTAATCGTAGTAATTTATGGGAATTTTTTTGTGAGTCGAGTGGGACGATACGGAACATTATTTTCGAAGATGATGACCCTAAATATAGGAGACTTCTTTGGGCACAACAGTCCTGTGAATTCCGAACCATCCGATAATGGAGACGACGACGAGGAAGATGTACAAGATGTAGATGTGCATGATGTTCGGGAGACGTTGTTGCAGCACAACAAATAGATAGGGGCGAAAGTAGAGGAAAAACCGACGTTGTATGACTCAATTCCATTTTATCGATGTCGTTTCTAGAAGTCGCGCTAGATTCAATAGATGTTGAAAGGGGCCGACATGATAAGTTTTACGACAACGATCGATGTATTCTTGAGGTAGGGATGGTGTTTGAGGATAAAAAACGCCTTTGCGCTGCAGTGAGAGACCATTCAGTTCGGTTTGCTAAACGGGAATTTACAGTTGTCGAAAGTAAGAAGAAGATAAAGAGTGTCAAGTGCAAGCATAGCACACCTGAAAGGCCTTGCAGATGGTCGTTGCGGGCAATTGAAAAATCTGGCAAATAATTTTTTCTTATTACGAGATATGGTGGACCCCACGATTGCATTATTGATAAAATGTCGAATCAAGACAGGAATTTGGACATGAAGTACATTGCTTCACTATTGGTTCAATATGTTCGAGATGATCCAACTTGTAAAACAACACAAGCACAAAATATTGTGAGGTCTTAATTGGGATTTTAGATTTCAAGGATGCAAGCTTGGCATGGTTTGAAATGTTGCAGAGAGAACTTGTTCGTGACTTGGGAGTCTGTAGTGAACAAGTTGCCCATGTTTATGAAGGCACTTCATAGAATGAACCCGAATAAGACAATTTAGTGAGTATTGAAACCAACAGACATTCCAACACGGAAGATGATCGGATACTTATTTTGGGCCTTCAAGCCATGTTTGGATGGATTCAAGTTTTGTCGTAAAGTTATTAGTGTGGATAAAACACATCTCTACACTAAGTACAAACACAAGTTGCTAATTGTCGTTTGTTTAGATGCCAATCAACAAGTGCTACCCCTTGTGTTTTCTCTTGTTGATAATGAAACCACGATGGCTTGGAAATGGTTTTTTAAAATGCTTCACAGACATCTAAATTCTCAAGTTCCAGCTGGAGAAAGTGTTTATGTAATTTCAAATCCAGCGTTGGATTTATACCAGCATTGGCGGAGTTACCCAAGTTTGCTCCCCCTCACGTTTTTCATAGATTTTTCTTAAGAAACGTGTGCTCCAATTTCAAAAAACGTTAAGGGTATTGATTTGAAGGATTTATGCTACAAAACGGGAACGGAACCTCAAATTTGGAAGCTTAATGACATTCTAAATGTTATCAAATCTTGGAATGTTCAATCTTACAACTACTTGAGAGATATTGATCAAGAAAACTGGATATTTGTACATGATGGGGGTAAGCGTTGTGGTCTACTTACTACAAACATGTCAAAAGATCATAATGGTGTTCTCAAGGGAACTCGAAGACTTCCCATCTCAACAATTATTGATCTCACATTCAACCCTTGTGTTAAGCATTTTTTTTAATCATCTCGAGGATGGTAATGTGATGGTTCAGAATGGACATTTGTCATAATTAGAGCTCGTCCAAGTGGAAGTGGAAACAACAAACACACTGTAAGTTTAAGGGACCGAACTTGTACTTGTGGAAAATGGTTACTAATAGGAATCCCTTGCAGTCATGTCCAACATGTGTGCCGTGAATGGATGATGTCTACCTCCGTATATGTGAACGACTGCTACACTATTGATCTTATAATGAACACTTATGTTGGGAGTTTCCAATCCTTGTGGAGTTAAACCTATTGGGAGGATGTTGTTTTTGAACTAATTCATGATCCAAAACTATTAGGAGATCGAAGACGCAGTCAACTTCATAATGAGATGTATGTGGCACACACGGATGAGGCAACAATCTAGAAGAGATGCACCAGTAAGAAGACTCCGATAGTATAATTTATATAGTGCATTGTACTTTATATTTGGTATCTTACTATTCTAGTTTCGTGTGTCGGACTAAGTAGATTCTATGTATCAGATTGGACTTAATATATCTAGTTAGTTATCGTGTTGGACTTTGTAGTTATCGTGTTGGACTTTGTATTTCTAGTTATCGTGTTCGACTTTGTATTTGGTATCCTCTTCGTGTATTTATGTATTCATGAATTTATTATTGTACTTTGTCTTTGTTATCTTAGTGTATCTTTGTATTTTTTGTATCATTGTACATGATGGATGTCACCTATATCTACGGTCCACGGGATACTATTAAGCATCTACGTCTCGGGTACCTCCTTCGGAATATGTTTCCAGTCCATTTGCTTGTCATGCCCCCTTTTATGGAGATGTTCATATGCATGGATGTATGGATGATTTGTCTACTACACATGGATTTATTGATATGTTCGATCTCTACATCTCAAGTACCTACATTTAGAGATTACATTCCAGATATGTCATGGTTCGATTCTCCAGCTATCTCATACCATGCTGCTATTAATACCCAGTTTTCTTCCTGGGGTCCACATTTGGGGCTCAACTTGGGAAACTCAAGTCCCCAAGAGTGGATGCGTCCACAATATCATGATTCCCCTGTTTCATATCCTGCGGATAAGACTGAGCTTCTTGATGACGTACCAGTAGAGCCTGGCGTTCGTTGAGATGGTAGGCAGCGCAAGACTAGACAAGCACCTGTATGTGGCACTGCTGGACATAAGTACTGACTTCATAGTGATTCTTTAATTTTGTAGAAGTCCTTTTGTTATTGTTTTGGACATATTTATTTTGTATGACCCTTTTATTTTCTAGGACTCCTTTTGTTATTGCAATAGCGATATTTATTTTGTATGACTATTTTATTTGGTAAAACTCATTTATTATTGTTTACTTTTTTTAAGGTTGTACACAATTTTATTACGTTAATTTGATACATATGAATTTTTCATGTTTACAAATATGCAATGATAAATTTAATGGTAATACAAAAAATATAAAACATGATATGAATTGTAGTAAGAACTTTTTTAGTTTGTTTGAAAAAACAAACATATGCTAAAAAAAGAAAAGAAAAATGAAGTTGAAATCCAAAAAAAATGTTGAAGTCGCGTACCATGGTGGCGACTTGATTTTTTTTAATTGAATTCGCCTTTTGCAATGGCGACTACGTCTTGTGTCGCCACACCACCTTTTGTTTTCTGTTTAGACATACAAAAATCACCACATTTTATTTACTCCATAATACAGAAAAAGGACACTAGATTTGTTTTTCCCGCATTAGCATCAACATCAACATTAACAGTAACATTAGCATAATAATATTAGTATTAGCATTTTAATATTATCATATTAGTGTTAGCATTAGCATTAACATTGTTATTAGCAAATCAGTATTAATATTAGCATATTAATATTAGCATATTAATATTATCATATTAGTGTTAGCATTTAGCATTAGTATTCGTATTAGTATTATTATTAGTATAAATATTAATTTAGTATTTGTATTAATTTAGTACTAGTATTAGTGTTAGTATTAATATTAGTGTTAATATTAGGGGTAATTTGCTATAGGCCCCTCTATATTATAATTTATGTGTATAGATCCAAGTCAAAATTTTCATGTTTCAATAAATTAATAATATTTATTGTGGCAAAAATACCCTTAGTTCAAATCAAATCAAATCCCAAAAAATCTCTTTATCAACACAAATTACCAAAAATCTCTCTACCAAATATTAACTAAAAACTTTAATTAATTCATAAAAAAATATACAATTTATTTTATAAACTCATACTCTAAAAACTCTACCGAAGACTCCGAGAACTGTGATGCTTCCCGCGACGCGTATGACTCTATGCACTGAAAATTAGATTTTGTATTATTGAATTGCAAACAACGAAATACCTATGACTTCGTCAAATGCAAACAACAAATTGAAGAGAAAAAAAATCCAAAATTTGTATTATTAAATTGCAAACAAAAAATTACCTATGACTTCGCCATATGCAAACAGCAAACTGAAGAAAAAAATCAGCAATAAACTACATATGACTTCGCCAAATACAAAGGGCAAACTGAAAAGAAAAATCATCATCATTAAAAACACCAACAAAAAAATTGTTTTTGGAACACGTTTCAAACAACAAAAAAACATTAAACAAAGTGTTTGTAAAGTGTAACTTACGACATACCTTGCAAATTGTAAACCAGAGGAATCGAATCTCAACGCCAAACGCAATTCTTCAAACAACAAATGAAGTTAAACTAACATGCAAACGGAAATTGCAAACAACAAACGATGGGAAAGTTTTCTACATACGGGAGACACAATGCAAATTTTGGCTAGAATTTTGGATTTTTTTATTCTTTTTAGGAGAGGGGAGGAGATGATTGTTGTCCTTTCTAATTCTTTCTATAACACCTCGCATTTTCGGTAAAATATTATTATTTTATTTTACCACCTCTATGTGCCAATTTATGAAATTAGAAATTAGAATAATTCGTGCATGATTAGTATTTACGTGAATTATGTGATTATGTGAAATATATGATTATGTGAATTCTATAATTACGTCAATTATGTGATTAGGAAATATTTTGAGACATTACGTCGAAATAAATTATTTCTCATGAACTAGGATTTTATTCTTTCATATGAATTTAAAAGAGCATTTTATCATATTTATGCATGCACAAAATTTTAGAAAATAAATATTTTCTCATGCATTTTAGGATTTTTAATTAGTGGAGAAAATTAGAAAATCATCCCCTCATTTTCTTGATTTTTCGGACATCCACACACACACACATGATTTAAAAATTTGCATATTAATTAGGAATAGAAATGCATTAGTGTGGTTGTACTTTGGGCATTAAAATAAATACATAAAGCTAGTCTCCCTACTCTCTAGACTAGGCTTGCTTTTTCACTCCCACACTCCACTTTAAGTAGACCAAAGGTCTTTCTTCTTCCTCTCCCCTTCATTTTTTCGGCAGCCACAACACCACCACCATAGCCATCACCTTCTCAAGCTTGAGCCACCCAAGAACCACCACCACTCCTATTTTCGAAAATTGGAAAATCACCCCCACAAAAAAATGTATTTCCCTTTCTTCTCCATTGGCTTTGAACTCTCCAAAAACTCTATAAACACCTCCAATGTCCAAGATTAAAATGCACTCTCAAACTCCACTCTTAATATCTATAAGTTCAAAGTCTCTTTCTACTTCAATAGAAGGAGAATTTTCGGCCAAGGCTAAGTAAGCCCTTCTTCCTCTTCTTTCTTCTTCATTTTTTTCGAAAAGAGATAAGCTCTTCTTCATCCAAGTTCTTCTTGTTCTTCTTCTTCCTTTCTTAATATATAATCTAACTCTTAATATCTTCTTGTATTAGAGAGAAAAGAGCTAACAAATCCTTCCCCTAAAGAGTAGAGGTGAGAATTCTTGAATTCTTGCTCAAACATACAACACCACTAGTATTTTCGGTTTTTATGTGATTTATTTGTTGATTCTTGTATATTATGTGATTATTTGGCTTTGATGATGATTGCATGTTTGTATTTTGAAAAGATAACTTTGTTCTGAAAGTTTTATGTTTTTTTCAAAATTTGGGGAAAATTGCTTAAATTACTTATTTAGCTTAATTAGTAGCTTGCCTGTGTTAATCTAGTGTTTTATTGTTGATTTGTGAAAAGAAAATGAATTTTTGGCCTAGCTATGAAACTTTCGGATTTTTGGGGGAAAAATGCTTAAATTGCTTATTTAGCTTAATTAGTAGCTTGCTTGTGTTAATCTAATGTTTGATTGTTGATTTGTGAAAAGAAATAGAATTTTTGACTAAACTATGGAACTTTCGAATTTTTTAGGTAAAGTTGCTTAAAATGGCTTATTTGGTTTATTTGGTATCTTGGATGTGTTGATCTTGTGTTGGTTGTTGTTTTAAGGCCTTGCATGTTAAGATTTGGTGATTGATTGTTCATCTAAAGTCTTGCATGTTAAGATCTAGTGATTGATGGTTGATCTAAAATCTTGCATGTTAAGATCTTGTGTTTTCTATGAAAATGATGAAAGAACTAAAAAATTTTGCTAACTTGACTAACAAGACCCTTGCATGTGTAGATCTAGTGGATTTACTCGAATAAATGTAAAGATGAAAGTCCTGAATTTTATTCTTGTAAAATGTTAGATTTAATGAACTTTTGATTTTAGATTGTCCTTGCATGTTAAGGTTCGGTTATTTCTTATATTTGTTTATGGATTATGTTTTGATGCTTAAATGACTATGTGAAACTTTAATTGTGTTTTGCTATGTGCTCTTGCTTGCTTATGTGTTGATCATTGGGTGTGAGGATGAGAGAAGGGTAAGTAGGAGGGTGCATATGTGGGTGCATTAATATCATGATTTTTAAAAGGTAAAAACATGTTGGAAAGTCTTTCGAGGTTACGGTAAATATCCGGGGTACGATGAGTCGGTACCGTAGGGCCTAGGGGTGGTTTCATTCCACGTAGTTAGACGGATTCGTAAAATATAAGGTTATTTACCGGGAACTTAGATTGATTCTTCCAAAGGGATTCCCGATGATTTTTCATGTCATACATGTTGCACTATGGTGTTGAAGATATAAATGGGAAAATCTCACTCTATGGTCTTGGGATCGTAGGGTTATAAAAGTGGGAGATTCTCATTCTATAATTTTCAATACGTGTCATGGCATAGGGTATAAAGGTGGGATATTCTCACTCTATGGACTTGGGATCGTAGGGTTATAAAAGTGTAGATCTAGTGGATTTACTCGAATAAATGTAAAAATGAAAGTCCTGAATTTTATTCTTGTAAAATGTTAGATTTAATGAACTTTTGATTTTAGATTGTCCTTGCATGTTAAGATTTCGGTTATTTCTTGTATTTTTTTATGGATTATGTTTTGATGCTTAAATGACTATGTGAAACTTTAATTGTGTTTTGCTATGTGCTCTTGCTTGCTTATGTGTTGATCATTGGGTGTGAGGATGAGAGAAGGGTAAGTAGAAGGGTGCATATGTGGGTGCATTAGTATCATGATTTTTAAAAGGTTAAAACATGTTGGAAAGTCTTTCGAGGTTACGGTAAATATCCGGGGTACGGCGAGTCGGTACCGTAGGGCCTAGGGGTGGTTTGATTCCACATAGATAGACGGGTTCGTAAAATATGAGGTTATTTACCGGGAACATAGATTGATTCTTCCAAAGGGATTCCCGATTGATTTTTCATGTCATGCATGTTACATTATGGTGTTGAAGATATAGATGAGAAAATCTCACTCTATGGTCTTGGGATCGTAGGGTTATAAAGGTGGGAGATTCTCATTCTATAATATTCAATACGTGTCATGGCATAGGGTTATAAAGGTCGGATATTCTCACTCTATGGTCTTGGGATCGTAGGGTTATAAAAGTGGGAATTTATCTTACTCTATGCGTGCGACAATTATGTGATGAAGAACTCCGACGAAAAAGGGAAGTATATGATTGCTTTAAATTATGTTGCATGTCTATGTATATATATATATATATATATATATATATATATATATATATATATATATATATATATACGCTCTATGTGTTATGTTTATTCGATAATACTTCAAGATTCTCATTGAATCCTCAAAGGCTCATATAGGTGTTGTATGTTTGTAGGTATACCCGATTTGGAGCCCAAGGAGTGAAGTTGGGAATCGAGCTTGAGAATCGAAAGGAGATCGTATGGAATGGTTGTGGATTGTGTTGGCTCTCAACTTAGTTATGTGGTTTTATTTGTATAATATGCTTGTAAAGACTTTTGATACGGTTTTAGGTATTTTCTACCGTTCGCTTCCTCCGATCGGTGGAAATTACTAAAAGACAATCTGTGTAATAATAATTAGGGTTACCCCCATTTTGGATATTTAACCGGTAATCCGTAGTATTTTGTAACCGAAACCGAATTTTTCTAACTATATGCATGCACGCTTCTCGTCTAGTAACCTCTTCGTGTTTTGTCTTGATGTTTGAAAATTATTTTCATATAGGTGCTCTGCTTAGAAAATTATGAAATTTTGTGGAATTTATTATGAATATTCAAAACTCCCTCCCCTGTTTTGGATTTTAAATTGTGTGTCTGTGCCATTTTATTTATTTCTCCCAAATGGTCAAGTATCTTTCAAAACTGTTTTATCTGAGTGATTTAGACCCATGATAGATAGTATGGTATTGTTTTGGAGTCATTTGCATGAGTAGTTTAAGAGGAAATAAGTTTTAAATTTGCTGCACTGAGAGGGTGTTTGGCTAAGCTTATTTTAAACAGCTGATAAGCTCTTACGTCTGATAAGATGTTTTAAGAGCTGATAAGCTATTACATCTTATTTTTAGGATTAATTTTTAGAGTGTTTGGATAATGAGCTTATTTTCTATTTTTATTCATTATAAGATCTTAAATAAAAAGGTGGGGTAGATGTACTTATTTAAAAAGATCTTATTTGCTCTCCAACAGCTTATTTTAAAAAAAAATAAGATCTTTTTCTAAAAAATTACCAAACACTTTGGAAGAGCTTATAAGCTCTAAAACATCTTATAAGCTCCTTTTAACATCTTATAAGCTTAGCCAAACACCCTCTGAATCTGTCTGGAATTTTCATTAGGTCTATCATACCTAGTTATTTTCTAGTCATGCATGCAGTAGGTATTTGTGTTAATTGTTTTATTAGAGTTTAGTATAGTGTGCCTCTCTCCCTCTGATTTAAAAAAAAATTACGTAAATTTTATATCCACGAAAATCATTTTTAAAAAGTCTTCCGCTGAGATTACATATAATAAGAGTAATCGAGAGAGGGGTGCCATACTTTCACCATGAAATCATCTCATAATATAAAAATATCCCGGTTTTTTCCTTCTCTACAATATTTCTTCATAAAAACTTTTGAAAAAGAAAAAAAAAAGAATAGAGAAGAACGAGAGAGAGAGAGAGAGAGAGAGAGAGAGAGAGAGAGAGAGAGAGAGAGAGAGAGAGAGAGAGAGAGAGAGAGAGAGAGAGAGAGAGAGAGAGAGAGAGAGAGAGAGAGAGAGAGAGAGAGAGAGAGAGAGAGGCGTCAGTGAGATACAAAGGGAGAGAGATGAATGATTAAATATGGGGTGAGAGAAACGTGAGATTGGAGATAGGGATATGTGAGATTTGTTTTCTTATTAATTGAGGGTGTTATGTCTATATACTAATTATTTTATTTTATTTATATTATTTTTTTGGGTCAAATGACCTATACCTATATTCATCTGGCAACTAGGATCTCTACCTATATAAGTTCAAAATAAGAGGTGTCTAGGAAATTTCCCCTATTATTAGATTTAATATTAGTATTAGTATTAGTATTAGTATTAGTATTAGTATTAGTATTAGTATTAGTATTAGTATTAGTATTAGTATTAGTATTAGTATTAGTTTTAGTATTAGTATTAGTATTAGTATTAGTATTAGTATTAGTATTAGTATTAATATTAATATTAGAATTAGTATTAGAATTAGCATTAGCATTAGCATTAGCATTAGCATTAGCATTAGCATTAGCATTAGTATTAGGATCTGCCTTTTATTTTGGGAAGTATTATTACTAGTTTTAGTATTACTACTTTTGAAATACTAGTATTCATTATTTATAGACCAACTTTTGATATAATCTTTTGTGGACCCGTCAAAGTAAGTTGCATCATTTCAAATACTATAAGAATATGAGACTTATGTGATTAATTAATTGAAAAACAATCAATTATATGCATTGATTCCCTAACACAAATTCTCATAAAATGAAAAATGGGCAAATTACGACGGCTACCCCTTAAAGTAAGGTCAAATTACAAAAAGAAATTCTTATGTTTGGGTAATTACAACCACACCATTCAACTATGTATTGACTTACGAAAACTCCACCACTAGATAAATTTATGGATGCTCATTCGGTATGCCAAAATTTATACTATTTGCCGAACCGAAATATATAGCTTGGTTCGGCAATAATGGAATTACCGAAATTCTATTAAAAAAAACATTAATAATTTGATTTTTATTAATAGATTTTAGTTATGGTTCGGTAATCATCACGTACCAAATTCTCATTCTGTTCGGTTCGATCGGTTTACCGTCCCGATGAACACCTCTAAGTAAATTTGACACCATAAAGATGGACGTGTAAGGCACTACATAGTTGAGATAGTTGTAATTACCCAAACACGAGGGGGTTATTCATAATTTGACCTTACCTCGAGGGATGGCAACAATTTGCCTGGTAACGAGACTTTTATTCTACTATTCCAACAATTCTTATGTTTGCAATCTAACTTTTGCAATAAAAATCAAATCCGTTCGTCATTTACTTACATTCAATGTATTCCGAAAAACAATGTCATCGCTAAATTCGTCACATTTTCAAAAACTGAAATGTTAAATCCCACACTAAATTTATCAAATCCTGCACACAAATAAAATATTTTCTCTCTCTTAATTTTTTTGCTTCACCCCAACTTTCTTATTTTTCCCCCATTTCCCCACAAGATCGCCACAGAAATTGTCTCTAGCATTCCAAGTTCGAATTTAAGAAAGACCTTCACATATTCAAGCTACCTAATGGTCTATATTTATCTGCTAATTTCTTTTCTCGGACAAATTGAGATGGATTTGGATTGTGTTTACGCATAAAACCTATGTATGAATAACCACAAGTGTACAGTATCACATTTTGTAGAATAGTGAATTCCAGATATCGATCCATAGGGAAGTAAGTTACTAAATTTACCAAGTACGGTAATTTAAGTATCCTAAATTCTATCAAGAGGATCGAAAATGTATGGATGGTGAAACAAAAAACAAACATGCAGTGATAAAAACAACGATCCGCCAGGACAAACGACGAATTTCGACGTGTAAAGACATCTTAGGGTAAAATCACCAATGTATTATCGATAAATATTTATGATCTGAATCTAATGCAAATTCTATATTCGCTAACCCAAACACTAAAATACCCTAGCTCTCCGTCTCTAGTGTAGTTAGAGTCTACACACAGGTCCGACGTATCCGTTCAGAACTTGATATTAAGAGAGTACTTAGGTCAAGTCCTTAAGGGCTAACCAAGTTGCATCACGTCTCCGTTTCCACAACCCGAGATAGGTTTTCCTAAAATCAAACGAGAAATTCTCTCTTCATTCCATTCCCTTCAGTCAATTAAACTGTTGGCCAAACAATCGAAAGCATTTAATACAGGAAAACATAAACAGAATCAAAGAACGACAAATAGGTCACAGATCTGGAAATCAAAATCAATATATACAAGGTTTTATTTCTCTAAAATAAAATGCTCGATTCATTACAAACATAGCATTAAAATGAAGAATACGAGAAAAAACAAGAAAAATCGAAGAGAACGCCGAAGAAAAACCAAAGAAAAACATAAGAATTGTTGAGAAGTCCTTATAAATGAAAATGGGCATTCTATACACAAAGAAAATTATCTAGTCTCGATTTATGTGCCAATATTGCGATGAGGGTCTTCTTGGTTCGTGATCTGGCAGCCTCGGAAACTATGCCCCGCCTTTCAAGATTGCGATACAGGAATGTTAGATCACGATCTAGGTCTTGATAAAAAATATTTTGTGAGAACCACGAGACCACGATATAGGAAGGCTAGATCATAATATGGGTCATGAAACGAAAACTTTTCATGTCACCCCAGATCGCGATTAGTGAGTGTAGGATCGCGATCTGGCTTACGCTTCAACTTCAAATACAATTTGACCCTTTTGTAGCCCTGATTGGACAATTATGCATTCTGCCAAAGTTGTAGCCCTGATTGGACAATTATGCATTCCGCCAAAGTTGTAGCCGCCCTGGAAGTTAAATTTCTAACACCTCTTGAATCAGCTCAATCAGAGGTCTTATGAGAGAGTTATGCTTGAAATATCAAACACTGCCACATCCCGGTAGAATGCACTTTTACATGTGTTTGGTTTGATTCTCGGCTAGCTTCCAAAATCGTTTTGAATCGGCAAAAATAGTTTATCTTTACCTAAAAGTGAAATAAAACAAAAAATATATAATATATACAAATAAAGCTGAGAATCCAAACGAACGAAGACCGAAAACTCGAAGATTCGATAAGTAAAAACATATCATGTTTTCATGGTTTTTTGATAAAAAAAACATATTTTTGTATAGAGGTTGTCGATGAAGTGGGAACAACTTCTTAAATGGTCTCCAGTGAGGCAGGGTTGCCGTCCGAAGTAGCCTATGATGAGTGGACGAAGATGGAAGGGGGAGTGTGCTGCCATGGGATGACATCCATGGCATACGCAACAAGGTTGAAGGGGATTGAGGGTTGTGGGAGGGGTGGCGCAAGAAATTAGGGTTTAGAATTTTTATTTTTTTAATTCAATTATTTTTTAAATTCAATTAAATATTTAAATTATGTAAATAATCATTTAAGAATACTATTAATGTGGAAAAAATATTTAATAATTACAAATACTTAATAAATTGAATAAATAATTAATAAGTAGATAAATATTTAAGAAACTCAACGTTTGAGTGATCTCTTAAAAAATCTAGGATGCATGTGTCGATTATACCATTGAGAGGTTTATTTCTTTCTCCCTCCAAACGTGTAAAACCTCTCCCACTCCCGCTACTCCAGTTCTCCACTTCTTCTTCCACAATCTCCATTATCGAATTTATGTGCTTATATATTTCAGATATTCTTGCATTATTCTTCACAATTTCATTGATTTATTTCTGCAAACAGCTCCAACGCATTCTATTTCTTAAATTTTAGCATAAAATATCTGCAATGGTGTCTCCTACCTCCAGCTTTGCACAAATTCCTTTCGATGTCAACATAGGTGATGCATCACCTGAATAAGCAAACCCTAATTTGTCTTTAGCTGAGTCCGACATCATTGGAGATGTTGAACCAATTTATTTTATACCAATTGGGGAAGAAGAAAACCCCATTGATCCATAGGATTTGCCCTTCAATTTCGGGCCTTCTCCCATCGCCACTCAATTTTTCTCCCGTCAGTCTAAGCGTCTCAACCCAATTTCTGATGATGACGTTGAAGCACCTGCCCCACAACGAGGCTGCACTTCCAGACGCCCTGCCAATCGAAGAGGCAGGGGCTTGGGTTTCAGGAGATGGCCGAGTTGATCCATCTGTGGAACCCATAGTTGAAGCTGAAACATCCTCTCAACCTGAACCTCAAGAAGTCATGGCCTCCAGAGATGTTCTTCGTTCCAAAGTTCCTACTGAGGGCCAAAAAAACAATGTTGCAGAGGGGAGTGCCCCAACTATTGTTGAAGGGGGTAAGGAGGGAGCTGCTCCAAATGTTGCTGAAGGGATTGCTGAAAAGGAAAATGTTGTTGGCGATGACAGGAGTACTGGACCTCTTTTCCCTCCACCACTCTTTCATACGAGTGAATGTGTCCCCATCTCTGAGTTCAGGAGGTTGATGCAGGAAATGTTCCAAATGCATTTGAGACATTAGAGGAACCAACTTTGAGTTGAGGAGACGACCTTGACTCCTCCAATGGAGACAAAACAGAGGATCTTGACACTGACTAGAATATGTCCCTTTCTGAATTTGCTTCAAGGCTCAATCGTGAGATTGAAAGTGATGAGCCTGAAAATAGCTCTTCAAGCGATTCATAGGAAGGTGGTGAGTCCAGTGTTGAAATGTGTGCTCCATCACTTTATCCACCATTCAATCCAGACAATGAGGCTGAAGAAGATCCTGGAGAAAAAGAAGAGGATAATAATGAAGAGGACCCTGATGGCAAAAAAACTCATTGCTCCATTTGAGGTAAGTAATGCTTTCAATCCAGTTTACTATTGTGAGGCACACTCAGTGATGAGAAATATTTTTGTAAATCGTGGGTTCCTTGAGGAAAATGGTATTTTAGTAGATGATTTTGATAGGCACAATATTACTTCTTTCCTCAAACAGAGAAATATTTTTGGGTTGGTGGTGTCGACTTCTCCCTATGATCCTTCGATCATGAAAGAGTTTTATTGCAATGTCCACTCCACACTTTTTAAGGAAAACTATTGCAACTTGGGGAAAGTTTTTGTGATGAACAAGACTTTTGATTTATCTCCCTCACAAATAAACAAATGTTTTGGAACACTTATCATCATAATGGGGCTACAATGAATATTCTTAAGTTTGCAAAACCCTCACAGGAAACAATGTCTTTTTCTGACCACGTCATCCAAAAAAACTCAAAGTAAGGCCCCTTTCCTCTTTCTATTCTGTTATTTACTAGATCACAGTTTCGAATTGACTGCCTTCCACCAATGAATATGTGATCACTAAGGAAAAAAAAGTTCTTTTGTATTAGCTGGGAGTGGCAGTGAAACTTGATTTGTGGCGCCTCTTTTGCTTTCACATTTCCAAGTATGCCCAAAACACTTCCAATTGTCCTTTACCATATTCATCCCTCATTTATAATGTTCTTTTGGATCAGAGGATGATCCAAGACCCCACTGCTTATCTATCACTCCTTCTAGTCTCATTCGAGTCTCTCCTAAATTTATGGATGACTCTCACTTCAGAGATTTTCCTTGGTCTCATGGCACTCCTGCTCCTTCTAACTCTGCTCAAAATAGACCTGGTTTTGAAAGTGTTGCTGCAGGTGTTCCCAACACTCCTGTCAATTTTGCAACCAACATCTTCATTCCAAAATATGTGGTTCTCTCTTAACTGAAGCACTCCAGAAATGGATTGAAACATGCAAAAGCACAAGTGGCATTTCATCAACAAATGATTGAGTAGCCCTTCTTTATCAAAAAGGGGGAGAAAGTTCCGAGAATGAAGAAAACAATGATAGTGTTGATGGGTCTGGTCGAGATGGTGTTGCTGAATTTGATGCTGGGACTTCTAATCCCAGCGATCCGAGGGGAAGGATAGCTTCTTCTGGAGAAGAGGATGAAGATATTTACCTCTCTGAATTTATTAGTAAGGATGAGGAGGAAGATGAAGGAGATAAAGATGGTACAGGGTCCAGCAGTGGTTCCAGTGCTGAATTTTAAATCATCCCACTTGTTTTTGCAATAGTATTATTGCTTGCTTGTTTATTTCTGCGCAATTATGTTTTAAGTGCATTCATTGCACTTGTTTATTTTTGTGGGATGTAATGTTTGAACTACTGTATTTATTTTTGCATTCTCTTTTGTTATTTTGGAACTTCCCTGTATTTCAATTTATGTTATTAAATTGAAAATTATATGTGATTTGATATTGAAAATTATATGTGATTTGATATTCAGGGAGAATTTGAAGATTCGAAGTGTTTAATGCATGGGGAGCTCAAATTATTTTATACAGTGAGAATTGATGGAAAATTGGTTTTGATTAGAAAGTCAAAAATGGGGAGTTTGTTGAATATTTGACTCTTGAGTCAAATATAATTTAATTGTTTTTTTACTTTTTTAAATCATTTTTTATTATTTCCGAAATTATTATTATTATATAATTTATTATTTTAATTCAAATTTATTATTTAGAGTTTGTGGCGGTTATTTTGAGCTTAATGGATAAATATTTTTATCACATGTTTAATTATTCTACTAACCACTAACCCGCGAACTCTCTATCTTTCCTAGTGTGTTTATTTCGTGCAGGACAAGAAGCTCTTGGACTCTACAAATAGGAGAAGATCTCACTTCATTTCTCATAATTTCTGAAAAAGAGTTGAGAGCACATAGTTGCGGGTGTTGGAACATCTTTTACAATACCGTGTTCGCTTTCTGAATTTCTCAGTACATAATTAAGTCTGTTTAGTATTCAGTCCCATTGAATACTGGTTTGTATTCCTAGAGTGTTGCTAAGCAATATTGTTCTAGATTTTAGGAATTGGTTTACGAAGAAATCAACTTGTGATTTCTTCTTAGAAGAGAAGATTTTGACTTCTCATTTGTATTCTTTTGAATACTGTTCTAATTGAGTTTTTTCGCCTGTGAAGGCACGATCCACAAGTTATATACTTGTGGTTAATAATTTAAAACCTGTGTAATTTATATTTCATTGTATAATCTTTCTCAACACAAGTTTTTGTTTATTGTTTGAAAGAAATCACTAATTTTATATTTATTTATATTCATTTACACGAATTCGGAAGCATTGAATTTTTTCAAGTCTGAGCGCTAAATTTGGTATGAGCGCCGCCTTTGGTCCGACAATATTTGCTTGTATTATATATGAACTGCATGTAATTTTTAAGGATATATTTTAATACTCATACAAAAAAAAGGTTATGCTTTAAGACTTCTTTGTGGAAATGGTTAGATCTTTTAATGTAGATTGTTGATTTGTAATGATAAAATTTTCTTTCAAATTGTAAAAAGATTCGTATTTTATCAAAACTTATGTTTCTAGTTGAAACTTTGATAACATCTTGATCTTTCAACCCAGATATAAAATATTTTACAGCCTTTGTCTTTTCAGATCTAGCTTAATATTATTTTGTAAAGGAAAATGTTCATGTTTTTTTTCCATGGTTGCAAATATTCCGAGGATGAGAGAGAGAGAGAGAGAGAGAGAGAGAGAGAGAGAGATGGACTAATTTGTACACAGCTGTAAGAGATGTTTCTTATTATCCGTTCGTATGCTGTATCAATAGCTTGGATTAATTTGGTACTTTAACATCCTACAAACTTGCCTTGTATGTACCATAAAATTTCATCTTATGGATATACTTTTATATTTGTGCTATGTCTGATTATGAGTTTCTTTTTCCTGATTTTGAAAGAACATTGCTTGATCAATTGTCCTAGAAAATGGCAAGCTAATGACTCTTCGATCATATAGGCCCCAAATGGTATAGTAAGACATCACCTTTTTAATGTTGTTATTTACCCACAAAATCAGTCACAAGTAGTTTCACCATTTCGACACCTCACTGTTAACTGTACGGAAATTGTAGTTCACCAATTTGTAGTTTACTATAAGACTGTTGGATCTGAAGATAAAGCTCACTTTTTTTCTCATGCTACTGCACTTAGGTAGAATAATTAGCTCTCAATAAGCTCAAATCTATATATTTTCTACTTGAACTACCACTTCGTGGTTCGGTGTGTGATGAATGATTGAATCATATAGATAAGCAAGATATTACCGTTTACTCTTCTAACTGTTTTATGTTGGCCGGTTACTAAAATGCATACTTGTTAAGACAAATCTGCCTACTACTTGCAAATAGCTTGATAATATACAAGTCTAATGTAAGCATTTAGGTTTTAGTTATTCCATGAAGTAAAGATGTGGCATAGGCATCATTTCACCTTAAGGTAAGAAGGGCTATGTGATCACTTCTTTTACAAACAAACAAGTCTTAGATTAGAAAGCTAATGGTCTCCATGGAGACAAGGACTAGAATGCATTGAGTTTGAGTTATTTAGGACAACAAGTATTCGATACTGCAGGTAAACCTATGGGTCCATTGTTTTTATGCATCTACACAAGATCCGTTTTGTCTTTCCTAGTGTATTCTAACTGTAAAGCTGCAAGTTGCAAGCATATAGTTTCTATCAAGGGTATCTACCAAATTTTTTCGATTAATACTACAGACCAGTGATTATTTCGACATGCATATCGTATCTCGTTTTTGATCTTCCATACAAAGATTGTAGATCATGTAACACCTCACCTTTTCGAAACTATTAATCCCTAACCAAAATTCCATAATCCGAAAATCCTTACATAAGAATTATTAGGAATTTATCTACATGACTAACTTAATTACTTTATGTGCTTTATTTGCTCAGATTTGATTAATAATTACTATATGCCGATTAGATTATATAATTATGTGCTTTATGTGCTAAAAATTAAATTCTAGATTTTTATGTGCTAGGTTCATTGATCCGACTTATGTGAATATCTTAATCTATGTGTTATAGTTAATTTGATTTCATGATTTCATCATTAGTATGATTACATGCATAATACATACATATGCACGTACATATATGTATACATATATACATATTCTAAGTGAGCTATTCTACTCTAGACTATAGGTGATATATATATATATATATATATATATATATATATATATATATATATATATATATATATATATTTGTGTGTGTGTGTGTGTTCGGTCCTATGTGTGTGTAAGAGAGATTAGTAATTTTATTAATTAGAAAATAAAGTTATAAAATGTGCATGCTTGTCCATATGTCGTGGTCTAATGATTTACACTAATCCAACACTCAATGTGGATTAGTAAGATTAAAAGACACTCTTCAATTCTCTTCTCTCTCCACCTCACTCCACACTTGTCTTTCTTCACCATCACCACCGAAGCACCACCACCTCCATTGGCCACCACCTCATCTTCCTCAAGAAAAAAAGAAAAAAGAAAATTCAAGATGCAAATCCCTTATAGAAGCTTTACTCTTGAGTATGCTAAAAACGCCATAAAAAATAATTGCCCTCTTAGGGGAGATCAAAACTCCTCCCAACTTAATATCAAAGCTCTCACCTTCCCCATTCAATTAGCTTGGTTCGATTTTGGAGCAACCTCTTGAAGGAGGTAACATTTTGTTTAGAAGAGTCTTCATATTCTCCTTCTTTTCTTCCTCTAAAAACCTTCTATTCTTTGAAGGTTTTCTTTCGGCGAGCACCCTTTTTATTTCGGTATTAGGTAAGAAATCTCGATTTTTTTGCTGCAATTAGAGAGTATCATAGTATGGAAAAGAGTTTTCAAAATTATCTAACAGATTACTCCACTTTTAGAAAATTAGGGGTTTTTGTGTAAAAACCAAAATCTTGTGCTAATCTTGCAATTTATGTTCTTGCATATCTAATCCATGATATAATCTGTGAATATAAGTAGTTTGTGGTCAGAGATTTAATTATTTCGAATTTTTGGGACTATTGGGGAAAGAAAGTGAGTTTTTAAGATTTTTTGGGTTGCATGTGTAGATCTATGAATCTTAAGGGCTAATCTGCAATTTCTCAAAATTTGAGCTTGGAAAATGTTTGAATCTTAAAATTTCAATAGGTAGCAAGTGGAAATTTATTTATTTGACATTTGGTCATAGATTGGAATTAGTATTTGGTAGAAAATCATTTTTTTGTTTAAACACCACTTGCTTAGTGTTTTAATTTTCAAAAACTCGGTTTTTGATAAAACTGCAAAATTCTTTCATAATCTGGACCTTCAATAAGATAAGAGTCTTATAATTAAGTTTGGGAATTTTTGGAGGTCATTTACTATTATTTCGAAATATTGGTTGTGCATGTGCCATAACTGAAACTTTTGTGCTTTAATCATCGTGCTTTGAGATTCTTAACATATTAATTATGAGAATATGGATTTATTAATTAAGCTATGCAGCTGATCTATGTTAAGGGCTGTAAGAATTTTTGGCAACATTTAATGGATAAAAGTGAGAGAAATCCCATTAATAAATGGATAAAGATGTCCGTACTTTAAGGGCATGGTTTAGTGATTAAATGCTCTATTTAATTGTATTTTTGGGGCATCATGGCTTGTGTGTGTGCGTGTGTGTGTGTGTGTGTGTGTGTGTGTGCCGTGTGTATGTGTTTATTGTGATGTATAATAGTGTGTGTGATTTACATATTTAAGATATGATGCTATAATGATTTTGTGATTTATGTGCGATGCTTGATTTCACATAAGTGTATATTTATATGTGTGTGTGTATACTATGTGTGTGACTGTCGTGTATATGTGTATATTTATATATTTATATATTTTTATATGTGAATAATTGCCTTGTGTTCGAATATTAGTTGATTGATATTTGTGATATCGTAAAGTGGTCATTTTCATGTTGGAGTCACATTAGTCTCATGGTCATGCATAAAATGATTTCATTTTAAAGAAAAGGTTAATGGAATGCTTGGGTTGGATAAGTCGGGATACGGGGGCCGGTATTCCAACCATAGTTACTATAACAAAAGGGGTCGCTTGATTCCACCAAAAGAACGGGCTCAGAATAATATGCTTATCATCCAAGTAAAGAAGTTATTTTTTCACGGATCTGAACAACAAAAAATGTTTTCATTCATGCATTCGCACGAAAGGTTAATTTGGTAATTTTCGGTTTTTTGAGTCAATTTACGTGTTTAAATGTAACTAGGCAGGTGCACGTGCGTTGCACGTGTCGTATCAATTTTTCAATGTAGTTTTTAGTTATGTATCCCGCTAACTCTATTTTACCAAAATAATTTATTAAATTTATGAAATGTATAAATATCTTGTTACATTGATAATTTTTTCTAATACAATGTACATAAAATCTAGTTTTATTTAATAATGAAATACTTAAACAGATTCGTACATTCTTTCCCATGAATTAACAATAATTGCGTTTGTGTTTTACTAAAAATGAGTTTTTTTATCCTTACTTTTTCGACTCTTACACTAATTTTCTTCATTCTTAGCAATACTATGAATAAAACCATTTGAAAAAACCACCTTATACATCGATTGGATGGACGAAAACCCAATCATACCCAATATCTGATCAAACTGAAACCGATCGAAAATCGAAACTGAAACATGTTGGGTACTCGTTTGAAACAGTAATAACTCCTACACATGTGTTTTACTAAAAATGAGTTTTTTTATCCTTACTTTTTCGACTCTTACACTAATTTTCTTCATTCTTAGCAATACTATGAATAGAACCATTTAAAAAAACCACCTTATACATCGATTGGATGGACGAAAACCCAATCATAACCAATATCTGATCAAACTGAAACCGATCGAAAATCGAAACTGAAACATGTTGGGTACTCGTTTGAAACAGTAATAACTCCTACACATGGAGTTGCATTTAGGGGTGAGAACGGTTCGGTTCGGTGCGGTTTTAGCCACAAACCGGAACCGGAACCGAATTGTTCGGTTCGTAAAGAACCAAAAACCAAACCGATCGGTTCCCTGCGGTTCGGTTCCGACCGGTTCCGGTTCGGTTTTTTGTCGGTTTCGATTCCTTTTCGGTTCATTAAACTATCGGTTCGGTTTCAATTTATGTTCGGTTTTCGGTTCGGTTTTGGGCTAATTTTGGCCCAAAAATCAGCCCAAAAATGTCAATAAGCACCTCAAAATTCAGAAATAAAAAAAATCAGCCCAAACTTATGCCCAAATAGGCCCAAAAATCAATTTAAGTTCATTCCAAATCAGCTAAAAATATACAAAAAATCAATTCAACACTTCACAAAAAAAAAAAAAAAAGACCAGCAACAACATTCATTAAAAAAAATAGCAGTGTTGTAAATAGTATGGAATGTGTGGTTTCCTAACATAACCACTTGATGGTTTTCAACTTCCCACTAGTTTATTAACTTCCCATATCTAGTTAGTGGCGATGTAACTTCTACGTAACTTCCACATGTAACTCCTTTGTAACTTCCCGGTGGCTACCACCTATATAAATGAGAAACACTCCCTCCCCACGTATCCCACAATTTTCTCTCTACGGATTCTTGTTCTTTGCATTCTCTCTTTCTCTCTTTGTCTTGTTATTTACATTCTTATGTATTTCCACAAACACAAACCAAAGAGCTAGATAAATAGGCCATTTTACAACACGTTATCAGCACGAAATGCTCGTTGTGATCGTGGAAAGACAATCGTTCGTGGGACTAGGATACTTGAAGAATTTGTGATTCAGGTGCTCGTGAAAAATGAACCATTTTTGGCACGTGGATGCTTGAAGAACTTGTGATTCGAGTTCGTTCGTGAAATGGTAATCTTGTTCGATGAATACAATATATTATTCAACATTTGGGCTTAAGCGTTTCAAGTAAGCCGTAATCCCTTGCAATTTTGATTTCGTAAGAGATGCATGATAGATCTATTTAATGGCATGAAATATATGAATAAACTTTATGTTCAAGTCATTACTTCATTTATGCCGTGGATGATTTGAAAATATGACCTGGTTGGTAGTCCTTATTCGGTGAATAGTATGAAATCCATGAGTGTGTATGAACATGTTGTGTATGAATTATTAGCCCGAAAGTTCTAATATGTGCAAAATATTCATGAAATTATTTATGGAGGTTACATCCCCATAAAACAATAATACTCCTTATTCTATTTGATTTGAGATGAAACACATGAGCAAACTCGAGTTTACCCAAATTAATGTATTTGGTGAAAGTTTTGTTGGTTGGAGAATGGATGTTAAGATCCATAAGCTTAGTGAGCAATTGATAATGGTTGTTTTCGAGTATACTTTATTAGGTAAAGCCCAGAAGGCTGAGACTATGTTTTCTGATTACGAGATAATTAGATGAAGTCCTTCGTTTAGACTATTCATCAAACAAGGGTCCCCATAAAGAATGGGATAACCTCACTAGTCGTCTTGATTACCAAAAGACAATACGCTTGCCTGAAGCAAGGAGCAAATGTTCATAAACGATTTGTATATGAACTTTAAAATCCGAATAGAGCTCAAAATCAGAACATAAATATATGTTTTATATATAGTGGATCTAAGAATTGGTCGCGCACCTGAAGTGCGAGGGACGTTGGGGTTGGAGATGCAAATAATAATGCACCAGCATAGACTGAGTTAGTAGAGGTAATTTTTTTTCAATATATAGTCCATCGCTCAGCTTCCATACTTGGGCACATCTAACCAAA
Source organism: Erythranthe guttata (assembly GCF_000504015.1). The sequence continues at coordinate 65,980 of NW_012194977.1, forward strand.
TAACCCATGTTGGGATATGATTGAACTGTTGATTTCATGCATTATGTTTATTTTATTACTCGGGTTTATTAGTTTATTGAATTTCAATCATCTTACTTCATATGCTCATGTTAGGAACCATATTCATATTTTGGTTATGTCTAGTTTATGCTCTAGACCAGATATTTATGCTCTAAGTTAATTATTATGTTATTCAGTGGTGTTGCTTGATGAACTTATTTAGTACTTTAAGTACTGAATATATATGATTAGATTTATATAACTCTGTAGACATGACATGTGGGGATAAATTTCGGGCAGATAGTGCGACAACACATACTATCCTAAGAGATATGTCGTACTTAATTAATTTCATGTCTATTTGTAGCAAGACCTCTTTGATAACTAAATGAGGCACATGTAGTTTTGATAGATGGTTATGATAATTTCCAAATTATGTATCTCATGCCACAATTTTGCCCATTAAAGTAGCTCATTTTTTCTCCACGTTCCTGTAGAACGTTGTTAAACTTTAAAGATATTTGAGCTAATGGTTATTTTGTTGAAACCATTGAACACAAGAAATTGGTATGTGCATCATCTCTAACGTGTACGACCAGAAGCGTACATTGGGAAAATTAGAGGAATTTTCAAACACGGTTATATAGAACAACAATTTGTATGCCAGAAGCATAAGTTGTCGATTGCTCGAAGTTAAGTAATTTGATTATATGTCAGCATACGCACATACATGTAATGATTCAATTCATTTCTTGGAGGTAATCCAATAAGATATATGTGGACTATGTATCACCATCTTCAACTAAAATTTAGAACCTTAGACAGGCGATCTCTTACCCGCCTAAATTGCGGACTATCACTTTGATGAGACTGTCTTCCCGCCGTTAGGGGGAGGATAGAACGTCCACGCTACCGTTCCTGAAGAACGGCGTGAAATCGTGTGGGACGACCCCACCGTGTCTCATCAAGATCTCTTACAGAGAATTGATATATAGATTAATAGATCATCCACACTAACGTTCCTGAAGAACGGCGTGAAGTCGTGTGGGACGACTACTAAATCTGCAAAGAATGTCAACACTAATGTTCCTGAAGAACAGCGTTAAGTCGTGTATGGCGAATAATGCCAGACTCATTCTATGGTTTGAAAAAGTGACGAGATCTCAAATAAGCCTGCTAGGATAGATGTCCTAGAAGGACAATGACGGGTAGGCCATCAATCCATGCTAACAAGTCTTGCATCCCTTACTATGAGAGGGGGAGCGCAATGGGACCAAAGGATTCTCACCCCCGAAAGTGGATGAATGTCCAACAATCGAATCCGGTTAGCAATAGTACAAATGGGATCCCACCTGATCCATCTCATAAACTAATTCCGGACTATGGATTCGTCCTGTAGACAAAGTCGGGGGACGCCTCGACATTAATATCCATTCCCGTGAATAGAAAAAACTCGGTTAGTTATTCATGCATGAATGAGATGTGGTATTGGGATGAAATGATCATCGATGATAAACTTCTCTACACAGTAGCTACTGAACTTTTTATCGAGTGATGATATAAAACCTCGATCAATTGATAAGCGTAAACAAATGGATGATGGCCGAAATGAGAACAAAAATCAATCCAAGCTGAATTTGATTCATTGATAAAATGAAGAGTGTAGAGACCAGTAGTTCCTACAACTCCTTGAATTTCACCCATGGGATATAAGTGAGTACTCACAAAGAAAAGAAATGAGATTGGGTGCCAAAAAGCTCATCTCATACCTCAAACGAGATTGGGAGCCAGAAGATTCATCTCATAGCTCAAATGAGATTGGGAACTAGAAGATTCATCTGATAGCTTAAACGAGATTGGGAGCCGGGAGACTCATCTCATAGTTCAATCAATGAAATGAGATTGGGAACCAGAAGATTCATCTCATATCTCAAATGAGATTGGGAACCAGAAGATTCATCTCATAGCTCAAATGAGATTGGGAACCTGAAGATTCATCTCATAGCTTAAACGAGATTGGGAGCCAGAAGACTCATCTCATAGCTCGAACGAGATTGGGAGCCAGAAGACTCATCTCATTGTACAATGATCTAAGAGCAAATGAGATTGGGAGCTCGAAGACTCATCTCATAGTTCAAGGATTTCCTCAGCAACCCGAGATTGATTTTAAAGAGGTATACTCTTTCATGGTGAATGTTATTAAATTCGTGGTCACAAAGTATCTTACGGGGATCTAGATACAAATATTTATATGAAAGTCCCTAAAGGACTATGTTTCCCCGAAACAATTAGTTCCAGACCACGGAACATAAACTTAGTTGGGTTGAGACGTTTACTTAAATTGCGGCTTGAAATATTCCGGAAGAATATGATAATATCCTAAGTGAGTAATTGCTCCGGAAGAGAATATGTGAACAATAATTGATTTTGATTGTTCCCATTACTACAATTTATGTTTAAGGACATGAACTTAATTTGGACTCCTGAAGAAATCAAGTAAGAGAAACTCAATTGTTGAAAATTTGAGTTCAAGATCAAAGATCTAAATGAGACTAATTTGTTGTCTCTGCCAACTTAAAATTTATCATGTCAATTATATTTATGTCCATCAATCGAATTACATCAAGAAGATGTTATGGATAAAGAGAAATTATCGAGTAACACCTATGGGAGCTGGAAAGTGGAAAATGTCCAATGATTCATTCCGTCCCATGGAGCATGACGAGGAAGTGTTAGCACCAGAAGTGCCATATGTAAATGCAATATATGCATTATTATGCTTAACTCCATGTACTCGATATGATTTAGTTTTTTCGGTAAATTTATATGATAGACTTATCACACCTTACCGACACGCCCTATGCATCAATGAATGAGGCGAAACTTGTGGTTTATATTGGCATTGACTAGAAGTCATATCCACAAAAGGCTCGTTCCCAATCCATGGTTAAGTATTGGGAAGATAGCTATGTCTTGGGGTTCTATGAAATGTACCTCGGTTGTCACTAGATCAAATCATGCATGATGTTTGTTTCACAAGATAGTGAGTGAATGCACTTGGCCTGAAGCCATGATTAAGCATGTTCGAGATTTTTGTGAATTGGCTACCACAAAAGATCCTAAGAGATTGTATTTAACTGCATTGAGCAAATGAAGACGAGCTTCATTAAATGTGACAACTCCAAGAACATAGTTATGAGGTTTTCTTCAATCAACAATAATAAGAACTCAAACAATAATGATTCAGTAGATCATGACATGATAACTACGCTGACTTATTCACTAAGTTTTCGCCTAAAGTCACTTTGGAAAAGTATGTTAAGGATGTTGACTTGCGTAGATTATACAAGCTCGCTCCCTTGTAGACATCAGGGGGAGTTAACTTGAGGGGGAGTACCCTGTAGGTACTCAGTATCCAGAAGATACCCGAGTGCCCTGTTGTACTCTTTTTCCTTCGTGCGAGGTTTATTTTTCCCACAGGGTTTTAGTTACTCGACAAGGTTTTAATGAGGCAACATTTGTTGATTGAAAAGATTGTGCGTTGTACTCTTTTTCCTAACCGAGATTGTTTTTTTTTCCCCAATGGGTTTTATGACTCGGAAGGTTTTAACGAGGCAACACAAAAAGCACAATAGTGGTTTGATAGGAACCCAAGGGGGAGTGTTGTAAATAGTATGGAATGTGTGGTTTCCTAACATAACCACTTGATGGTTTTCAACTTCCCACTAGTTTATTAACTTCCCATATCTAGTTAGTGGCGATGTAACTTCTACGTAACTTCCACATGTAACTCCTTTGTAACTTCCCGGTGGCTACCACCTATATAAATGAGAAACACTCCCTCCCCACGTATCCCACAATTTTCTCTCTACGGATTCTTGTTCTTTGCATTCTCTCTTTCTCTCTTTGTCTTGTTATTTACATTCTTATGTATTTCCACAAACACAAACCAAAGAGCTAGATAAATAGGCCATTTTACAACAAGCAGCAACATTTATTCCACAGCAAAACCACACAAAACATTATTCCAACAGTAAAAATGAGCGACATAGTCACCAACTCCCATCTACAGTTCTACACAATATACATAAGAAATAAAATTAAACACAATTATTGCATAAAAGTTAAAAAAAAAGGATAAGAAAAAAAAAAAAAAAAAAAAAGAGGATGACATGTTATTGAAGGAAAAAGAGAATCTGTGGGAAAGCAGATATTGTGAAAGGAAAAAAAAAAAAAAAACAAGTCAAGATTTCAAGAAACAAACTCACTGTACAATTTTTCATTATTTAAAATCTGTCCCATTATTTAAAATCTCAACAAATTTTAAATTTTCAAAAACATCCTATTTGATGGTTAACAAAAAAATTCAACAGCAAGAGTAAGAAACGAAATAACCCAAAAATAAATTTAGCAAAAAACAAAATAAAAGAAAAAGTTTGTAGACGAATTGAACAAAAGAAAAACAACTTACCCTTTGCGTGATTTTTGAACAGTGAAACCTTGGAGGAGAATTTCAAGGGCGGCGAGTCACCGGCGATTGGTGAGAGTCCGAGGACGGCGATGGAGAATTTGAGAAGCGGCGCTAGGGTTCAGTTTGGGAGTCGGGTATAATTTTTTGTATCTGTGAATTTGTGATTGTGCGTTCTCTTCCTTCTCCGTTAAAAGTAAAAAAAAAATATAAACAGGTATATATATACTTAATGAAACGACGTCGTTTTGTGTCGGTTCGGTTCCTCGGTTCGGTTTCCAACTTGAAAAACCGAATACGGACCGAATGTTTTGGTTCACATAAAAATGAAAACCGAGTATGCGGTGTATACTTCGGTTCGGTGCAATTCGGTTCGGTTTTTTCGGTTTTCGGTTCGGTTCCTCGGTTCCTCAGTTTTTTATTCTCACCCCTAGTTGCATTTGTCCAGCAGTTCAGTCCCCATTAATTCAATCCACGTCCATAATTGAAGTTGACGGTGACTCCAATAGGTGCTCAACTTGAGACTCGATTCACCACACTCAAACAAGAAAATTCATTGGAACCAATCTAGAAACTCTAGATCCGACTCAACGTAGAACACATGATCTTTCTCTCGAGCACACTCAAAACTCTCTGTCCTCCCCCTCGCTAAGAGTGTATCGTTCACTCACAGAAGAATGAAAACAAAAAATCAAGGAAAAGTATGAATTTGTATGTTACCCTTCTCTCTCTCTCTACAACAAACATTTATAGTCTTAGATGGAACAGTGAGTTTCGAGATGTGGAGTGATGTCACGTGCCTGCTGGAAACTCCATGAACCTCGCAAGGGCATAACTTGGTCCATTTAAGAGTACAAGGGTTAAATAGGTAATTCCTTTTACTTATATATTTTCCCTAAACCTTGAAATCGAAACTTAAACCGAAACAAAACCGAATTGAAATGTACAAAACCGAAACAAAACCGAACCGAATTGATACCAAATTTTAATCTTGAAAGAGTTTTCCAGACTAATATTTATTAATTTAATGTACATTTATGCCATGCTTTATGCACATATTTGCTCCAACAGTTTCTCTTTTCACTTAACTAATAAAAATAACATTTTTCAAATATCTCTATTCATAACCGATACAAACAATTCAAATTTATATTTTTAATAACCAGTCAAACAACTTAACTCAATCTCATATGTTATGAAAACTTATTTTTTAAAATAATATTATTTTTTCATTTAACTTGTTATGTTTTTATTAAAATATAGTATAAATGTAAATTATGTAAATATATTGTGACATCGATAATTTCTTTCAATTATAATTTTATTAAAATATTCAAAATTTTAGTTTTATATTATTCTATCTATATTTATTCATGATTCAACTTTTTTTTTTCTGTTATTCATCAATTATTTTTACTGTTTCCTCATAATATATCAAAGAAAAAGTTTTAATATAGAAATTTTCTTATCTTCATAATTATTCAATGAAGAAATAATATTAGTATTATCAACACATAATTATAAAGGGTTATTTTTATTCTTATTTGTACGAAAGCATAAAACATTATCACCAAATTAACATCTTACTTTTGTGTATAAAATTATAATCATAAAATTGATTTTTATGCATATTGCAAATTAATAATAACTAAATTTGAGTTTATTTTCATCACATTCTAATTTAACTGATCAGATAGTACTTAATTTAGTAATAAATGCTCCATAATGTGGAGAACGTGAAGCAAAGGATGACAGCGGATTGTAGCGGGACTGCGGGAGTCCTACGGATGGCCATATTACTTTAGTAACCTTTAAATCGGGTCTATCTAAGGGGTATTTTTGGAAGCACATAAAATGGAAGAAACATCTATTTATTCCTCCTTTTATAAGTAGTATAGATTAAGTGTCTCTATGTGTTCGTTTGCCGGCGAATAGTAAGACGTGATACCTATGTATATATATGTATATAAGTACGTAAAACCTTTTTTAAATCGTCGTTATTCAATCGGATTTCTTACTGAGCTTAATAGCTCCTATATATACTTTTAATTGCAGGTAATAGTAGTAATCCCTCGCCGGAATGGACTGCGTAGTGGATCGAAGTCTAGCCCAGAGCTTTTGACGATCGTACGAGGGGTCTATAAATTATGCTAATGTTATTTTGGTGACGTAAACTAAAGACAATTTCCTTATTTTCATTTTCTTCTAAACTCTCATATTTCCTCGTTAGGGGAAATGAACTCTTATTTCGGCACGGGCCTTATTTTGAAACTTTAATATAATTGGTCCGCTTATTCTAGTAATTATTATTATTGCCCAAAATCTTTACTCACCAAATCCTTTTAAACTCTGATTTCATTTCGAACCAAAAATGAAGTATGTAGTTAATGTACCACTCGAATAAAACCCTCCTTTCGAAAGTTATTTTTAAACGAAACATTTAGACGACTAAAGTAACCTAAGATTTTTTTTCGAAATTCTTAAGGGTTTCAAATATCATAAGAAAGAGATTTTTAGTAATTAAATTTTAGTCCTACTCTAAAGTTTTAAAAATACAAAGAGGTCATTTTGCTTCTGCTATCTAAATAAAGTATTCCGATAAACCGGTTTGATTTATCGCCTGACTAGAAGGGGGGTGCTACAGATCATACCGGCACCCGACGCCACTCCAATGGTTTGAACAAGTAGAATCAAGTTGATGGACCACTTATAATTCGAAGAAACTTTACTTACCTTCATACGAAAACTTTCTTTTTTCAACTTGTAACAGAGTTAGACCCATCAATAGACACATCAAGCCCGAAGCAGCGCATGTCATAGATCGTGCGATGACAAATCGGGAGCTCCCAGTTTATGCCATCACCCAATGGCCAATACCTTCTCACAGCTATTCTGAGTTCATCGACACTAAAATTTCCCCCCCACTCCACTCTCTTATCATTCGATATTTTCCCGTGCATTTCACGATATGACAAGTCTATGTTTCTTTTGGCAGTTGGAGGAACCATCACAGCAGAATAGCATAGTATAAGAAGCATGAAGACAGCACATACAAATTGTTCTTCCAGTATATGATGTGTATCGTAAAAGTGAAGCTGATGCATAAACACAAATTCCTGGAAACCAATATGAAATGTCCCGTGTATCTCACGCGTTAAATACTAGTTAACTTATCTATCTTCGTCTTGTGGTAAAATTACATATTACACTATGTTAAAAAAATTAACATTTCGATAAAATATTGGATAAAATGGCTAAAGTTGACATCATTGATTCTTTTTAAGATCCAATATTAGATACTATTTATTTCAAAATACTTACGATCAAAATATCTTTTAATAACTTTTATTTAATTAATGGATAAAATACTAAAATATTTAAAAATTTTGAGGGGCAAGATGCATTATTATCCGTTGTCTCAACAATGTGTCAACAGCCAATTAGCAACTCCCAATAATAAAACATAAAATCATGAAACAATTTTTTTAATTTATTTTGATTGATTCATGTGTTCAAATTGGACGACCTATTATTTATTTTGAATGAAAAAATAGTTTATACACCAGAAATAGTCAACAATTTAAAAAATAAATAAACCAGAAATAGCAAAGTAAGCGTTACGACGTGAGATAAATGATTCAGGTGTGACAAGGACAATAATAAACTTTAGTCAACTCATGTCTTAATCAAGGCTGTGTCAAACTTGTCACACATGGTTAGCCAAGTGTAGTTTATGTCTGTTGTATACTTCACAAGCTATTACACGAGAGCGTATGTTTAATGTGTTATTTTTCTTAATCGTATTGACTTTTTGGTTACCCAGGTACTTACTCTTAATGGAAAGTTCATCAAAAACTCTAAATAACATATAAAAATGGAAAAACACATTTTTTTTCCCCTTCTTCAGTATTATTTTTTTTTATTAGCCAAGTCTATTTAATTATGACATGATTTTGCAATAAATTTTGAATTTTTTTAAATAAAATATATAATAAATGTTTATTGCATTCAGCACCCCGGTATTATGTCCCAATGCTAAAAAACTACTAGCAAAAACCGGACTTTACAATACGTGTTTTTAAGCACATACCCCCTAACTGATGCAATTTAGGGGGTAGTTTGCTAATAATATTGAATCATATGAGGATTTTACTAATATTTATAGCACATAAAACAATTAGAATAACTAAAGGGGATCAGAATGCAATTAACCCAAAATAAAAAATAATATTTTCTACTCAATGGTTTTAATTCTTAATAAGAGAGTCTTTTCATAACTCATAAGATCTTTTCTTTAACACACACATACAAAGAACCTGAATTTTGAAATAAAGAGCACTCAGAATTCACCCTACTCAAGCAACAAAATAGATGCATAAAATGGACCTTACGAGAGATGAAGATTCGACAGCGTTGCATGACAAACTGGACGAGCCAATGCCATGGATAGGCCTTTATATCGGCAACAGCTTCTTTGGTCTGCACGGTGGCAATGGCAGCCGATGCCTCGATAGGCTTCCGAAGCAAAAAACTTTGGTTCCCGTGTAAGTATTTCACTCTCAATGCTTTTTCGTTGACACTATTAGCTGCCACAATGAAGTTGCCACTTGATCTCACCAGTTTTACGATACAAGATGATGACAAACTTGCTCGAATAAGCAGTTTGGTTTTCATGTCAACCGCTGTAGCCAACTTCATGACGTCTCTGTGATCAATGACCGGTAACGATATTGTACTAAACTTGGCTGCTTTAGCCCTTCTTGTTATTACAGTCTTCGGAAATGTTGCCGTTCATATTATGCACCTGCTTCACTTTTACGATGTGCATACCATAATGGAAGAACAAATTGTATGTGCTGTGTTCATGCTTCTTGTTAGATAAAAGGGGCCCAAATGTTTATTTAGCCCAAAATTGCTAACCCACTTTGTGCAGCCCATTCCCTTGGTATCGGCCCATCAGCTCACTTAAGGCCCAAAGCAGAGTCAATCTGGACCGTTGATTGATAAGTCTCGATCTCAGCCATCCAATCTCAATATAAATATCCTCCCACTCTCTAAGCCTCCAAACCCTAACCTAGCAGCTGCACCTTCTCTCTTCTATCTCTTCTCGACGGCCGAATCTTTCGCCGGTTTCCATGGCGGTCGGAGATTCGTTCGATTCTCTTTCCTTTCTTGCTGCAGTTGCACGAGTATATATACATCTCTTCTTGACGATGAAGAGAACAACGAACGAGACAACGAAATCTTCCTATCTTCTACCTTCTTGTCTTAAACCTCTCTGTGGTGAGTGGTTTCGTGACCTCTGTGAGTGAGGGTACCAGATCTGGGGAAACACTGTGTGTGTGAGTTCGATTCGTTGGGGTTTTGGGTTGGATTGAGACTACAGTCGGAGTCAGGCTGGGATCTGAGCACTCGGATGATGTTCTGACTGCTGGGTGTGATCTGTGAGCTTTGTGCTGGCTGCCGCCGACTGGACTCCGGACGTGGACACGGGAGACGAGGACTGAGCCGTTGCTGTGCCATCTCCTCCACCGGAGCTGAAAACGGGCAGATTTCAGATCTGCTCCAGATTCGTTCTTATTATTATTTATTTCTGTAATTTATTTATTAAGTCCTAATCCCCTTCCCCTTATGCTTATTAATCTGTGTAATTCATTTGATTAAAGGTCTGTAATATTAATGCTATTTGAACGGCCACCCAACAGTGGTACCAGAGCATCGTCAAGTTGAGGGTGCTCGTTCAAATAGGGCGTACGGAAATCCAACCGGATTCCGCTCAGGTATTGTACCCTAAATCCCCTATGGTTGGGATTTAGTTTCTGTTGTGATTGGTACTGCCTTATCTTTAGATTCTGTGGTCTGTGAGCCACTGTGTGTAATTTGTGGTCTGTGTGCCACTCTGTGTGTTCTGTTGTGGTCTGTGTGCCACGCTTGCTTCTGTGTGAACATTATTCTTCCGCTGCATATATATAAACCGCTCACTTATATATATAAATATTAAATGGTGGTATAACTTGGATTCTCGACCTCACTTGACCGGACCGCAAGTGCCCTGGAATCCTGTGAGGGAGGGTCTCCAAGATTGCCTATCCTTGTTGCATATGCACCTGTCCCAATTTGGGACTATTGTGAAAAATTAGTCTAATATCTTGCTGTGTGCTGAAATTTGTATGACCGCCATGTCTGTGTATTCTATGGCTCCTTTTGATGGTAAGCGTGATTTTTCTATTTGGAAACAAAAAATGAAAGGTGTGTTAATTCAACAAAGATGCTATGTGGCTATTGATGAATCTTATGCTGCTGAAACTACTGCTTCTAAGAAAATAGAACTTGATGAACTTGCTTACTCTGCCATTATATTGAATCTTTCTGACTCTGTGATTAGAAAGGTAGGTATGCATGATTCTGCCAAAGGTCTGTGGGAAAAGTTAGATGAGTTGTACACTGAAACTTCTCTGCCCTCAAAATTGTTTTTACTCGAAAAGTTTTTTAGATTCAAATTGGATCTAACCAAAGATATTGATGAGAACATAGATCAGTTTACCAGATTAGTTCAGGATATTAAACTGACGGGAGACAAAAGTATTGATAACTATACTCCCATTGTTTTGTTAAATGCAATACCTGATTCTTACAACAATTTGAAATCTGCTATTAAGTATGGCAGGGATAATATTTCTCTTGACACTGTCATAAACGGTTTAAAGAGTAAAGAACTGGATTTGAGAGTTAACAAAAGCAATAAGAGTTTTGGTGAGGTAAACTTTGTGAGAGGAAGGCAGCAAAACCGATTTTCAAATAAGCCTTCCTCCTCTAACCAAAATGTTTCTCAAAATGGTTCTCATCAAAACAATTTTCAAAGAAAAAGGGCAGGGGCAGGAGTAAGTCGAAAACTCGTGTTAACAGTCGTAAGTGCTATAATTGTGGTGAACCTGGTCATTATGCTTAGAATTATACTAAGCCTAATAAGCACTCTAATGATCAGCATGCTAATCATGTTTCTGATAATAATCTTGGTGATGTGTTTATGGTTGGTGAACATGCTTGTGTGAATTCTGTGCTATCATCTCTTGGTGAAAATGATTGGCTTTTAGATTATGCATGCTCACATCATATGACTCCTATGAAACATGTTTTCTCCCACTATGAATCATTGAATAATTGCAATGTGACTATGGCTGATGGCACAAAACGCCAAGTTCATGGAATTGGAACTGTTTGCTTAAAGTTTGAAACTGGTTATGTGTTAACTTTGCAAAATGTGCGGCATGTTCCAAATTTGAGTGAAAATCTGATTTCATGTGCTATCTTAGAAGATGATGGGTTTCATGGTGGTTGGGGTAATGGTTGCATGAAAATTATGAGGGGTAATCTGCTATGTTTTAAGGCCATAAGAATGCAAAATATGTATGTATGTCATTCTGAATCATCTGCTTCTGTGAATGCTGTCCAAAGTGATCATTCTATTATGTGGCATAATAGACTAGGTCATATTAGTAATAAAGGTCTCAACATTCTGCATAACAATCACTATTTTGGCAATGATAAAGTGTCTGAGGTTACTATGTGTGACTCTTGCATTGTTGGAAAGCAAACTCGTGTTTCTTTTCAACTAACCCCTTCCCCCAATCCCTCTAAGTGTTCTGATATTCTTGAGTATGTGCATGCTGATGTGTGGGGTCCTGCCAGTGTTCCTACACATGGTGGGAACCGTTACTTTCTGTCCATAATTGATGATTTCTCTCGTAAGGTGTTTGTCTTCCTGTTGAAACAAAAATCTGATGTTATTGATAAGTTCAAAACATGGAAAGTTTATATTGAGAATCAAACAGGAAAACGGATAAAAACCCTTAGGACAGATAATGGTACAGAATTTTGTAATCAAGAAATGGATGCTATGTGCTCTGAATCTGGTATTAAAAGGCACAAAACTGTTCCTTACTCCCCTCAGCAAAACGGGGTGGTTGAACGTATGAATCGAACTCTTTTAGAGAGGGTTCGAGCCATGCTCGCCACTTCGGGTTTACCAACTATGTTTTGGGGTGAGGCTGTTTTGACTGCCACCTATTTGATTAATAGATCTCCCTCTGTGCCTTTAAATGGTGATTTGCCTGAATGTGTTTGGTCGGGTAAAAAGGTTGATTTGTCCAACTTACGCGTTTTTGGTTGTGCTGCATTCATGCATCATAAAAGTGATAAGCTTGAACCTCGTTCTGTGAAATGTGTTTTCTTGGGTTATCCCGAAGGGGTTAAAGGTTATAGACTTTGGGTTAAAGGGGAACATGGCTATAAAACTGCTATTAGTCGTGATGTGATTTTTAATGAATCTGTTTTTCCTTGCCTTGTTGTGCATAATGTTGTGAATTCAGAGGCTGCTCCAAATGAGGTGGAGTTGCCTACTGTTAAATCTGAAAAACTGCCTGATATTGAATCAGAAATACTTGAAAGTTTGCATGACCAAAATGTTCAACATGACTTGCCTAATGTGGATGACTTGTCTGATTATCAACTTGCTAGAGATCGACCTAGACGTGAAAATGCTAGGCCCCCACAACGTTTTGATAGTTTTCATCTTGCTTCTCATGTTTTCAATGTGTTTGAATCTATAGATAGCAATGAACCTAAAATTGTTAGGGATGCTCTAAAATCTGATAAATCAGCTGAATGGTTAAATGCTATGAAAGAAGAAATGAACTCTTTGCATGTTAATCAAACTTGGACTCTTGTTCCTAAACCTGTTAATTGCTCTTTGGTAGACTGCAAATGGTTGTTTAAGGTTAAGGATGAGGTAGACTCCATTAGGTATAAGGCTCGTCTTGTTGCTAAAGGTTTCACGCAAAAGGAAGGTATAGATTATACTGAAATTTTTGCTCCCGTTGTTAAATTTACCACTGTTCGTATTATGCTTGCATTAGTTGCGCATTTTAATTGGGAATTGAAACAAATGGATGTAAAAACTGCTTTCTTGCATGGTGAGTTAGATGAGCATATTTACATGAAACAGCCCGAGGGCTTCGTAGATGCTAAAAAGCCTGAATATGTGTGTTTGCTGAAAAAATCTTTATATGGCTTGAAACAATCACCTAGGCAATGGGATAAGAAATTCGATTCTTGCATGCTTTCATTGAAGTTTAAGAAAAGTGATTATGACCCTTGTCTTTACTTCAAAGATACTCGCTCTGTGCCTATTTTCTTGTTGATCTATGTTGATGATATGCTCATAATCAGCCCTTGTGTGAAATCTGTTGATCATGTGAAAATGTGTCTAAGTGAACAATTTGACATGAAATACTTAGGGGATGCTAAGAAAATATTGGGCATGAACATTGATCGCAATCGAGATAATAATTTGCTGTTCTTGAATCAAATTTCATATGTGAGTAAGATCTTAGAAAAATTTGCCATGTCTAATGCTAAACCTGCAAACGTGCCTTTAGCTGCCCATTTTCAATTAAGTAAGGATCAGTCCCCCAAGACTGAAACTGAAATTGACTCTATGCAAAATGTTCCTTATGCCAATGCGATAGGTTCTGTGATGTACTTGATGGTAAGCACTCGTCCTGATATAGCTTATGCGGTAAGTTGTTTGAGTCGCTATATGTCGAACCCAGGTATGCCGCATTGGGAAGCTTTGAAATGGCTTCTTCGTTATTTGAAACATTCTTTGCATGTTGGCCTAAATTTTTCTAAATCTGAATCTGGAATTGAATTAATTGGCTATGTTGACTCCAACTTTGCAAACGATAGAGACGGTAGGAAATCCTCCACTTCTTACGTTTTCACTTTGTGTGGATCATGCATTAGTTGGAAATCGCAACTGCAGAATATTGTAGCCCTATCTACAACCGAGGCTGAACACATCGCTGCCACCGAAGCAATGAAAGAAGCCATATGGCTTAAAGGCATTCTGCGCGAAATTGGTTTTCTTAAAAAGGATGTCACTGTGTTCTCGGATAGCCAATCGGGAATTCAATTATGTAAAAACCCGGTTTTCCACGATCGTACTAAACACATTGAGATTAAGTATCATTTTATTCGTAATATTGTGGAACAGGGTATTATCAAGCTGGAAAAAATCCCATCACAATTTAATCCAGCAGATATGGGTACTAAGTGTCTCCCACTCGAGAAGTTTCGCTCTTGCTTGAAAAGCTTGAGCCTAATCTCTCAAACCTAATTACTGTGTGTAATTATAGGGCTGTCTTTGTGACTCTTAAGATCTTTTCTTTAACACACACACACAAAGAACCTGAATTTTGAAATAAAGAGCACTCAGAATTCACCCTACTCAAGCAACAAAATAGATGCATAAAATGGACCTTACGAGAGATGAAGATTCGACAGCGTTGCATGACAAACTGGACGAGCCAATGCCATGGATAGGCCTTTATATCGCAACAGCTTCTTTGGTCTGCACGGTGGCAATGGCAGCCGATGCCTCGATAGGCTTCCGAAGCAAAAAACTTTGGTTCCCGTGTAAGTATTTCACTCTCAATGCTTTTTCGTTGACACTATTAGCTGCCACAATGAAGCTGCCACTTGATCTCACCAGTTTTACGATACAAGATGACGACAAACTTGCTCGAATAAGCAGTTTGGTTTTCATGTCAACCGCTATAGCCAACTTCATGACGTCTCTGTGATCAATGACCGGTAACGAGATTGTACTAAACTTGGCTGCTTTAGCCCTTCTTGTTATTACAGTCTTCGGAAATGTTGCCGTTCATATTATGCACCTGCTTCACTTTTACGATGTGCATACCATAATGGAAGAACAAATTGTATGTGCTGTGTTCATGCTTCTTGTTAGATAAAAGGGGCCCAAATGTTTATTTGGCCCAAAATTGCTAACCCACTTTGTGCAGCCCATCAGCTCACTTAAGGCCCAAAGCAAAGTCAATCTGGACCGTTGATTGACTAGTCTCGATCTCAGCCATCCACTCTCAATATAAATATCCTCCCACTCTCTAAGCATCCAAACCCTAACCTAGCAGCTGCATCTTATCTCTTCTATCCCTTCTCGACGGCCGAATCTTTCGCCGGTTTCCATGGCGGTTGGAGATTCGGTCTATTCTCTTTCCTTTCTTGCTGCAGCTGCACGAGTATATATACATCTCTTCTTGACGATGAAGAGAACAACGAACGAGACAACGAAATCTTCCCATCTTCTACCTTCTTGTCTTAAACCTCTCTGTGGTGAGTGGTTTCGTGACCTCTGTGAGTGAGGGTACCAGATCTGGGGAAACATTGTGTGTGTGAGTTCGATTCGTTGGGGTTTTGGGTTGGATTGAGACTACAGTCGGAGTGAGGCTGGGATCTGAGCACTCGGATGATGTTCTACTGCTGGGTGTGATCTGTGAGCTTGACACCGGGAGTGTGCTGGCTGCCGCCGACTGGACTCCGGACGTGGACACGGCAGACGAGGACTGAGCCGTTGCTGTGTCATCTCCTCCACCGGAGCTGAAAACGGGCAGATTTCAGATCTGCTCCAGATTCGTTCTTATTATTATTTATTTCTGTAATTTATTTATTAAGTCCTAATCCCCTTCCCCTTAGGCTTATTAATCTGTGTAATTCATTTGATTAAAGGTCTGTAATATTAATGTTATTTGAACGGCCACCCAACACTTCTCTTGGTTCTGACATCATGTTTTTCCGTTGTGATGCTTCTGACTGCCAAAAGACACTTAGACTTGGCGTATAGTGAAATGCACAGAAAAATATCCGATAAGCAATTAGTTACTGCCGGGGAACTCAAAACTGTTGTGACGAGATATTGGGTTATGGCTGAAACGGGGGGCTCTCAATTTGTGATCGCTCGCTCTGTGACCTGCGTTGCTTCGGGAGTTATGTGCCTGTTGATGGGTCTAACTCTGTTACACGTTGAGAAAAGAAAGTTTTCGTATGAAGGTAAAGTTTCGTCAAATTACAAGTGGTCGATCAAATTGATTCTTCTCGTTCAAACCATTGGTGTGATAGTGGGCGGTATTGCTCCTGTCATGCGATGGTTCATTGTCGCCCGATTCAAGAGCTCGAAGATAGGCCATATGAGTTTTAAAGACGAATTGAAGGTCGAGGCATATTGGAACGAAAGGCTGGTGTACTGGAGAGATCGCTCTGTACCATTACAAGTTGGATTCCAAATACTCAGGAAACTTGTTTACGATGCAAAAAGATTACTGCTCAATATCTGCATCGGAGTTCAGAGTGCGATTGTTCGGGCCAGCAAACTAGCTCTACTCATCTCGGCTACATTTCTGAAAGTACCTCTGTTTTGCTTCCATCGTATCAAGAAGAGTGGCGTGGAATCAAGTCGTGGGATGGAGCAGAATTACAGCCGTTACGTACTGCTGCTTGAGGGCGAGTCGCAGCTGCCTCAAAAGACGCTGAGAAACATATGCAACGAGGTGGATAAGCTGATCCAGATAGGTAAGAAGAAGCAACCGAACAACCTTATCGACTTTCTAAAGGTATCTGCAAACTTCAATGGGGTCGGAAAATTCGACCCCCGCGAAGTTTTAAGCTTACATTTTGATCATGAAACTCCAAACTGCTGGTCTCTGCCAGTCATGACATTGACAGCCATTGCAATTTCGCTTAATATCGTTGATGCTAATAAGCGTGTTAATCGTTTTTTGAGTGCTGTGGGAGAAGGCCTCTACTTTGCAAAGCTTATAGAGAGAACCCTCGACAAAAACGGTGATTTGACAAGCATCCTTCATGCAGCAGACGTGGTCTGGGTAGGAGTTGAATTTTCTAGGAAATGGCTGGATAATGATCTACAGGATGCAAGCGTCGGAGGTGGATCACCCAACGAGACACTGCAAAAGCTTTCGCGCATTGCTGACGATATTTTCACAACTGAGATGAATGATCCACTGATGCAAAACCCTCTCTACTGGCCACTTAAAGTCATAGCTGCTCGCTCGATGTATCGGGTAACTCAAACTATCCTGCTATCCCACACAAACAACGATAGCCAAACGGACGAGGAGCTGTTCGAGAGATTGTCGGTAATGATCTCGGACATATTGGCAGCTTGTCTCACCAATTTAGTGCCTGACGTAATCTTGAAATCTCACAGCAATGTCATCGAAGAAAGGGAGGAAAGCGTTCGCGGAACAGCTGTTCTTCTAGGCCAGAGTGAAGGGATTCTTAAAATTCCACCACCGCGTGATCTTCCGAGCTTGGATCCAATAAAAGCAGCTTATATAAAAGAATGTAGGGCGACTATGGCATTAAATCGACCGGGCATCGATGTCTTCATCGAGTAGCAACAGTACAAGAAGTCGATAGAGATCCTGACGAGTGGAGCCCGGATTCATTTTTTGTTGTTCGTAAGCTCGTGAGCTTTTTTATTTTTTTTTTGTTTTTTTTTTGGAAATATATAATATAAATAAATAATACATTCATATAAATAATTAAAAACATAAATTGCAGGTTATTTTTTATTCGATTTTTTTTATTATAATTTATAATAATAAATTGGCTGCGGCTATATGCAAGACTAATTCCACTTGTGCAAGACCAAATTAAAATTTTCAATGTATAAATACTATAATACCCTTATTTATTAAAAAAATAAAAAAATCCAAATATGCAAGACCAAAAATTCAAAAATACAAAAAACCCTATCACAAGACCACAAAACCACAAGACCAACTATCATCTTCTCCATTTTCCAAAACCCACAAGACCTTTCTCCTTCCTCCTCCATTAACCCACAAAACCTAGAAATTCAAAATCATCAAAACTCAACAAATCTTACAAAGATGGCAAGTATGGAGTCAGAAGACATCAAAATAGAAGATTCTACGATGGAAGAACCCAAGAATGTATGCATTTATGGGTTTTTTTAGCTAGAATATCGATTTTCCAAAAAAATCCCGCGCAAACGAATTCGACATGTACAGGTCAAATTTTACAGGTAAAATTCGACATTTAGATGTCGATTTTGAGGTATAAAATTCGACATTTGAATTTGTGCTATAAATTCGACATGTCAATGTCGATTTTTACCTATGAAATTCGACGCTTAAGTGTCGATTTGTACCATAGTTTTTCGACACCTTGGTGTCGATTTTTATTTTGTTCTCATTATTTGTATTTGGTCTTACATGAGAAAAAAAAGCTAATTTAATTTATGGGCATACTTGTCATTCCATCTTAATAAAATAGAATCTTTTGGAATCTTTCTTTAATTTGGTCTAGCACAAGTAGAATGAGTATTGCATATAGCTGCAGCCTAATAAATTTCTAAGAATATTAATAAAAATATATATAAAAAAAAGTACACAAAATGGCTCAGGCTCGAGCTCGAGCTCAGAAAAACAATACTAGAAGAGTTTGAAACAATACATCGTAATATTTCATAAAATGCTTGTCTTCTTGCAATTAGCATTCCGGCTCAATGGATACTTGCTCGAAACTAGAGTACGGATTTGTTGCACCATACTTACTCAAGTCTAAGACAGATGCTGGTGGATTTAATTCCATAAACGCCCTCCACTCTTCAATACTAGCCGCTTTTTTTGGATCCAAGCTCGGAAGATCACGCTTCTGATTAATTTCAAGAACTTCTTCACTGTCACCGAGAAGAATCGCTGCTTCGCGCACACTTCCCTCCCTTTCTTCGATATAGCATTGTTGCTGTGGCATTTCAAGATTATGAAAGACACTAAATTGGTGAGACAAGCTGCAAATATGTCCGATATCACCACCGATAATCTCTCGAAGAGTTCCTCATTAGGTTGGCTATTGCCATCTTTGTGAGAGGGTTTTGCATCATCAGAGGATCTTTCGATTCTGTAGTGAAATCTGAAGCAATCTTTTCGGCAGCGTCTCCTTGTGGGACCCGCCTCTGCGACTTGCAATCTGGAGATTCATATCCTGCCATTTCTTGGACAGTTGAACTCCTACCCAAACAATGTCTGCTGCATACCGGATGCTTGTCAGATCACCACCATTTTTGTCGAGCGATTTCTCTATAAGCTTCACAAAGTAGAGGCCTTGCCTTTGTTCACAACACTCAGTAGAAACTTACGCTTATGACTGAGATGTTGGGGAGTGAAATTGCAACACTTGTTAATGTGACAACTGTCAGGGACCAGCAGTTTGGAGGTTCTTGAGAATATTGCAGGATTGGAACCTCACCGGAGTCGAATTCTCTCACACCGTTGAAGTTGACAGATTTCTTTACAAGTTGGACAAGGTTCTTATCGTTCGATATTTTTCGGTGCATTTCACGATAGGCCAAGTCTATTTGTCTTTTGGCAGTTGGGACTTGGGACCATCACAGATGCTGAACATAATATCAGAAGCAGAAAAAGCATGGAGACGGTCGATCAGATTACTTCTTCCACTGTATATGACGAAGATTGATAAACCCACTCATTTGGGCAATACTAATGGAGGCATTTCCCGCGATTGTAATAGCAAAAATGACTAAAGCAGCTAAATTTAGTGCAATTTCATTATTTGTCAAGGAACCCAAAGATGTTGTGAGATTAGCCATGGCGGCTGACATGAAAACAAACTGCTAATATCCACAAGTTTGTCATTAATTCCTAAGTTCGATCTACCGGCAGCTTCATTGAGACAGCTAGCAATGTCAATGAGAAAGCACTGAGGGAAAAATACTTACTGGGAAAATAAAACCTTCTGCTCCTCTAGGCTGTGATGGTGTCGGTATTGAGTGTAGATTTTACACTCAATATATACTTTCTTACGAGGATTTTTATGTTTTTTTATCGATTATATGGTGGTTAATTATTGGTTTGTTGTATTTTAAGTACAATTTGAAGATTCGGGATTTTCAAGGACGAAACGAGCAAAAAATGGTCAAAAGCGGGCAAAAATGGAAACAATCGGAGGCTGAAAATTGGTATGGCACGGCCGTGTGAAAAATAGGCTATTACTAGCACTGTCGTGCCAACTGCAGAATTTGGGCAGAAAGCTTCAGGATTTGAGACTGCCGTGTGAGATTTGTACTGATTTTCGCACGACCTTTTGAAAACACGCTGGAGACAACTTTTAAGGTTTTTAATCACACAAGGATACCCAGATTTTCTTACCAAGACGATCATCTATTTAAAAGCAAAGACAAGCACGAATTACAACAACTTTTTACACAATCCTAGAGCAAGAGGAGCGAGAGAGCGAAAATCGACGACGAAGACTTGACGAATCTTCATCATAGTTCTTCTTTTACATTTCTTTTCTACTTTTATGTATTTTCGTATACTTATGATATTTTTTGTAGAGAATACGAGTAGCTAAAGTTTTTATCTAGGATTTTATTAGCACCCTTGCACCCTATGTGGTAATTTGAACCTATTTTTCTAATATTATGCAAGTTTAAATTCCATGATTATTTCTTCTATCTGATCTTATTTAGTGCATGAACCTAGCTAATTTATATTGCTATATGTTATTGTTAGAATTGAATCGACATATCGTTTTAATAATTAGAACAAGGATAGAAGAGCCTTCGAATAGTTTTCACCGGATTACTGTGTTAATTGGATGTGATATCAAAGACATACATATAACACCTTAGGTGGCCGTTTACGAGACTTGTTAGTTAATGTTTTATTCATAATCGGTTTGCATAGACATATAGTGAAATGTTTATGAATAATAGACTTATAATACACGCGACAACGGGTTATGAGTAATTTAGTGTCTCGGGTTAATAACCAGGAATCATAATTTGCATGATAGAGGTTTAATTGGGTGATGAATTATCGCATATGGGGAAGATAAAATCCTAGATCCGTTTTTTATTGATATTTTTCTCGTGATTATTTGCTTTTATAATTAGTTTAATTATTTAGTTGATTAAATTTGACAACCTTGCGTAGGCTGGATAAAAATTATAAGTGTTAGAATTTGGTACTTAGGATTAGATAATTTGAGTATTCCCTGTGGGATCGACATTCGACTCTTACGGGTCCACTATTACTACTTGTTTGCGATACGTGCACTTGCGTGTAGGTATTTAGCCCAACAATGTTTTGGCGCTGTTGCCAGGGAATAAGGTTAAATTATCGAGTTTGAACAATTTTTCTTACTTCAGACATTTATTTTTTATTTTTATTTTTATTTTTAATTTTGATTTTTTGTTTTTGTTACATGTCTGGTTATAATGTTCGGGCACCTCAAAGGGGATATGAAGGCTTTCATCTGGCGAATACCTCCAAATCACCTATGATATGCCTCCATTTTGTTCAGCATGTGGCGGAAATCATTACACCGATCAATGTTGGGGATCACCAAAAGCGACGAATTTCGACGGAATTACCAACAGAGGTTATTGGAACACTTTCACCAACACATACGAGCAAAGCTTTCGGGACCAATATTTCAACAAGTTTCAACATAGAGAGCCACAATTTTATGAATTTTAAAATTCTTATCCATCGCAGCAACAAACCACTAATGAACAACTTGATTTGGTATCCCTCATTTCCGAATTCATGAAGTCCACTCAAGCATCATTTCGAAACATGGAGATACAATTGGAAGAGATAACGCTCAAATTACAATATGAGTCTCTTGAAAATATTCCAGACGAAATCGACAATGGTTATATCAAAGAAAATTCGGGTGAAGCTTGCGGTGAGAAAAATCTTCTATGTCCGGAAAATAGTGTTGATATGAGAGAAATAGAAATTACGAAGACACTTGAGCATGATGAATCTGAGAAGGCAATCGAGCTAAAACCCGAAGATGCCTCAGAACAAGAGAAGAAGGAGATGAATGTAATGATTGAAGATATTCTAGTTGTGGACCCTATCATTGATCTAAATGTGGACTTGAAGGCATCAATAGTGGTTGATGAGAATGCTAATGTCTTTGAGGTGTTGGTTATATTTAGACTGGAGATTTTTTTATACCGATTTGAGGGAGCGGATGAAGAACATCCTACCTTGGTATTTTACAGATTGTTTATTAACAAAGAAGGGTACCAACTAAGGTGGATGTGGACACTGACATATTGCAACTGTGTCTATGCATTGGTTGAAAGAGATTTAGTAAAACAAATGGATGGATGTGCAATCTAAAAGGTTTTGGATTGGACATAACAATTCCGAAGAATCAAAGTCTGGCTGAAGACTAAAAACTTAGCGCTTCTCGGGAGGCAACCCGAGCATTTATCGATTTTTGTATTTTTCTTAGGATTTTAGCATGCACAAACTAATAATTTAATCTTGTTTTTTTTAATTTTCAGGTTGAAAATGAAACACTAAGGGATCAAACGTTAATGGTGGAGCAAACGAACATCAAAGAGTGCATTCTAGAGAAGGACCTTTCAACTAATCAGGTGTATTCTATCCTTGAACTTTGTTCTAATTTCATTTACGGCAATGTAAATTTTAAGTTTGGGGGTGGAAAATTACTTGCTCTTTTGTGCTTTATTTTTTTAATTTGCATGCCTTAGGATTTTTTTTTAGTCTAGTTGTTTTATTTATTGCTTTTATTTAAAAAATAAAAGTTTGTGGTTAAGAAAAATGCTTCGATGAATCAGGATGATGAACGATGGTTGATATTTAATGATGGAATTGCTTGCTTTATCTTGACTATGATCGAATTTTGGTGAGCTTTCGATTCAAAGTGTCGTAGGAAGGAGTCATTGTTAGGAATCGTGAATTAGGCCTTGCATTGGTTGAAAGTTTTGTGTTTTAAAACGTGGAGTTAATTTATACTATATCATATGCTATTCGGTTTTAGAACTTGCCTTAGGAACTTACAAAGCGAAATATTAAATTGTTGAGCAAACTGGGAAGTGATTTGGGCCATTTCTGAACTGTTTGAGCCTTTCAAGCCTACCTTTAATTTTTTTTATCCTTCGAACCTGGATTGAGTTTTGGAGAAACAGTATTCTTTCATTTAGCCATGTTAGACGGGTAGATTGGAAGGAGATTTCTTGAATATATCCATTGGAGTATGCTTGGAAAAAATAATGAACTTTTCTTCTTCGTTTAAAAAAAAAAGATTTTAAAGAACATGAAGAAGAAGAGAGATCGAAGGGAAAGAAAGGACTTGAGAAAAATTTCAAAGAAAAAAACTCGAACCATCATGTCAAGAGCAAAAGTGGAGACTTTTAAACTCTTAAAAGAAAAAAAAAATAAAAAAATCATCGAGTTAGGTAATAAGTCTTACAAGGTGAAGAAATAATTCCAAAAGTTAAATCTTATCGAAAACACCTCGAGTCGAGAACGAGAGCTAAAAATTCCTTTAGTGCAACCCTTAGTTACTAATTGTAAGATAAAAGGAGAAGTGTAGCCAGTTTTACCAATATTTCCTACCTTGTACCAAAAGTCCAAAATTTGAAAGCCAAAAAGTCCCAATGATTCCAATATCTCAATTGTTTGATACTAACCGAATAAAGAAATTTGGTAATTCTTTGGAGCCGAACATTATTATGTAAGTATAAATTTTCTCCAATTTTAGATTACAAATATGGGATACTTGAAGCGATAGCATGGTTTGTGGTTCTTAGCAAAGCTAAGTGAATATGTATCTTCGAATTGCATGCTTGAAATTTTTTGAGAATTGTCAAGATAACTGCAAGTTCTGAAAATGTGAGGTTGACCATTGATTTATGTGATGAGATGCATTTGTTGAATGTGTTGTTTTGAAAAGTTGTTAGTTATTGCTTGAGGACAAATAAAAGTTCAAGTTTGAGGGTGTGTTGAGTGTAGATTTTATACTCAATATATACTTTCTTACGAGGATTTTTATGAATATTTATCGATTATATGGTGCTTAATTATTGGTTATTTGTATTTTAGTTACCATTTGAAGATTCGGGAGTTTCAAGGACGAAACGAGCAAAAAAGGTAAAAAAACGTACAAAAATAGAAGAAGACAATCGGAAGTTGAAAATTGGCCTGGCACGGCCTTGCGAAAAATAGGCTATTTCTGGCACGACTGTGCCAACTGCAGAATTTGGGTAGAAAGCTTCAAGACCTGAGACGGTCGTGTAAGATTTGTAGTGATTTTCACACGGTCGTGCAAAAACACGCTGAAGACAACTTTTGGGGTTTTTAATCACACAAAGAAACCCGAATTTTCTTACCAAGACGAGCATCTATTGAAAGGCAAAGACAAACATGAATTACAACAACTTTTTACACAATCATAGAGCAAGAGGAGCGAGAGAGCGGAGAATCGAAGACGAAGACTTGACGAATTTTAATCATAGTTCTTCATTTACTTTTATTTTCTACATTTATTTTCTAATATTATGCAAGTTTAAATTCCATGATTATTTCTTCTATCTGATCTTATTTAGTGCATGAACCTAGCTAATTTATGTTGCTATATGCTATTGTTAGAATTGAATCGACATATCGTTTTAATAATTATAACAAGGATATAAGAGTCTTCGAGCAGTTTTCACCGGATTAGTTTGTTAATTGCATGTGTTATCGTAGACATACAAATATCGTAAATAAACACACAATAATTTACAAAGTGAAATATTAAACTGTAGAGCAAATTGAGAAGTCAATTGGGCAATCTTTGAACCGTTTGAGCATTTCAAGCCTATCTTTAATTTTTTTTATCCATCGAACCTTGATTGAGCCTTGGAGAAACGATGTTCTTTCATTTAGCCATGTTAGACGGGTCGAATGTGAGGAGATTTAATTTCCTGAATATATCCCTTGGAGTATGGTTGGAAAAATAATGAATTCTTCTTCTTCTTCTTCGTTTAAAAAAAATAATAATTTTAAAGAAGAAGAAGAAGAAGAAGAAGAAGAAGAAGAAGAAGAAGAAGAAGAAGAAGAAGAAGAAGAAGAAGAAGAAGAAGAAGAAGAAGAAGAAGAAGAAGAAGAAGAAGAAGAAGAAGAAGAAGAAGAGATCGCATGGGAGGAAAGGACTTAAGAAAAATTTCAAAGTAAAAACTCGAACCATCACGTCAAGAGCAAAAGTGGAGACTTTTGAACTCTTAAAACAAAATCAGTTAGGCAATAATTCCTTAAAGGTGAAGCAATGATTGCAAAAGCTATATCTTAGCGAAAATACATCGAGTCAAGAACGGGAGCTTAAAATTTGTCCAGTGCAACTCTTAGTTACTAATTGTAAGATAAAAGGAGAAGAGTAGCCACTTTTACCCATATTTCCTACCTTGTACCAAAAGCCCAACATTTGAAAACCAAAATGTCCCAATGATTCTAGTAGATCAATTGTTTGATACTAACCGAGTAAAGAAATTTGGTAAGTCATTGGAGTCAAATATTATTATGTAAGTATAAGTTTTCTCCATTTTTTAGATTTGAAATATGGGATACTTTAAGCGATAGCATGGTTTGTGGTTTTTAGCAATGGTAAGTGAATACGTATCTTTGAATTGCGAGCTTGCAAATTTTTGAGAATTGTCATGATAATTGCAAGTTTGAAAACGTTTGACCATTGATCTATGTGATGAGGTGCATTTGTTGAATGTGTTGTCTTGAAAGTTGCTAGTTTTTGCTTGAGAACATGCAAAAGTTCAAGTTTGAGGGTGTGTTGATTGTGGATTTTACACTCAATATATACTTTCTTACGAGGATTTTTGTATACTCTTATCAATTTAATGGTGTTTAATTATTGGTTTGTTGTATTTTAGGTACAATTTGAAGAGAGTTTCAAGGATGAAACGAGCAAAAATGGGTCAAAAGCAGAGAAAAACGGAAGATTACAATCGGAAGCTGAAAATTGACCTGACACGACCGTGTGAAAAATAGGCTATATTTGGCACGACCGTGTGAGAAATAGGCTATATTTGGCACTGCCGTGCCAACTGCAAAAATTGGGAAGTAAGCTTCAATATCTGAGACGGCCGTGTGAGATTTGTACTGATTCTCACACGGTCGTGCGAAAATACGTTTAAGACAACTTTTGGGGTTTTTATTCACACAAGGAAACCTAGATTTGTTTTACCAAGATGAGCATCTATTTAAAGGCAAAGACAAGCAGGAATTACAACACTTTTTACACAATCTTAGACGAAGAGGAGCGAGAGAACTGAGAATCGAAGATGAAGACCTGATGAATCTTCATCATAGTTCTTTTACTTCTCTCTAATTCTATGTATTTTCTTATTCTTACGATGTTTTTCTTAGAGAACATCAGTAGCTAAGTTTTTAATCTAGGATTTTATTAGAACCCTATGTGGTAATTTGAACTTATTTTTCTAATATTAGGCAAGTTTAAATTCCATGATTATTTTTTCTATTTGATCTTATTTAGTGCATGAATCTAGCTAATTTATGTTGCAATGTGTTATTATTAGAATTGAATCAATGGATCGTTTTAATAATTAGGACAAGGATAGAAGAGCCTTCGAGTAGTTTTCACTGGATTAGTGTGTTAATTGCATGTGTTATCGTAGACATACAGATATAACCTTAGGTAGCCGTTTACGAGACTTGTTATTTAATGTTTTATTCATAATTGGTTTGCATAGACACATTGTGAACTGGTTATGAAAATATACGCGACGGCGTGTTATGAGTAATTTACTGTCTCAGGTTAATAATCAGGAATCGTAACTTGCATGATATTTTCGCAGAGGGGGAAGATAAAATACTAGGTCCTTTTTTATTGATATTTTCTCGTGTTTATTTGCTTTCATAATTAGTTTAATTACTTAGTTGATTAAATTTAATAACCTTGCATAGGCTGGATAAAAATCATAATTGCTAGAATTTGGTACTTAGGATTAGGTAATTTGAGTATTCCCTGTGGGAACGGCATCCGACTCTTACGAGTCCACTATTACTACTTGTTTGTGATACGTGTACTTGCGTATTAGGTATTTAGTCCAACATTGAGTCGATTCAGTAAGCCTGTCTAGGTGCTTTACACACCTAGTGTCCTCATAACCAACTGGTTCGTGAGACGCTTGGTCGAAAGCTAGTTACACTGATCAATTAGAAAGCACACTGAACTACACATTGCACGACTAGTACAATTTGTCTCTCCTTGTTTTCTTTATCATGAAGTACTTACATAATTAAAAAAAATGGTATTCATGGGAAATAGCTACCATTGGACGTGTGTGTATGCTACCAAATAAGAACAATTGATGTGTTTGAATTGGGATTAATAAAGTTGTTGGCTGCTTTGGAAATCAGATTTTTGGGGATTGCGCTAATCGCTAATGTGCAGATACATCCCATATGTTTTATTTTTCCATGCAGTATCCTCTTTACTTATGTCTCTTCACTCGCGTTTATCACTCACATTTATTTCATGTTCTGCATTAAGGCATTTATTATTATAAAAAAAAACGTGAGAGAGATACGGGTTTTTTTCTTTTTGCCGGTTAAATTTGATTTTCTATTGTAACCAAATCTATTGGGCCTACTCCTCTCATTCTCACATTTCTTATGAAGTTTGGAAAATTTAGTTGTCTTCGTTATTTAATGTTGGATTTGATATCACTATCCGTTGAGTTTTGCATTAAAATTGTCGTGTGGTATTGAGTTTGTGAGTTTGTGATTTTGTGTGCATGTTATGTATGATGATTCTTCTCACTCGCTTTCAAGATTCTCACTTCATTTGATCTTTTTATTAAGTGTTTGCACATATTGCTCGACATATCAAGATTATTAGTCCATGTTGATTTATCTATGCATGGTGATTGCCTAGAAAGGGGAAGAAAAGAACTGTAAAGCTACCAGTAAAGCTGGCATGAATATAGGGGGAGTTCAGACAACTGTTGCTACAGTGCATCAGACAGTGCTGGAACAGTGCAGGGATACAGGGGGAGTTCAGACAACTGTTGAGATAGTGCATCAGACAGTTGCTGGCATAATGCGAAAATACGGGAGGAATTCATACAATTGTAGTACAGAACTACATGAGGAATTCATTCAACTGTTGGCACAACTGACGAGTATTGTGAAGGGAAGTTGATTTTGCTATTCCTTGCTTATTTCAACAATTTTAATTATCTATTTTCCTAGGTTATTTTTGCTAACAGTCTATACAGTAAGATGAACTTTTACAACAGTTTATATTTGCAAATGTTATTTTGAATCTACTAACCCTAGTTCATGCTTGTACCACATATTTAAGGGGAGTATAAGTTCTGACCAATCAATAACAAAGAGGGAGATTGTTAGAGTCAAATTTGAAATTGGATTTAAATCAATCCCAATAACAAAAACACGGTCTGAGATTATAAGAGGAATTAAAATTCAATTTTTTATCTCAAAATAAGTCTTGGACAACAATTCCAAGACAATAAACTTTTTTACAAAAAGTCCACACATGGCTTAGAGGTTTGTAAAAGACTAAAATAGCCCCTAACATTTTAATATGCTCTAATTTTATCTTTTAATTTAATTTAACCTCAATTTGACTCAAATTTCACAAATTATTCAATTTTGACAAAAAACACAATTTTATGGACAATTTCGTTCGTCGCCGCCGTTGACCGTCGACCATCGGCGTTGACTTCTTTTTTTCTCTTCTTGATTTTTTCGCCAGTTTCCAGCGTTGACTTTTTCAATTTTTTTTCTTTTCTTCCTTATTTTTCCGCTGGTTTTCGGCGTTGACTTTTTGGACTTTTTTTTCTTTAACATCTTTTCGTGCCCCCCCCCCCCCCCCAACAACAATTTTGTTGTGGTTGAAAGTAATTAATATTAACCATATTACTGTTAACCACAGTCAAATTAACTATACTACAATTTAACACAATAATATTGTTATATTAATCGATCTCTAGCACAATAATATTGTTATATTAATCGATCTCTAGCACAATAATATTAACACAACAAAAATCATTATTATTGTGTAATAGATTAATATTAATATGTTACCGTTCAACAAAGGTAAACATAATAAAAAGCCTAAATAATTAATATTACTGTGGTTGGCAGTAATATTACCATCAATCACAGTAATATTATTGTGTTTATAGTAATATTACAATAATAGAGAATAATATTATTACGTTACTCCGTGAATAACTCAAACAAAACAAAAAAAAACCCAAAAAAATAATAATATATTGATGTAGTTGACAGTAATATTATTGTGTTTACAGTTATTTTACTGTCAACGACAGTAATAATTACGTTGACTTGTCAACAAATCAAAGAAAATTAAAAAAAATAACAAAAAAAATAATAATATTGTCATTGACTCTAGTTGTACTGTCAACGGCAGTACAATTACATAAATGTATTGTCAACGACAGTACAAATTACGTTAATGTAATGTCAGTGACAATATAATTAAGTTAATTTATTGTCACTGACAGTATAATTATTGTTAATGACAGCATAATTACGGTCAACGTTTAGTGGCGGGCGTAAAAAAAATAAAAAGATAAAATCGAGGCCAGAGACCGACGTTGACCGCCGGAAACCGGTGGCAAAAATTAATTTCTGAAAAAAAAAAGATTTTTAAAAAAAATCAAAATTGGATTTTTGTGGTCAAAATTGATTAAATTGGGGTTACAATTAAGAATTTGGTGAAATGGTTGGAGGTAATTTTGTCATATACATGAATTACCAGATGCAATAGCTGATTTTTCATGGACGGCTGGCGAGGGTGGTGTGATATACCCAAGTATTGGATGTTATAAAAGACTCGGCGGCAAATATCGTCAGCTGACATAACTCCACCCTCGAATGCCACAGATGTCCGCACCATGATGTTGAATGAGCGCACATTTGGCTTAGGGCTCCAAATAGCCACCGCATGCTTGGCCGACGCGAACTTCCATGGAAGTTTGAAGCTATCACGAAAACGACGCCATACTGTAGTAGCGATCTGGGAACGGAAGAATAGGTGGGGGATATCGTCCTGCCGAGGGTTATGGCAGCAAGCACACCTTGATACTATAGGAATGCCCCGAGACACATTTCGCTGGTCAACGGGGAGTGCATGGTGCATTAACTTCCACATAAATCCACTTGTTTTGAGGGATATATAATATGCCTTGGTGGAAAAGTCTACCGTTTGAGTGTCCATAAATATGATCCTGTCGGGGGTTTGTATATCCAGGATGACGCCTTTAATCTTCTCGTGCCAGTGTGGAGGGATTAAAGTCGCCACTCCATTCGATCGTACGCTTTGTCCATATCGATCTTGAAAGCCACATTCCCCCCTATACTTTTCCGACTGATATCACAAATTAATTCCTGAGCCATAATAATATGAGACGATGTTTGCCTCCCCTGAACAAAGCCCGCATGTTCCTCAGAAATAATAATAGGGACGATTTTACCCAGTCGTGTTGCAAGAATTTTCGAGACGATCTTTCCTGAGAAATTGCCTACACCGATAGGAAGATAATCTGCAATGTTTCTAGCATTATCAATTTCAGTATGTTGGGGCTAAATACCAACACGCAAGTGCACGTATCGCTAACAAGTAGTAAAAGTGGACTCGTGAGAGTCGGATGTCGATCCCACAGGGAATACTCAAATTATCTAATCCTAAGTACCAAATTCTAACAATTATGATTTTTATCCAGCCTACGCAAAGTTGTCAAATTTAATCAACTAAATAATTAAACTAATTATGAAAGAAACTAAACACGAGAAAATATCAATAAAGACAGACCTAGGATTTTATCTTCCCCCTATGCAAGAATTGCTCACCCAAAACCCGTCAATTATGAAATATATGATTCATGATTATTAACCCGAGACACTAATTTACTCATAACCCGCTGTCGCATGTACTATGAGTCTATTATTCATAAACGGTTCACTATATGTCTTTGCAAACAAATTATGAATAAAGCATTAACTAACAAGTCTCGTAAATGGCCACCTAAGGTGATATCTGTATGTCTACGACACCACATGCAATTGACACACTCATCCGGTGAAAACTACTCGAAGGTTTTTATACTTACCGTCTAATTATCAAAATAGCTCTGTCGAGTCAATCCCAATAATCACAGATAAAGCACATAAATTGATCAAGTTCATGCACTAACAATCATAACAAGTCGAAGAAATAATCATAAAATCATAATTGCATAATCTCAAGAAAACGGGTTCACCATCCCCACATAGGGTTCCAACAAAATCCTAGATTAAAAACTTAGCTACTCATGTTCTCTAAGAAAAACATAATAAAAATATAAAAAGACATAGATTAAGAAGAGATAGATGAAGAAGAATTGTGATGAAGATTTGTCAATTCTCCGTCTTCTATTCTCCGATCTCTCGTTCCTCTTGCTCCAAGATTGTGTTCAAAAGTCCTTTAATTCGTGCTTGGTTTGTCCTTAAATAGATGTCCCAACTTGGTAGATGATTCTAGGTTTCCTTGTGTGATTAAAAGTCCAAAATTGTCTCCAGCGTGTTTGGGCGCGGCCGCGCGAAAATCAGTGTAATTCTCACACGGCCGCATGAGAATCGCCGAAACCTTTTGTCCAACTTCTGCAGTTGGCACGGCCGTGCAAAAATAGGCTAAATTTGGCACGGCCGCGCGGGCCACTTTTCAGCCAATTTTCAGCATATTTTGTTTTCTTCCGTTTTTGCCCGTTTTTGACCTTTTTTGGCTCGTTTCGTCCCTGGAACTTCCAAATCGTCAAGTTGTACCTAAAATACAATAAACCACCCATTAAGAATCATTAAATCGATAAAAGTATACAAAAATCCTCGTAAGAAAGTATACATTGAGTGTAAAATATACGCTCAACACAATATAAGTACCAAAGTTGTTCAGCTCATATCCTTAGTTAAGTAACCCCTCGGAAGAAATCTCCAACCATATGGACAAGCTCAGGTTTAATTATCTCCCGGCAGTACTTGTAGAAGCATCTAGTAAAACCATCATTAATTTCACAATAGGATGATATAAATTTTACATTTTTTCAATACAGTTAAACCTCTATAAATTAATATAGTTTGGATCATCAAAATCTTATTAATTGGCAAAATATTAACTTATCAATAAATTAATAATTCTTAATTTATACATTAATTAATAACTTATTAGTTTATGAAATTATTTTATTATTATTTTCAACAAGTACATTTTTTTTAATTTGTTTACGTATATATTTTTTGAAACAAGATGATCATAAGATGTGCGCCAATATCACATTGTGCTACATAAGAAACTGCATTTTTGCACAAAATGAGTATAAACTAGAGAACATTCCACAAAATTTAGAAAGTTGAATTTGACTCCATAAGGGTGCACATGTAAGAAGACTCATAGTTGAGGGGTGGTTGTAATCACCCAAACAAGGAGGGCTTTTCATAATAGAACCTTACGTCAGGGGTAGCTTTTATTTAGCCATTATGTATTCTACTATGTAATTTAAGAATTATTTATATGCATTATTAACTAGGCAAATGACAAAAAAAAGACATGAAAAGGGAATTAAATGCACATTGATCCACAAAAAAAAAGTAGTCTTTCAATAAACTCATCCGCATGTCTTTACTCTAAAATACCATCCATAATATATTTTTTAAGAATTCCATCAATTATACTCTAACTTCCTTAATATTACACATTGACCCCAGATTATAACAAATATATCACATTAACCCCCATTTTAATATTTTTTTGAATTTTTCTTTTTCAGAAAATAATTTTTTTTCAGAAATTGTTTTTTCCGGCCGGATTCCGACGTTGATGTTTTTTTTTTTTTTTTTTTCTGAATTTTTTTTCCGGGCGTTCAACCGCCAGTCTCCGGCGTTGTTTTTTTTATACAATTTTTTATTTTCATAGAAAAAAATATTTTAATTAATATTACTGTCTTGGCTGCCAAATTACTGTCTCAGACATTAATATTACTGTTTGGGACAGTAATATTTTAAATATTATTTTCCCAAACAGTAATATTACTAATATTACTGTCCCAAATAGTAATATTATTGCATGAGACAGTAATATTATAGTCGAAGACATAAAAAATGCAGGCCAAGACGATAAAATTAATTAATACAGTAATATTACTGTCTTAAACAGTTAAATTATTGTGGGAGACAGTAATTTAGCAGCCAAGATAATAATATTAATTAAAAATAATTTTTTCAAGAAAAAAAAAATAAAAAAAAAGAAGTCAATAACAGTTAAATTACTGTCTCCGAGAGTTAAATAACTGCTGGAGACAATGATTTAGCCGCCAAGACAGTAATATTAATTAAAATATTTTTTTTAAGAAACTACTCTCTCCGACAGTTAAATAACTGCTGGTTACAGTAATTTAGCAGCCAAGACAGTAATATTAATTAAAATATTTTATTTAAAAATAAATAAAATTAATTAACAGTTAAATTACTGTCTCCGACAGTTAAATAACTGTTGGAGACAGTAATTTAGCAGGCAAAACAGTAATATTAATTAAAATATTTTATTTTAAGAAAAAACATAATAAAAATAAAGTCAACGGCGGAGATCCGGCAGTCAACGGCGGTTAACCTACCGGAAAAAAATTCAGAAAAAAAAAAATTTCAAAAAAAAAATGTCAACGCCGGAGACTGGCGGGTCAAAATTGGTTAACTGGTGAAATTGGGTAAATTGGGGTGTAAATCATGAAATTGGAGTTGAATTGAGTTTCAAGGAATTGGGGGTAATTTTAGTATATCTATAAAAGAGTTTTCCTTATTTGCAAATACGTTTGAATGAGCTGGAAATATTTGAAAGACAAAAAGGTTGAATTTCCTTTTTTTAATTAAATGTCCTCTTGTCATGGGCCATTTTGAGACTAACCCTTATTAATTTTGGGGTTTTATGTGTAAGTCTTTAACCAATGATGTTTATTATTCTAGGTTTAGGGGCTATATCTCTTTCACCAATAAGTCCATCCATTTATTATTTATTATAAATAAAAAAAATTCATGTATATGACAAAATTACCCCCAACCCTTACACACAATTCTTAATTGTAATCCCAAGTTAATTAATTCTGACTACAAAAATCCAATTTCGACTTTGTTTTTTCAATTTTTTTTTTTTGTCAAAAAAACATTTTTTGCCGCCGGTCTCCGGCGTTGACTTTTTGATTTTTTTTTTCTGGTATGTTTTTCCGCCACCAGATTCCGCTGTTGACCGCCGGTCTCCGACGATGAATTTTTTTTTTGTCCGCCGCTGGATTCCAGCGTTGACTGTCATCTCTGGCGTTGACTGTTTTTAGTATTTTTTTTACGCCCACCGCTAAACGTTGACCGTAATTATGGTGTCATTAACGGTAGTTATACTGTCACTGACATTAAATTAACGTAATTATACTGTCAATGATTGTACATTAACGTAATTGTACTGCCGTTGACAATACATTTATGTAATTGTACTGTCGTTGTCAGTACAATTAGAGTCGATGACAATATTATTATTATTTTATTTTTTTTGTTAATTTTTTTTTAATTTTGTTTGATTATTGACAAGTCAACGTAATTATATTACTGTCGTTAACGGTAAAATAACTGTAAACACAATTATATTACTGTCAACCACATCAATATTATTACTTTTGGGGTTATTTTTGTTTTGTTTGAGTTATTCACGGAGTAACGTAATAATATTTCTGTCTATTATTGTAATATTATTGTAAACACTATAATATTACTGTGGTTGACGGTAATATTACTGTTGTTATGGTAATATTACTGTCAACATCAATATTATTATTTTTCTTGGGTTTTTTTTTTTTTTTTGAGTTATTCACGGAGTAACGTAATAATATTACTGTTTATTATTGTAATATTATTGTAAACACAATAATATTAATGTGGTTGACGGTAATATTATTGTTTTATAGTAATATTACTGTCACTGACAGTAATATTATTATTTTTTTGGGTTGATTGAGTTATTCACGGAGTAACGTAATAATAGTACTGTCTATTATTGTAATATTACTGTAAACACAATAATAGTACTGTAGTTGATGGTAATATTACTGTTGTTGTAGTAATATTACGGTCACTCACAGTAATATTAATTCTTTTGGCTTTTTATTATGTTTACCTTTTTTGAACGGTCAACATATTAATATTACTCTATTACACAATAATTATGAGTTTTGTTGTGTTAATATTATTGTGCTAGAGATTAATATAGCAATATTACTGTAAATTGTAGTATAGTTAATTTTACTTTGTTTAACAGTAATATAGTAAATATTACTGTCAATCACAGCAATATTGTTATTTAAATTAACGCCGGAAACCGGTGGCGGAAAAATTAGGAAGAAAAAAAAAAGTCTACGCCGGAAACCGGCAGAAAAAGAAAAAAAAAAGTCTACGGCGGTGACGGACCAAAATTCTCCATAAAAATGTATTTTGGGTCAAAATTGAATAGATTACAACATTTGGGGTCAGATTGATGTTAGATTAAATTAAAGGATGAAATTGGAGCATATTAAAGTATGAGGGGCTATTTTAGTCTTTTACAAACATCTGGAGCATGTGTTGACTTTTTTGTAAAAGAGTTTATTGTCTTGACCTCTTTATGAATAAGTACCCATTGATGAGTTTATTTGTAAAGTGCCCTATTAATTTATATATTATACGAGCTTCTTAAAATTTTAAATGTGTATTATCTTATAAATTTAGCGAATTGTTAATTTAGCACATTGTCCCCAAGTCGAGGCCCAAAAAAAATATTATTTAAACGGGGCTATTAAGTTATCGAGGTTTTACTGTATATTAATTTGACTAGAGTTGGATGCAATACTAAACCTCATTATAAATAACCTAAATAGGTCTGTAGTTTTTATTTACTCTTGTTTTCATTAATATGTAAATTGTTATAATTTATAGGCAATTCCATTTTCAGTTTTGGGTAAATTACATTACATTTCTGAGATATGCTAAAATAACTTTAGGGTCCATGTGGTATCGGTACTTACAATCATCCCCTGAAACGTTGTTAGAAACTCTAATCAGATAATGCATTGGATACATTATTCCGATAGATTTCTAACGGACTATTAGTTTTAATAAATGGTGGCGACAAGTCAACAACATAGAGTTAGGAGGTGACATGGCTCCCCCAACATTTCTTAAATCAACCCTAGCTCTATGATGTCTCTACCACTCCCAAAAAATAATAGTCCGTTAGAACTTTATCGGAATAACTTATCCAATGCATTATCCTATTTGAGTTTTTAACAATATTTTAGAGGGTGATTGTAATTAATTACCGATACCAAAGGAACCTTAAAATTATTTTAACATACTTCAGGGATGTGGGTGTAATTTATCCTTCAGTTTTTAACAAACCAGTGCCACATTATAAATAGAGAGCAGCCAAGAAAGACTCATAGGAAAATCAAAATCACTGCATTACCAGATAATTGAAGAGCAAACAACAAGTTGGAATCTTCTGGAAGGCAGTAACTCTATCAATACCAAATCTCTTTTTGATTATTGATTCAACTTCCCCTTTGAAAATAATCTCTCTCTCTTTTTTTTTTCAGGCTTTTTGAAGACTTGTTCGAGAAGTGGAAATCATCTACAAAGTATGAACACTAACTCTTCCCAATAACAAATCTCCTTTTTTATTTTTCTTAAATTCAATGTCACGGGCCGTTTCACCTTGGAACCAAGGGGTTAAAGATGGCCCACCAAGCAAGCCCAAGTCGAAGGGGGGCCAAGAGTAGAGATCCTTAGAGGATTCTAGAAGATCTTCTAGAATCCTTCTATTAATGTAGAGATCCTTGGATGATCTTCCTTTCTATATATTTGCTATGAGATCGTAGGAGTTAATCGTAGTCTTTAGATCAAGATGATCACCACCATTCATTGAGAATGTGGAGTTGTATAAATATGGGTAGACACATTCATTTGTAAGCATCCAACAATTCATTAATCAAAGAGGAGTCTAAAGCTTGAGAGTATTTCTTAGCATTCTCCAAACACTTGTG
This sequence comes from Erythranthe guttata, assembly GCF_000504015.1. The sequence goes on from NW_012194977.1 coordinate 103,296, forward strand.
TCTCAACAATACCAAATCTTTTTTTGATTTTTGATTCAACTTCCCCTTTGGAAATAATCTCTCTTCTTCTGTTTTCTGGTTTTTTTAAGACTTGTTCGAGAACTGGAAATCTTCTACAATGTATGAACAATAACTCTACCCGATAACAAATGTCCTTTCTTTTTTAAATTTAACTTCCCCGATAACCAAATGGGATTCCAATTTACAATTTTCATGCAGATTGAAACAACTTTAATTCCATCATATCTCAAAATTGTTTTTTAATTGTAAACGAATTTTTCATGGATTTTGATTTTTCGCAATTTTTCACGGATTTATTAAAATTGTTATCAACGTTGTAAATTATCTCACAACAGGTTGCATGTGTGTGAATCTTAAGTCTATTTTACTAGTGTTTTAGTCTTTAATACAATACTCTAAAAATTGTTATTGATTGGGAACATTGTCTTTTGTTTCACATAATGGCTCTAAGAAAAATTTCACATAATGGCTCTGAGAAAAAAAGAAAAAAAAAAAAAAAAAAGCAAGAGACTTCCCCAACTATGCGGAGGGACTTCAGCTGAGTAAGAAAATGTATCGTATCCATAAGAGGACGTGCAAGGGAATAAATGAGGAAATGGTCGGTCCGAACGAGAAAGTTCACATCGACCATTTCAATGAATTAGTGCAGCTTGTTGCTCAGACCAAAGCCGATCAGACCAAAGGCGGCGCTCAGACTAAAAACGGCGCTCAGACTAAAGAAAGCGCTCAGACCAAAGACGGAGAAACATCAAAGAAGTAAATCTTCAATTGTGCTACTGAAATGCATGTGTTCAATCACTATAATTTTGTAATTCTGATTTTCTAGTTGGGGGCATAGACTTTTTATTTTCTAATTCTATTTTTTTACGTTCTTCTTAGTAGACATAATTTATGTACTTCAAACCGTGGATTCTTTCTACTTTAGTTTGGAAGGCTTCTCATTTTATATGTTCAGCGTTGTGATTTTTCATATGTTGGTTCTGATGAATGATCAAGCATTTCTAATAGTATGATCTATAATCTTTGTATGGAAAATAGAAGACGAGATAACGATATGCATGTCGAAATAATCATTGATCTGTAAAATTAATCGAAAAATGTGGTAGATACACTAGATAGAAACTACATGCTTGCAGTTTTAATGTTAGAATACACTAGGAAAGACAAAACTGAGCTTGTGTAGATACATAAAAACAATGGACCCATAGGTTTACCTGCAATATCGAATATATGTTGTCCTAAATAACTCAAATTCAATGCATTCAGATTGATCCTTGTCTCCATAGAGAGCATTAGCTTTCTAATCTAAGAATTGATTGTTTGTAAAACAAATGATCACATAGCCCTTCTAACCTTAAGGTGAAATGATGCCTATGCCACATATTTACTTCATTGAATAACTAAAACCTACATGCTTACATTAGACTTGTATAATATCAAGCTATTTACAAAGGGTTTATTAGGGATAACCCCCTTGTTCATATTTTCTAATGAGGTAGATCCAATTAATTTTTCCCTTTTTGAGATACACCCAAATTTGCCAACTTGGCAAAATATATTATATATTTTCCCTTTAATACCCCTGTTTTATTTTTGAACTGTATTTATTTCCATAACTACGTGATATGAGATTTGCTGATACGTTGCCTAAAATCACGGAATAAATTTACGTGAGTTTATTGGCCGTTTCTATCAAATCGTGTACAATCTGTTTTGAAGATTTTCTCCAGCGTTTCATCGTTTTTCTATTGTCTTTGAAGATTTTTTCACCGGCGTGGAAATAGGATCGGATTTGAGCGTTCATTGTTGTACGTTGTTAAGCGGGTATGAATGCGTTTTTTTTCGTTTTTTATTTTCGCTGTATGTCCAGGGTTGTCGTGTCCCGTGGTTAGACATTTTTAAGAGTTGTGTTGATACTTGATTCTATTAAGTAGAACGTTTTTTTAACAAAATTACGTCGTCACATATACATCGTTATTTTTGGCTATGATGTTTGTTTGGAAGAGGATTCACAGAGTTAGAAGAGGATGGTTCACGCAGTAGGACCAGAGCTGTTTTATATGAACGTCGTAGTTGGTTTATGCAATAATCGAAATAAATGTCTGTTGTGGTCGAGTTCAGGAGTTTGATCCATATTGATAGTTGGTTTATTTGTTTACAATAGTCGATTTTAGTGTGCTCGGTAGTACATTAAAATATATTTCGTAATCTTTTTTTAAGTTAGTCTATGGATTTTGCATTTTAAGTTTATTTTTGATGATATTAATGTATTGTCATTCAAATGTATTTGCAGTCTATTTAATCATTTTTTAGTATTCTGCATTTTTAATTTTGTTTCATGATTTTAGGTTTTTTCGATGGCGAATTTCGTACGGATTTTGTTGAGGTTTGGTGGGTTGGTTGCTATAAAAAGGTGTTTACGATGTAATGGCTCGGTAACGTCGGTTAAGTGCTAAACCGTTGTAATACAGTAGTATACTATTATGAATACCGTATGATACTACCATTATCATTTTATTATACTATTATGAGATTATTAATGTACTAGAGTTTTTTAACTCGACATATTGGTTTGATTGTGTTATGATGTGTTTTAAGTATTTTATCAAAACCCTAGATTGAAATTATGAGATTATTAATGTACTATTTTATTGGTTATGTTGGAATACTTTACGTTGGTTTTGTTCTCAATGTTCTTGTCATTTCAGTGGTATATTGTTTGTAACACAATTTCATATCACTACTATAACCGTAATATACTATCATAGCAGATTAATGTACTATATTGAAATTATTAATATACTACGTGGTTGAATAATACGGGATCCATAGTCGATTAACGGATCCATAGTCGAATTAGATCAATGAGATAGTCTATTACATGATATGGGATAGTCTAACAATATTAAAACACAAATCCGCCGCCATCACTTATCAGATCTAGGATTTTGTTGATTCTTCGGTCCAATAGTCAAATAACTAAACCCATAGTCGAATTAGATACATGGGATAGTCTATTAAAAGATATGAGATAGTCTATTATTTTTAAAACACAAATCCGCCGCCGTCACTTCTCAAATCTAGGGTTTTGATGATTTTTCGGCCCATAGTCGATTAACGAGATCTATAGTAAAATTATACCAGTGGGATAGTCTATTAAATGATATGGGATAGTATATTAATACATATGTAATTCGACTATGCATCTCGTTAATCAACTATGAGCCGAAGAATTATCAAAACCCTAGATTTGAGTAATCCTAGATTTGAGTAACCCTAGATTGGAGCAGTGACGGCGGCGGCGACGGCGGCCAACGACGATATCACTTCTAGTGGATGTCCTGCCCATCAATTGTTGCAATATCACTGATTTAGTGCTCGAATTCGGTATGCGATTATAACAGATCTGCAATTACACAAACGTGATAGTCGATTTAGCCAAAACATATCAACAAATTGATGGATGATAGCGATTCAGCGAGTGGTGACGACGTACCAACGGAGGCTTGGTCGGAGTGCAGAAAAATCGCTGATCCACGGCCGTGCAAATTTCTGGTTTTGGGAGGTTTTACAGTTTTTTTGATAGTGGTTTTGTGGTGATAGTGTTTTAACGGGAAAATAGGGAGAGATTTTATATTATTTCAAAAGGTAAAGTAACGGAATTTGTGGGATTTGATTGAGGGTAATTATCTAATTTAGAAAAGTTTGGGTTTTATCAAAATGGCAAATTTAAGTTTGGGTCTACCCCTATTATTTGAATGTTTAAGGGGATTATATCTAATAGACCCATTTACAATAGTAGGCATGTTTTTCTTAACGAGTATGCATTTTAGTAGCTGGCCAATCATAAACCAGTTAGAAGAGTAAACGATAATATTTTGCCTATCTATATGATTCATCAGTCATCATATACCGAATCACGACGTGGTAGTTAGAGTAGAAAAAATATATGGATTGGAGCTTATTTAGAGCTATTTATTCTACCTAAGTGCAGTAGTATGAGAAAAAAGTGAGCTTTATCTTCGGATCCAACAGTCTTATAGTAAACTACAAATGTTTTGGTGAACTACTACAAATGTTTTGGTGAACCCGTACAGTTAAGTTAACAGTGAGGTGTCAAACTGGTGGACTACTTGTGACTGATTTTGTGGGTAAATAACAACTTAAAAAGGTGATGTCTTGCTGTAACCATTTGGGGACTATAGGATCGAAGAGTCATTATCTTGCCCATTTCTAGGACAATCGATCAAGCAATGTTCTTTAAAAATCAGGAAAAATAAACTCATAATCAGACATAGCACAGATATAAGAGTATATCCATAAGACGAATTATGGTACATACAAGGCACGTTTGTAGGATGTGAAAGTACCAAAGTAGTCCAAGCTATTGATACAGCGTACGGACTTGTCCAAAGTAGTACCAAAGTAGTCCAAGCCCTACATCCACGTGGACCTACAAACACGATTTACTAGTTCAGATGTACAGTGTACATTAATAGGACTTATTAAAAACATTAAAGACTCCCTCTTTATGTAATATGCCATTCTTGTACACAACTTGAACTCCGTGTCTCTTCCAACAGCAGCTCCACACCGCGTGCCTCGAACTCCCTTGAGGCCTGAACTCCCTTCAGAAACGCGGTTGATCTCCCTTGAGATCTATACAGCAGATCTGTATATATTGGCACACACAGCGATGGCACAGTGCAACGATGGCACAGTCCTGCTCCGCAGAACGCCTTAGCAAACCTTCGACGCTATGAAGTCGTTTTTCTTCCAAATAATGCGCACGGTTCTTGTATGTCTTGGAGGCTTATATAGCCACGAAAATAAGCCCTAAGACCTAACTTGAACCCCAAGAAATCTATTTAACTAGGTAACAGAATCCTAGTTGATTTCTACTTCTATTCTAGATAAATACAAAAGATACCTAACTAGAATAAAATACATGGAAATAAATCTAAGTCCTAATAGAAGTATTATAAGAATAGGACTCTAATAAATTCCAAAATAAACATGGAAAACAAATCTTTGCCAATATTTTAATTCCAAAAAACTCGGCGGATTTCCTCGATCTTCAACACTCGGAAATCTGGCGTCAACACTCTACAAAAGTTTTGATAAAAGACGAAATATTTTATATCTAAGCCGTAAGATCTGAAAAGGCAAAGGTTGTGAAATATTTTATATCTAAGCCATGTAAGATCAAGATATTATCAAAGTTTCAACTAGAAACATAAGTTTTGATAAAAGACGAATCTTTTTAGAATTTGAAAGCAAAATTTATCATTACAGATCAACAATCTACACTAAAAGATCTAACCATTTCCACAAACAGAAATCTTAAAACATACCCTTTCAAAATATATGCAGTCCATATAGCAGATATTGTCAGACCAAAGACGGCGCTCATACCAAAGTTAGCGCTCAAACTTGAAAGAATTCAATGCCTTCGAATTCGGGTAAATGAATATAAATAAATATAAAATTAGAGATTTCTTTCAAACAATAAATAAAAACTTGGGTTGAGAAAGATTATGCAGTGGAATATAAATGACACAAGTTTTAAATCATTATCCACAAGAATATAACTTGAGAATGGGGCATTCACAGGCGAAAAACTCTATTAAAACAGTATTCAAAAGAATACAACTAAGAAGCCAACATACTCTCTTCTAAGAAGAAATCACAAGTTGTTTTCTTCGTAAACCAATTCCTAGAATCTAGAACAATATTGCTTAGCAACACTCTAGGAATACAAACCAGTATTCAATGAGATTCAATACAAAACAGACTCAATTATGTAGTGAGAAATTCAGAAAGAAAACAAGGAGTTGTAAAAGATGTTCCAACACCCGCAGCTCTGTGCTCTCAACTCTTTTCAGAAATGATGAGAAATGAACTGGGATATTCTTCTAGTTGTAGAGTCTAGGAGCTTCTTGTCCTGCACGAAATAAGCACACTAGAAAAGATAGAGGGTTAGTGGGTTAGTGGGTTAGTGCAATTGATACGGACCATTTCTCCTGAAGGGTTTTTCGCCCTACGATATGACATAAGTAATGAAAAGCCTGTTATAGCCCCGCCCAGCCTAGTAAGTGATAAAAAGACCCAGGCGGATCCCTCACTTTGGCCGGATGAACAAACCCAAAGTAAAGAAAAACTCGACGTAATGAGTAGGGGAGATCTCGTCGTCACCTCGGGGTGAGGTAGGCACAAGAGTTACCTCGTGACCTTGAAAACGACAGAAGCTTCAGGAAAGCCCAATAGTAGGTGGCAAGCCCAGGGTATTATGGAAAAAAACCCGAAAAGGAAAGCCTTGACTCCCAGGGCACAAAATGTCTATAAAAAGGGTATTCTCTTAACAAACTCACACACAAAAAATACTATATACATAATATCACTTTTCCCCTGTTAAGATCACTAACTTGATCGTCGGAGCATCTACGCCAGGAAAATTCACGGAGGACACGTCATCATCAGCCACTTTAGAACCGATCGGGACCAATCAGGAATAATTAAACATGTGATAAAAACATTTATCCACTAAGCTCAAAATAACCACCCACTAACTTTAAATAATAAATCCTAATTAATATTAAATTCTATAATAATAATAATAATAATTTAGGAAATAATAGAAATTGATTTAAAATAGTAAAAAAAAAAAAATTATATTTGACTTAAAAGTCAAATATTCAACAAACTCCCCCCTTTTAACTTTCTAATCAAAATCAATTTTTCATCAACTCCCATTGCATAAAATAATTAGAACTCCCCATGCATTAAACACTTTGAATCTTAAAACTCCCCATGAATATTAGATTACATATAATTTTCAATTTAATAGCATATATTAAAATACAGGAAAGTTCCAAAATAACAAAAGAGATTGCAAAAATAAATACAACAATTCAAAAATTACATCCCACAAAAATAAACAAGTGAAATCAATGAACTTAAAACACAATTGCTCATAAATAAACAAGCAAGCAATAAGACATATGGCAAAGATGATTTAAAATTAAGCAATGGAATCACTACTGGACCCTGACCATCTTTATCTTCCTCTTCTTCCTTCTCATCCTCACTATCAAATTCAGATAAGTAAACATATTCACCCTCTTCTCCAGCAGGAACTCTCATTTCCCCTAGGATCACTGGGATTAGAAGTCCGAGCATCAAACTCAGCAGCACTATCTCCACTAGACCCATCAACACCATCATTTTTTTCTTCATTCTCACACTTTCTCCCCATTTTTTATCAGAAAGGGCTAACTCCAGCATCTCAATCTCGTGCTGATGATATGCCACTTGTGTTTTTTCATGTTTCAATTCATTCCTGGAGTGCGTAAGTTGAGAGAGAATCATATCTTTTGGAATGAAGATGTTGGTAGCAAAATTGAGTGTTGGGAACACCTGCAACAACACTTTCAAAAGGAGCAGAGTTAGAAGGAGCAGGAGTGCCATCAAACCAAGGAAGATATCTGAAGTGAGAGTCATCCAGAAATTTAGGAGAGACTCGAATGAGACTGGTAGGAGTGATGAGATAAGCAGTGGGGTCTTAAATCATCCATTTACCAAAAAAACATTATAAATGAGGGATGAATATGGTAAAGGAGATTTGGAAGTGTTTTGGGCATACTTGGCAATGTGAGAGCAAAAGAGGCGCCACAAATCAAGTTTCATCCTCACTCCCAACTTATACAGAAGAACTCCTTGTTCCTTAGTGATCACATATTCATTCGTGGACGGGAGCCAATTCGAAACTGTGATCCGGTAAAGAACAACATAAAAAGAGGAAAGGGACCCTACTTTGAGTTTTTTAGGATGACGTGGCCAGAAAAAAGACTTTGTTTCATGTGAGGGTTTTGCAAACTTCTGAATTTTCATTGAAAATATCCTCATTAGGATGATCAATGTTCTAAAACATTTGTTTATTTGTGAGGGACAAAAATCAAATATCTTTTTTCTCACAAAAACTTTACCAAAGTTGCAAGAGTTTTCCTTAAAAAGTGTAGAGTGGACATTGCAATAAAACTCTTTTATGATAGAACGATCATAGGGAGAAGCGGACACCACCAACCCAAAAATATTTCTTTGTTTGAGAAAGGCAGTAATATTGTGCCTACCAAAATCATCTAATAAAATACCATTTTCCTCAAGGTACCCACGATTTGCAAAAAAAATGCTCCTCATTGAGTCAGCCTCAAAATAGTAAGCTGGATTGAAAGCATTACTTACATCAAATGGAGCAGTGACTTTTTTCCATCAGGGTCCTCTTCATTATTATCCTGTCCTTCTTCTCCAGGATCTTCTTCAACCTCATTGTCTGGATTGAATGCTGGATCAGGTGATGGAGCACGCATTTCAACACTGGACTCACCACCTTCCTCTGATTCACTTGAAGAGCTATTTTCAGGATCATCACTTTCAATCTCATGATTGAGCCTCGAAGCAAATTTAGAAATGGACATATTCCAGTCAGCGTTAAGATCTTCTGTTTTGTCTCCTTTGGAAGAGTCAGCGTTGTCTCCTCCACTCAAGGTTGGTTTCTCTAATGTCTCAAATGCATCTGAAACATTTCCTGAATCAACCTCATCTTCTTCATCCACCTCCATGAACTCAGGAATGGAGACACATTCACTCGCATGAAAGAGTGGTGGAGGGAAAAGAGGTTCAGTACTCATGTCGTCGCCAAAAACATTTTCCTTTTCAGCAACCCCTTCAGAAACGTTTGGAGGAGTTCCCTCCTCACCCCCTTCAACAATAGTTGGGGCAGTCCCCTCTACAACATTGTTGTTCTCCCCCTTAGTAGGAGCTTGGGGAGTAAGAACATCTCTGGAGGCCATGACTTCTTGAAGTTCAGGTTGAGAAGATGTTTCAGCCTTAACTATGGGTTCCACAGATGGATCAGCTCGGCCATCTCCTGAAACCCTAGCTCCCCTGCCTCTTCGATTGGCAAGGCGTTTGGAAGTGCGGCCTCATTGTGGGGCAGGTGCTTCGATGTCATCATTAGGAATTGGGTTGAGAAGCTTAGACCGGCGGGAGGAAAATCAACCGGCGATTGGAGAAAGCCCAAAATTGAAGGGCAAATCCTCTGGATCAATGGGTTTTTTTTCATCCCCAATTAGTATAAAATAAATTGGTTTAACATCTTCAATGATGTCGTACTCAGCTAAAGAAAAATTAGGGTTTGCCTCTTCACGTGCTGCAGCACCTATGTTGACATCGGAAGGAATTTGCGCAGAGCTGGAGGAACGAGACACCATTGAAGAAACTTTGTGCTAAACTTTAAGAAATAGAATGCGTTGAAGTTGTTTGCATAAAGAAATCAATGAAATTGTGAAGAATAATGCAAGAACATCTAAAATATATAATCACAAAAATTCGATAATGGAGATTGTGGAAGAAGAAGTGGAGAACTGGAGTAGCAGGAGAGGGAGAGGTTTTACACGTTTCGAGGAAAAAAGAAAGAGACCTCTCAATGGTATAATCGACACGTGTAAGAAAAGAAGAGAGATAATTTAGAGAGCAAAATAAGAAAAAAATAATAGCCCAAATTATTATACACTTTAATCAATAACTATGATAATTAAAGTGCCAAAATATAGGGGCCAACACTCACGATTTTTAGCAAAAAAACATTACGAAAAAATTAGAATTGTGATATATGAAAATCTCACTACTTGCAAGAAATATCAGTGTGAAAATCTTGGAGATGTATAATATTTTTGGATATTAAAACAAAATAAAAATGGCAAGAGTTATCACAAATATTGGCAACCTTGAAAAATGGCAATTTAGGGCTTTTAATAGTTTTGTACTCTTATTTAGGATCCTTTTTTTTCTTTTTTACTGTGCAACAACCCTGTTTTTATTTTTTAAATCACTATTCTTATTTTCAAGTATAGAATTTTCACATGGAACATGATCAAGGATCAGATTGAAAGATTTCTCAATTACTCTTTTTAACTATCAAAATATAAGAGTTTGACTTTTACTTTTCGAAATGTTCTGAAAAGATAGATGAGATATTGACTTTTTTTTTTAAGATGTTGCACTAGGATCTTCACATGTACAAGGAATATAAGCCCAACATCCAAACCTCAGAGAATACAATATCGGTGATGACCCAAAACGATCATGTTACAACTTTAGATGTTCTTAGAAGTGTTGTAACATGCAATAGAATACTCTACATAGTGCACATGCCAAGAGATCTTTTAAGAGTAGAAAATCTACCATAGTCAAGTGCTTTAGTAAAATATCTGCTAATTATTTTTTTGTAGACACGTATTTCAAGCATACGATGTTCTTTACAACTATATCACGAATAAATTGATGTTTGATATCAATATGCATAATTCATGAGTGTTGAACATGATTTTTCGAAATGTCAATGACACTAGAATTATCACAATACATGATCAAGGTATCACTAGACAGGCCATAATCATTTAACATTTGCTTCATCCAAATCAATTGACCACAACAACTACCAGCTGCCACATATTTAGATTCAGCTCCGAAAAGAGAGACACAACTTTGTTTTCTGTTGAACTAAGAGACAAGATTGTTACCCAGATAGAAGCATGCTCCTGAGGTACTCTTTCTATCAGTTATATCACCAGCCCATCAGAATCACTAAACCCTATAAGATTGGTATTTGTTTCTTTGAAGTATGTGATTCCTAGATCTAGAGTGCCAGCAACATACCTGATAATTCTCTTAACAACTTTCAACTGAACTACCTTTAGATTTGCCTGATATCTTGCACGTACACACACACTAAACATGATATATGGCCTGCTTGCAATGAGATACAATAGGTTTCCAATCATCCTTCGGTACAGAGTGTTGTCAATGCCTTCAACAACATCAACCTTTGAGAGCATCTGAGTTGAACCCATAGGGGTTTTCATATGATTTGCACTCTCTAAATCAAATATCTTTACAATATTAGTTGCATACTTCTTTTAGGAAAAAAAATTCCATCATTTGAATGTTTGATTTGTAAACCAAGGAAATAGTTTAACTCCCCTACCATGCTCATCTCAAAAGTAGTGTCCATAGATTTAACACATACATCTAATAATTTCGAACAGATTGAACAAAAACAAATGCCATCCACATAACTTTGAACTATGATTAGTTCACTTTTGACTCTTTTTATAAACAAGGTTCTATTAGCTTCTCCTCTCTTGAATTGGATTTCAAGAAAGAAATCAGTAAGCCTTTGGTACCAAGCTCTAGGAGTCTGTTTCAATCCACACAAAGCCTTTTTTAATCTATATACCCATGATTTGGTTTTGAGGAATCCTCAAACCCTTTGGGTTGTTCAACATAGACTTCTTCATTTAAGACTCCATTTAGAAAGGCAGTCTTAATATCCATTTGGTGCAGTTTAATATTCAAATAGCATGCAATTGCAAGAAACAATCTTATGGATTCTATTATGGCTACTGGAGCAAACGTTTCATCAAAGTCTATTCCTTCTACTTGGGTATAGCCTTGAGCAACCAATCTAGCTTTATTTCTAACAAATTTTCAAGTTTCATCAGATTTGTTTTAAATATCCATTTAGTTCCAATTACATTAACATAATCAGGTCTGGGAACCAATGTCCAAACACATTTCTAACAAACTGATTTATTTCCTCATGAATAGCATTTATCAAGAAGTCATCTCGCAATGCTTCTGATATATTCTTAGGTTCAATAGAGGAAACAAAGCAAGATCCATCATGAGAAGCACATAGGATAGACAAAGAAGTTAGTTTGTGTAATGTTAAGTGTATATTTTTACACTTGATTGTACCTTTTAATTGGAGTTTTTGGTGTGTTTTAACGATAATTGGTGCTTAAAATGGTTGTTATTTGTATTTTAGGTACAAATTGAAGAATTGGCAACTTATGGGGTAAAAACTGCAAATTCGGAGAAAAAGTGGGCCAAAAGTGAAAAAAATAAAACTCTGATGAATTAAAGACCGGACGGCCGTCCGGATTTCAGAACTAATTCTCGCACGGCCGTCCGGGTTAACGAAGTGGCGCAGTGAAGGAATTTTAATTACACAAGGAAACCGCCCTTTTATATTTTTGCACCCTATTTAAAGGCCAAATAGTACACAATTAGGAATGATCTTTTACACACGCAATCTAGGAGCAAGAGAACGGAACAACGAAGACGAAGACTTGACGAATCTTCATCATAGTTCTCCCTTTACTTTTATTTTTCGATTTTTATGAACACTCGTATTTTTATTATTATGCTTTTCGTAGAGAACATGAGTAGCTAAGTTTTTATCTAGGATTTTGTTGGAACCCTATGTGGTAATTCGAACCACTTTTTCTACTTTTATGCAAGTTTAATTCTTCGATTATTTCTTCTATTTTGATCTTATTTAGCGCATGAACGTAGCTAATTTATGTTGCTATTAGTTATTGTTAGAATTGATTGGCAGATCGTTTTAATAATTAGAACAGGGATAGAAGAGCCTTCGAGTAGTTTTCACCGGATGAGTGTGTTAATTGCATGTATTATCGTAGACATATAGATAATACCTTAGGTAGCCGTTTACGAGACTTGTTATTTAATGCTTTATTCATACTAGGTTTGCATAGACATATAGTGAATCGTTTATGAATAATAGACTTATTATACACGCGACAGCTGGTTATGAGTAATTTCGTGTCTTGGGTTAATAATCGGGAATCGTAACTTGCATGATAGAAGATTAATTGGGTGAAGAATTATCGCATAGGGGGAAGATAAAATCCTAGATCCGTTTTTATATTGATATTTTCTCGTGATTATTTGCTTTCTTAATTAGTTTAATTTATTTAGTTAATTAATTTGTCAACCTTGCGTAGGCTGGATAAAAATCATAATTGTTAGAATTTGGTACTTATGATTAAATAATTTGAGTATTCCCTGTGGGATCGACATCCGACTCTCACGAGTCCACTTTTACTACTTGTTTGCGATACGTGCACTTGCGTGTTGGTATTTAGCACCCAACAAGTTTTTGGCGCCGTTGCCGGGGAATACGGCTAAATTATTTAATTATCCTAATATTAAATTTGAGCAATTTTTCTTACTTCAGCCATTTTATTTATTTTATTTAAATATTTTAATTTTTATTATTTTGTATAGGTACTTTTTATGCGAAGAGGACACGACACGAACTTGCTACCTCTTGATCCCGAAATTGAGCGAACGTTTAGGCAAGCCAGGAGAAATCAACGGTTAGCTCAAAACGCTCCCGCAACGATGGAAGAAGAGATTAATCGTAGGGAAGACGACCAAGGGCGCCTACCGAATGCGGTGGGGGAGATCGTCAATGAGCAAGAGCAACGCCAGCTAATTAATCCACCACCTCGTCAACGAGCATTGCATGAGTACACCGTTCCAACACTCAATGGGTTTCAATCAAGCATCCAGCAGCCCCCCGTTGAAGCCAATAATTTCGAAATTCGAGCGGGACTCGATGCTCCAAAACAATGGGTTATTCAGCAGATTGGCTCATGAAGACCCACATCTCCACTTGGTCAACTTCCTCAAAACGTGTGATTCGCACAAGATGAACGGAGTATCACCCGAAGCACTGCAACTCCGCCTGTTCAAGCACTCTTTACAAGGAGCAGCCCGGGAATGGCTACAAACTCGAGCGCCGCACTCCATCTCGTCTTGGCCCCAGCTAGCACAACTCTTTATGAACACATACAACTCCCCAACAAAAACTGAGAGAATCCGGAGAGAAATTCAAAACTTCATACAAGAAGCCGGTGAAGCATTATTCGAGGCGTGGGAGCAGTTCAAACAGTTAATAAGGAGGTGCCCGAATCACGGACTTCAAGAATGGCGCCAACTGCAAATATTTTACGATGGATTACAAGACAACTCGAGAACCGTGCTCGACTCTGCAGCTGGAGGCATGTTCATGAGTTTAACTTACGACGAAGCATACGAACTCTTGGAGTGAATCGCTATAAATAAATACATGCGGGCATCAGACCGTTCGAATAGCAGAGCAGTTAAAACGGGAGGAATTTTGGAGTTAGACGGGGTCACTGCAATCACGGCCCAGTTAGAGAAGTTATCAAAGCAAGTAGCGGCTTTGCAGACTCAGCAAGTCCATGCAGTCCAAGCTCTCGACCAATGCGTGGAAGAAACGAAGTCTCTAAATTATGTGCATGACACCAACCGACAACCAAGGAACCCGTACTCCAACACGTACAATCCGGGATGGAAAGATCACCCTAACTTTGGGTGGGGAGGAAATCAGCAAGGACAAAGGCAAGCACCACCTCAAAGCCAACCGCCTAATTATTCACGACCAGCTCCCGGATTCCAAAATCCGCCTCAAGCTCCACCTCAAGGTGGAGACCTCGCGAATATCTTGGCCCAATTTATGACGACCACCCAAGCATCCATTCAAAATTTAGAAACACAGATGGGCCAATTTGCAACCCAATTGAACGCGAGACCGGCTGGTACTTTACCGTCAAATACGGAGGATCCTCGAAACGGCACCAACGAGCAATGCAAAGCCGTAAGTTTGAGGAATGGAAGACAACTAGAAGAAGTGGCGAATAAGGCAACAAGCAAGGATGGGGGGGGGCAACAAGAAAAAGAAGCGGAGACTCTGACAGATCCACCAGGTGAAAAAAGGGTCGTTGCGCCTAAGTCGACCCCTCAGGTACCTTATCCTCAACGCCAGATAAAGGCGAAAAATGAGTCGTATTACAAAAGTTTTCTTGAGCAATTGAACGAATTACATATTAATATTCCTTTTACTCGAGCACTTGAACTAATGCCTCATTGGGTGAAATTTTTGAAAGACATGGTATCAAAGAAACGGAAATTCGGTGAACATGAGATGATAGCCTTAACCGAACAATGCAGTGTCATTCTAACTCGCCCAATTCCACCAAAGCTTGGAGACCCGGGTAAGTTTACGATTCCAGTCGCTATCGGAGGTAAGTTCTTTGCAAAATCTCTCATAGATTTAGGTGCGAGCATTAATCTCATGCCTTTCTCAGTTTTTCAAAGTTTGGGATTAGGAGATATAAAATTGGTATCTGTGACTTTACAGTTAGCTGATAGATCACTCATATACCCAAAAGGAATAGTAGAGGATGTGTTAGTTGAAGTAGATAAATTCATCTTTCCTGCAGATTTTGTAGTTATTGATATGGAAGAAGATAAAGAAATTCCTTTGATTTTGGGAAGACCTTTTTTGAGAACGGGTAGAACTATAATTGATGTGTATAATGGAATTTTATCTATGTCTTTGGGGGATGAAACGATTAAATTTGATGTTTTCCGTACAATGAAACACCCTCAAGAGGGGGATGAATGTTTTGCTTTTGATGTGTTAGATCAATTTAATTTTGATTTTGTTGAACCTTTAATTGCGGATCCGTTGGAAGCATCTTTGAGTGTAGGAACATCAGTTGAGGAAGAAGCAGTGACAGAACAATTATGTTGGTTGGATTCGGCAAAGCCGCTGTCAAGACCACGCTTTGAAAGTTTGGAAACATAGCTCCCGTTATTTGTCACCTTTAAGCCTTCAGTGATCGAACCTCCGAAACTTGAGCTTAAAGTTTTACCATCTCATTTAAAATATATGTATCTTGGAGCTCATGAAACCTTACCTGTTATTATTTCTTCATCTTTGACAGGTCTACAGGAAAAGAGACTTTTGGAGGTCTTGCGAGAGCACAAGCTAGCACTTGGATGGACAATTGCCGACATCAAGGGCATAAGTCCAACTTTTTGCATGCACAAGATCATATTGGAGGAGAGCCATAAATCTTCAGTGGAACAACAGAGGCGATTGAACCCCATCATGAAGGAAGTTGTAAAGAAAGAAATCATCAAGTGGTTAGACGCAGGTATTATTTTTCCTATTTCCGATAGTGCGTGGGTTAGTCCGGTACAATGTGTACCCAAGAAGGGGGGAATGACTGTTATAAATGTTAGAGTAGGTGACCAACAAGCCAACTTGTGGCTGTGGTCCTTCTCTTTTTCCTTGTAATAAAACAATCGTTTTTCGTTCGTAATAATAAAATATTTCATTTGGCATTCTATATCTCTTATCCCATGCAAGCAGCATAGATATAGTCCTAACGAGTTACTCTATTACTGTGAGTTGATCTAGTAGAATCGTGAGATAACTCAGCAATGTAATGTAACTGTTAAACCTTGTTCCTAGTCGATGGGTTACGCCAATAATGAGGATACCGGACTTTCCCTTTTGAGACTAGCACTTAGTGTATGTGTACTGCGTCTCATCGGTCCTTGGTGTTGTGACATCGGCATACTTGAGTGGGTGCTCATACTAGATGAGTTCACTGAACTCCCTCGCCCTAGAAATCTATAAGTGGTTCTCATTCATCGAGTAATAGGTTTCTAAGATATAGTTGTACACCATTAGTCCTTAAGACCCAGACATCACCGGGACTTCACTAGAGGACCGATTGTATCGTGACCTGTCCCTGAGTCCCACAGCGGACCACTCCAAGGGCCAACGTTCGTGCAATCCTAAATCTAGTGTGAAGTCTGTGCATTGTAGTAGGGGATTCGAGCGCTTGAGTAGTCATGGATGTCCTGTGTGTTCTGACGGTTTATAATTCAAGGAATCTCTGGCCAGAGTTGATAGTGGGGTGATTAGGGAAATGTGTTTCCCTAAGTCGCACACGAACGAATTTATAATACCTAGAACGTTCGCACGGTTATTGAACTTTATAAGAGGTCTCGGTGAACCAATGCCTCTAGTTCAATCGGGACATCTGCTGCGAAGGGATCGTACGCTAACTATATCATAAGGTTCTTGCAGGCACTTCATTTGTATCTAGGGAATCATGATGCGTAGTTGTTAGACGCCAATCTTGAGTCGTTGGGCACCGATTTGATCGGGGATTAGGTAAAATGAGTTTTACTCTAATCGGGAATCTTGGGAGGAGTTCGTATAAGAACAATGTGTTGTTCGAATCACAAAGAGTTGTGAGCCCACGGCTAGCATACACCTGAACCATTGAGGGTCACACTTCTCGTGTAATATAGATCCTTGATAACAACAAGCATAGATTAATGTGTTAATCTTTGAACGATTGGATGTCGATATGATTGAATCCAAGATTCGTAATTGTGAATTGCGAATCGGAATAAACGTGGAGAAAGAGAGAAATGCGGAATTTAGTGAACTTTCTAAATTGGGAAGTTTCCCGATTTAGCAAGTCCACTAAAGTGGAAGTTTCCAATTTTGGAAATTGAAAATTTCGAAGAGGCACTCGTATCGACGAGGACTTTGAGTTCGTCACAAATATAATTTTGTTATAATTTTGTGAACGATCGTTTATTAGAAACGAGGCCGACGAGGGAATGGGCTTAATGCATCAGTGGGTCAAGCCCAATGACTTAAACCCACTAGGGTTGAAAACCCTAAGTATAAATAGACCTCAAACAAGAGTTTGAGATCAGATTTTATGCACCAAAAACCCTAGCCGCCCAAGCCCTAGCCGCTCATCCCTCTCGGCCGTTGCAGCCCCGCCGCGCCGCCGCCGATAGTCGCCGGTTTTCTCCTCTCTATTCCTTCGTTTATTCTTGTTGTTTATCTAACTCGTTTACATCTAGTGCTGTAGTTCGAGTGGGTCCAAAATACGAGGTGAAACCTAATTGGAGAGGAGCTGCTGCCCCGACGGAATCCACGCACCGCCGCTGCACCGCCGCACGTGCCGCCGCCGCTGCTGCCACGCGCCGCCGTCCGCTGCCTGCTGGATAAGTTTGCTCCAGCCGTGAGTTGCAGCCCCGAGGATTGGTAATTTGCAGCTTGTACGTGATTGGTTCTAGGTTTCGATTCGTCGAAATCTCACGCTACAAGAGGTAAATAAATCGAAACTTTCGTAAATTGATTCGAGCATGTTTGTATGAATTCTAATTTATGAGCATGAGTAATATGTGATTACGTGTTTCGATTTTATTATATGATGAACAAGCATGTTTTATAATTTTCGGTTTTACATGTTTTTAAATAAAATCGATAATTACCATATGTATGGCGGAAGCGTTAAGGTACGTTGACTATGTGATTAGTTTATGCATGTAGTCGAAACTAGTTCGATGTAAAAAATTTAAATTCCGCTGCGTATACATGCACGATCCCCAACAATAAAAAACGAAAAAAATGAATTAATCCCTTCTAGGACAGTAACGGGTTGGCGAATTTGCATGGATTATAGAAAATTGAATAAAGCCACTCGAAAAGACCACTTCCCTTTGCCCTTTATTGATCAAATGCTTGATAGGATAGCTTGTCAAGAATTTTATTGCTTTTTAGATGGGTATTCCGGTTATAACCAAATCGCCATAGCTCCCGAGGATCAAGACAAAACCACCTTTACCTGTCATTTTGGTACTTTTGCCTTTAGACGTATGCCTTTTGGTTTATGCAATGCTCCTGCTACTTTTCAACGTTGTATGATGGCAATTTTTACGGACATGGTTGAATGTGGTCTTGAAATTTTTATGGATGATTTTTCTGTTTTCGGTGATACATATGACACTTGTCTCCAAATACTGGCTAAGGTTCTTCGCAGGTGTGAAGAGACAAATTTGGTGCTCAACTGGGAAAAGTGCCACTTTATGGTGCAAGAGGGGATCGTGCTAGGACACAAGGTGTCAAAGAAAGGGTTAGAAGTCGATTGAGCAAAGATCGAGACAATCGAGAAATTACCACAACCAATTTCCGTAAAGGGGATTCGAAGTTTCTTTGGACATGCGGGATTCTATAGGCGGTTCATCAAGGATTTTTCCAAGGTTGCCAAACCATTGTGCAATTTGTTGGAGAAGGACGTCAAATTTGATTTCAATGACGAATGCCTCAAAGCCTTCGACGACTTGAAAACAAGGTTAGTAACTGCTCCTATTATTGTTGTGCCCGATTGGAATGAACCTTTTGAGCTTATGTGTGATGCCAGTGATTTTGCGGTAGGTGCCGTGTTAGGTCAACGAAAGAATAAAATTTTTCATTCAATTTACTATGCTAGTAAAACTCTAAACGAGGCACAATTAAATTATACCACCACTGAAAAATAGTTGCTAGCAGTTGTTTTTGCATTCGAAAAATTTAGATCATATCTTATTGGCACAAAAGTTATTGTCTTCACGGATCACTCGGCTTTGAAATATTTGATAGAAAAGAAAGAAGCAAAACCTAGACTTATTAGGTGGGTCCTATATATTGTTACAAGAATTCGATTTGGAAATTCGTGATCGTAAGGGTAGCGAAAACCAAGTAGCCGATCATTTATCTATGCTAGAAACGGAATTAAAAGATCCAATCTCCATTAATGAAAACTTTCCGGATGAACAATTGCTTGTTGTTGATAATCAAGAAGTACCATGGTATGCGGATTTTGTGAATTACTTAGTTAGCCATGTACTTCCACCTGAGCTCACTTTTCATCAATGAAAAAAGTTTTTGCACGATGTGAATTTCTACTTTTGGGAAGAACCCTTTTTGTTTAGACAATGCAGCGATTTAGTCATTCGAAGATGTGTACCGGAAAGTGAGCAAGGAGATATACTTTTTCACTGCCATGGCTCGGATTACGCGGGACATTATGGAGGTGAGCGCACGGCGAGAAAGGTGCTTCAATCAGGTTTCTTTTGGCCAACTTTGTTTAAAGATTGCTATAATTTTGTTTCAAGTTGTGATAGATGCCAGCGAGTTGGTAATATTTCAAGGAGGCATGAACTCCCATTAAATACAATGATCGAAGTAGAGCCCTTCGATGTATGGGGAATAGATTTTATGGGGCCTTTTGTCCCATCATTCAATAACCTATACATCTTAGTGGCCGTCGATTATGTATCTAAATGGGTTGAGGCGGCCGCCTTTCCTACTAATGATTCTGCAGTGGTTTGTGCTTTCTTAAAAAGACAGATTTTCACTCGCTTTGGAACGCCACGAGCAATTATTAGTGATGGAGGCACTCACTTTTGCAATAAACAATTCGAAGCACTCTTGGCCAAGTATGGTGTAAAGCACAAGGTCGCATTGGCCTACCACCCTCAGACAAACGGGCAAGCCGAGGTCACGAATCGTGAAATCAAAAACATCCTCGAAAAGGTTGTGAGTCCTACCCGGAAGGATTGGTCGAGAAAATTAGATGATGCACTTTTGGCATATCATACAGCTTATAAAACTCCACTTGGGATGACACCGTTTCAATTGATTTATGGCAAGGCGTGTCATCTACCGGTTGAATTGGAGCATAATGCATTTTGGGCAATTAAGAAGCTGAATTTCGATATTGAAGCGTGCAAGGAGAAACGAATGTTGCAACTCAACGAGCTCGATGAATTGAGATTGAATGCGTATGAAAGCAATCGTGTATACAAAGAGAAAACCAAGCGTTGGCACGATAACAAGATATTGCATCGAGAATTTCAAAAGGGGCAATTGGTTCTCCTCTACAACTCCCGTCTAAAGTTGTTTATGGGAAAACTCAAGTCAAGATGGTCCGGACCGTTTACTATACTCGACGTATTTCCGCACGGCGCAGTCGAATTATTGGATCCCAAAACCGAAAAATCGTTCAAAGTCAATGGGCAACGCCTCAAGCATTATCGTGGAGGGGAATTCAATCGCCAAGTGACTTCGGTCACGTTAGCTTGAACAAAAAAGCAGACAAAGTCCGGCTGAAGACTGTAAACTTAGCGCTTCTCGGGAGGCAACCCGAGATTTTGTTTTTCTTTCTTTTATTTTATTTTATTTATTTATTTTTTTTATTTATCTTGTTAGTTTTAGTTCTTATTTTTATTTTAAACAAAAAAAAAAAGTTTCAGGGGCACTGATAAGAAGTTTTTATTTTTCAGGGGCTTAATTGCAATTTCTGCAATTATTCACACGGCCGTGCAAGAAAAAAGGCAGGAATCTCACACGGCCGTGTGAGATTTCGGTGGTGCTACTGGACAAAATCAGCAAAGGGTGCGGCCGTGCGAAAAAAATAACTGAAAATTCGCACGGCCGTCCGAGGAAAAAAGAGGCTACTGCCCAAAATTGAGAAACGGCGCGGCCGTGCGGATTTTATACCTAAATCTCGCATGGCCGTCCGAGATAAAAAACGGGCAGATTTAAAAAGGGTTTTCCACACAACAATTCTCACAATTTTCATTCCCCTCTCTCTCCTACTTCGAACCCTAGCCCTCCCCCTTCAAATTTTTTCCTTTTCTTTGACAAATTTCATCGAAAATTCACCAATTACACACATATAATACTTAATCACGATGGTTTGTTGTTGATTTGCGCAGGGAGAATTCAAGAAAGGTGCAATTTTCTCTAAACACCCATTCAACCAAGAACGCCCACAAGGTGTTCGACGATTTGCCCGAGTCAAGTTTGGGGGAAATTTTGCACACCAATTCACTTCAAATCCCTTCCACAAGCATTCTCACATCATGGGGAAACGAGGACGTGACAGGGAGGGCACCTCACAAGGCGAAGGCACTTCAAAAGGCAAGGGGAAGGGCAAGAAGACCGATCAAATTCCAACCCCCGACGACGATGCTTTTTGTGTCGAAGGCTCCGAGGTTCGTTTTGAAAAACAAAAAGTGAAGAAACTTGTGACGGAGCGCGCGTATGAGATCACCCTTCCACAATTTGCACCGTTGCATTAAGAATTCCTACAACGAGGGTGGCAAGCATTATTGGAACCGGAGAAGTCGATCAACTTATCTTTGATCCGCGAGTTCTACGCCAACACCCGTATTCTCCTAACTTCGGATAGGAAGACGAGCACGGTTCGGGGGAAGCGGGTCGATTGGTGTGCCAAGGCCATCAACTCCTTCTATAACCTCCGACATGAGCCATTCAATTGGGAACAAATGCAATTCGCGGTTACAAGAGATCAACTCGGCGAGGTGTTGTGCGATGGGCCCCCAATTTGGTCCGAACTCTCAACTGAGGAGGCATACGAGTTGGAGTGGAAATGCATCCACCAAATAGGCAAGGCGTGCCTTACTTTCATATGTGCCAACCTCATCCCCACCCGCTCGTGGACTCACGTGGATCCCGAACGGTGTGCTCTTGCATATTACATTCTCAAGGGCACACCGATCAATATTGGCGAAATTATATCCGACCGTTTTTGGACCTCCATGATCAACAACGTAACTCCAAAGGGTTCTATTTCCCTTGCCTCGTTACCGGCCTATGCAAGAAGGCGAAGGTCCCAACCAAAACAATGGATATTCTCACACTAATTCGGAAGCCGATGAGTAACCTTGCGGCCCGACAATACAAGGCACCCATCCAAGATGGCGAGCAACCCGTCGATAACCAACCAATAGCTCCACCCGAGGGTCCAAGCACAAGTTCGGACCGCCGTTTTCAAAGAAGAATGGAGCGAGAGTTGGTGATCACTAGAAATCGGCTTGCCACAGTGGAGCACAAGGTGAGCACAATCGAATCCCTTCAACTGTGGTCGGGGAAGATGCTCCAAGCCATTGTGCGCCATTTGGCATGCGGTACTCCCGAGTGCGCCGAACCGGCTCCGTTGCCCGCACCGATTCTTGAACCGGTACCCGAGCTTTTGGATGATGAGGAGGATGGTGATGCTCATGCGCAAGGTGGAGTTGGTGAGCAACCCGACGATGGTGTAGACGCTTAAACGGGTGTTTTCTATCCTTAAACTCCGGGCGAATCACATTGAGGGAATGTGAATTTTAAGTTTGGGGGTGGTTAACTATTTATTTTCTTTTATGTGCGCCTTATTTGTGTTTCACTTGTTTGTTGGTTTGCATGCTTTATTTTTTGTTTAAGTTGTCGTTTTATTATTTATTCGAAAAAAAAATGGTTTTGCTTGGATCGACGCATCGATGAATTATGATGATGGGAGATGGTCAATGTTTGATGACGAGATTACTTGTTTTATGTTGATAAAGAGTAGATATTCGTTTAGCTTTCGATTCAACGGAACGTAGAAGTGAATTATTGCTAGGAATCACACCTTATGCATTATTTTGGTTGAATGTTTTGTATTTTAAATTTGGAATTTATTTGTGCTAAATCATGCTTTGTTCGGTTTTAAATCTCACCTTAGGATATTTATGATACGAAGTGTTGGGTAGTAAGTGATTTGGGATATGATTTGGGCCTTCTTTGAATCGTTTGAGCCTTTCAAGCCTACCCTTTTTTATCGAACTTATCCTTAGAACCTTGATTTGAGCCTCGGAGAAAAGGTGTTCTTTCTTTTAGCCAATATGTAGAAGGTAGAAGAGTGGAGATTTTTGAACAATTATCTCTTGGAGTTCGATCTAAAATTCTTATAAGATCTTTCTTCTTCGAAAAAAAAAAAGAAATATATATATATATATATATATATATATATATATATATATATATATATATATAAGGAGAGATAGATATATATGTGAATCTTTATATATATATATCTAAATTCTTCGATTCAAAAAAAAAAAAAGAAAAAAAAAAGAGAGAAGAAGAAGAGATTAGAAGGGATAAATAAGGACTAGTTGTTGAATTGTGTTGAAAGCTTGATCCATTGCCTCAAAGGCAAAAGTGTTGACGGTAGAACTTTGGAGAATCGAGTTTATTAAAGTCCTTATAGGTGAAGTCATTGTTTCAAGCGCCTATCTTTCAAATTTTGGCGTAATCACCTCAATTCAAGAAAAATTAGCCACACATACCCATATTACCTACCTCGGACCAAAGAGCCTAACAATTGAAAGCCACAAAGTCCCAATGATCCCAATAGCTTAATGCTCAATATTAGTTGAGTAGAATAATTTGGTGAGTATTTGGAGTTAAATATATGCATGTAAGTATAAATTCTTTCTATCTTTAACTTGCAAATATTGGATACTTGAAGCAATTGTATGATTTGTGGTTTTTGGTAATAGTAAGTGACTAAGTGCTGTTGAATGTTAAGCTTACTAATACCTAGGAATTATCATCATACTTGCAAGTTCTGAAAATGCGAAGTTGACCAATCGATCTATGTAATGAGATGTATAGTCGAGTTTTGTGCTCATAAATTGATTTTACTTGAGGACAAGCAAAAGTTCATGTAACAACCCACAACCTAACAGCAGATTCCAATCGGATCACCACCATTAAGTTAGGGATGCTAACTTTTTATATATACTCAATAATTATGGTTTTAATACAAAATTACATAGCATGCTTTGAAAAGAAATCAATCTTTGCACTTCCTGAAAACTGTACACACACACAGATATATATATATATATATATATATATATATATATATATATATATATATATATATATATATATATATATATATATATATATTATCGATGGTTTACAAAATTACATTGGACAAAAACCATAATAGCGCGGCTAACAAAATGAAATCAGAGTTTTTAGCTCGGCTACAAAAATGGCTCGAAGCATGGCATATGAACAAATCTCTGTCTTGCCGCTCTTGGCTAGGTCAACTTCTAAACATGTACATCATTACCTACATTATAAGAACCTAATGAGCTAATGGCTCAGCAAGTTGAAATAGATATAATAGCAATATATCACATAACACATTATTCATTCAATATGTACAATATCACATACAACTTCATTCAATATGATTCTTGTATTTGCTGCATTCTTGTGGTTCCTCCACGTTGTTATAGATTGAGATGAGGTAGGGGCCGGATGTTTACTCATTATAATCAAGTGTAAACAATTTGAGAATGGCCTTGTCACTTGTGCAACCTAGTCAACCAACCAATCAAATTGCACCTTTTTTTGCATACTTTTGATTTTAGTCTTATATGAGTTACTTCAAGTAATTATATATGGAACTAATCATATTAAAATGTAATTACTATGTAGAAATGCAATTAGGACAAATATATGACCATTTAGCTCATTTTAAGAAAAGTATTCGATCACGTATTAAAACACAATTAAGTCACATGTGTAGCAAGTACTCGTGATCATGCATCATGAATAATGAACTCTAACTATATGCATTGATCAATATGCTTATTATTGGCCATGTATGAGATAATTGGACATTACAATTTCACCATCTCTCTGTAATTTACCCTTTATTTACCCCTTGTACGCATTTTCTCAAAGATATCCCAACAACTTGTGATGTGGGATGATTCTTTTGAATTATGCTAAATGGCTCTTTTCTGCTCACATTTGTACCTAGATCATCTATGTCTGAATCACATTCATCAGTATCTGCTCACACTAGGCAGAGTGTGGCCGGAGGTGTTGTTGCACTGTGATCAACACTTCCATTTTTACTCACTGGTCTTGAAGTAGATGATGTAGTAGACTTGTCCTTATCTTGTGCATCTTCTGATTGTGCCTGTAACATATCTATCAAATCTTCCACTTCATCTTCAGTTATTTTTCCACCGAGGTTAGCAAGATCATCAAATACCTCATTTACTAATTCAACAATAGTTATAGTGCGAAGATTATAAACTCTATAGTCATGAGTGTTTTGAGTATAGCGAACAAACAGCCTCTTATCCGTTTTGAATCAAATTTGGCAACATGATCTCTATCATTTAACACATAACAGATGCACCAAAAAACATTTAAATACTCAAGATTAGGCTTTCTGCCTTTCAAAATTTGATATGCAGTCATAGTGGTTCCTGGTCTCAAGTACACTCTGTTTGAAATATGGCATGCTGTGTTAGCGGCTTCAGCCCGAAATCTTTCAGAAATAGTTTTAGCATTTGGCATGACTCGAGCCATTTCTTGCAAAGTTCTATATTTCCTTTCAGCTATACCAAGTTTTGGGGGAAGGAAACTCATGAAAAATTCTTCTCTTATCATATAAATTACAGAACAAATGAATTTTCAAACTCTTTTCCATGACCAGTTTTGATTCTACAAACAATTAAAGAAAGTTGATTGCAAATTTGATTGTTAAGGTTTTTTAAAGATTCAAAAGTATCTGACTTCTCTTTTAAAAAATAGTCCCATGAAAAATGAGAGAAATCATCTACACATACAAAAACATATTTTTTTACCACCAATGCTCTCAACCTCAATTGGACCCATAAGATCCATATAAGTAATTCCAAGCATCTTGGATTTCCATAATGTTGCACTAATACTGGGTGTGACACCTTGGTTTGTTTGCCTTTTTGACACATTTCACACACATAAGCATCAATGAACTTCAGATTTGGATCTCCTTTGGCAGCACCGTATTTATTCGGCACATGGATATTCTTGAAGTTGGTGTGACCCAATTTTTGATGCCATACATTCACATCACTTGTGTGTGAACTCTGACGTACAACATTTTCACATGTTTGATAACAATTATCCGTAGATCTTGAACCTGTCATAAGACAATGATGATTATCATCATACACAGAGCAAGAGAGTTTATCAAATTTAACCCTTAGATCATTATTACATAATTGGTTGATACATGTAACACATTGTTCAGCTTAGGCAAACCGGCAACATCTAGTGTTCCTTTGCCAATCACTTTTCGTTTTGCACCTCCAACATAAGTAACTTATCCTCCACTCACTGGTTGATAGTTGTCAAGACGGTTCCTTATGCCTGTCATGTGTCTTGAACATCCACTATCAAAATACCAAGATCCTAAAAGGTTAGCATTAAACGAAGTATACACGACATTGCAGGTAAATTTCTTACCTTTTGGGATCCATATATTTCTAATTCTAGACAAGATAACCTTTTTTGAGGAGTGTTGTTATGAGTGTTATGAGATACATGATACAACATCCTGTCATTTTCCAATTTCTCACATAATGGATTAATATGACCAGGATGAAAATAGTAGTGACACATGAATTTTCTATGTGTCAATATATGTTTCAAAACCGTAAGTTTCTTATCAACACTTTCATTTTCTACATATCATTTTTCTTTCATGAATGTGATTCGTCATTATTTAGCAGATTTAACATTAGAACTTTTCATATCATAACCTAAACCTGTATTACTTTTTATTCATACGGTTCCTAAACTTACAATATCGTCAAGTTTAGATGTGCATGTGTTAATCTTCTTTATAGCAAGAAGAGTATGATCCATATCAGTTTCAACCTTAACCACCTCCACAACCTTCTTAGTGAGAAGAACTTCCAACTGAGTGACTGTTCCCTTTATGGAGTTATTTTTCTTGTTCAGATCTTCAAGTATTTCAATATTCTTCATCCAGTCACTATACAAGAGACATCAGTTCCTTCTCATTGCATAATTATTCTTTTTCCTCAGATGGATCATCTGTATTAGGAAGAGCTACGGTTAACATATGTTAGATCAGTCAGGGAAGAGTCCAAAGATTCAGCATACTCAGGTGTTGCACAGGGTATAGAAACACGTGAACAACCCCTAGAGGATCAACATCCAGATTTTCAAACTCATCAAATCTGGCAAAGTTAACAACTGATTCTTCTTCTTGAGTACTAGTTTGACCAAACTCTTCACACTCTTCTTCGTTAAGTTGAACAATAAGACTCATTCCTCTTTTCTTTAGTGTGTAAGCACACTTATTTGCATAATGACCAGACATGTACAAGCCTTGCATTGCACATGATCAAGATTAGTTGGAGAAGATCTAAAACGATTTCCAGAAAAAGTTTGAGAGAAGTTTTGAGAAGAATTTTGAGAGTTAGTCCGTTGAGGCCCGAATCTATTCATGCTTAAATTTGATCTGTTTGAGCTTGGAGTTGAATCATCATTGAATATTCGTTGAGGCTTGACACTCTTTTTGTTGATGCCTCTGTTGAATCTCTTGAGTTGAAGAGCAACATTGTTCAGACAAGCGTCAACATCCAATTCTTCATCATCATGTGTTGTGACACTTTGAGCCACACCTGCTTGCAGTGCATTTGTCAGAGATTTCTCTCTCAGTTTCTTTTCCTCCTCATCATTCATCTCATATGACTTGAGACTCCCCATTAATTCATCAAGCCTAATCGAGGATGTGCCTGAAAATTCCTCAATTGTTGTGACCTTCATTTTGGACTGCTCACGAAGTGTTCTCAACACTTTGTTTACTAGTGGTTCATTGCTCAATGGACCTCCGAGAGCTTGAAATTCGTTTGCCAGATCAATGATCTTCTCATTGTATTGGGAAATGGTTTTATTCTCATCCATTCTCAGGTGTTCAAATTTGGAAGACATCAATCTAAGCATAGTTCTCCTCACACTTTCAGAACCTTCACAATGTAATTGAAGGACATCCAAGCATCCTTCCCACTTGTGCTTACAAAAATAAGCTTAAACATCATGGTATTTACTAAGTTGAAGATAGCATTTAAGGCTTTCGAATTGTAGCTAGGTGTTGAAGTATGATATGCAGTCCATTCAATCTCAGGAATTTCTACGAGATCACCATCTTCATCAACTCGTTTTGGAGGAGACCATTTAACCAAGCTCTTCAGGCTCTTCATCAATCGATTTGATGTATGTCCCCATCATCACTTTTCAGTAAGTGTAGCTGGTTCCATCCAGTACAAGAGGACGCATGGAGGAATACATTGGCGTTTCCATCACGAATTCATGTCACTAAAACAAGTAACCACATGATAGAACACTTGGTATATGTCAAGTGTAGGCTCTTGATGCCAATTAAAGGAATTCAATGCCTCCGAATTTGTGTAAATGAATATAAATAAATATTAAATTAGAGATTTCTTTCAAACAATAAACAAAAACTTGTGTTGAGAAAGATTATGAACTGGAATATAAATGACACAAGTTTTATATCATTGTCTACTAGTTTTGGATGGTTCCTTCACATGCTAGAAACTCTAGTAAAACAGTATTCAAAAGAATACAAATGAGAAGCCAAAATATTCTCTTATAAGAAGAAATCACAAGTTTATTTTTTCGTAAACCAATTCCTAGAATCTAGAACAATGTTGCTTAGCAGCACTCTAGGAATACAAACCAGTATTCAATGAGATTGAATACAAAACAGACTCAATTATGTAGTGAGAAAATCATAAAGAAAACAAGGTGTTGTAAAAGATGTTCCAACACCCGCAGATATGTGCTCTCAACTCTCTTTAGAAATTAAGGTTGTTAGTGGAATAATTAAACATGTGATATAAACATTTATCCATTAAGCTCAAAATAACCGCCCACTAACTCTAAATAATAAATTCGAATTAAAATAATAAATCCTATAATAATAATAATCTCGTAAATAATAAAAATTGATTTAAGAAAGTTAGAAACAATAAAATTATATGTAACTCCAAAAGTGAAATATTCAATGAGACCAAAGACGGAGCTCAGACCAAAGACAGAAAAACAACAAAGAAGTAAATCTTCAAATATGGTTCTAAAATGCATGTGTTCATAGACTTTATAATTTTCTAATTCTGATTTTTTAGTTGAGTGTGGGGGCATAGACTTTTGATTTTCTAATTAAATTGATATTTACGTTCATAGACATAATTTATGTGCTGCAAATTCTTATGTTGGTTCTAATGAATGTTCAAGCCTATCTAATAGTATGATATACAATCTTTGAATGGACGATAGAAACGAGATATGATATGCATGTCGAAACATCATTGAGCTGCAGAGTTAATCGAATAATGTGGTAGATACCCTAGATAAAAAGTACATGCTGCAGTTTTAATGTTAGAATAAACTAGGAAATACAAAACTGATAGAAATAACGGACCCATAGGTTTACCTGCAATATCGAATATCTATTGTCCTAAATAACTCAAAAGAAGTGACTTTAAATGTATTCATATTTGTCCTTTGTCTCCATGGAGACCATTAGTTTTCTCATCTAGCTTGCCATTCTCTAGGACAATCTATCAAATAATGTTCTTTCAAAAACGGAACATTTGTTTTCATAAATTGCACTTTTTGGACAGATCTTTGAATAATTAATATACAAAATTTAAAAATTTGGTTTAATTAAAATAACTTTCAAAGAAAAGATAATAAATCTCCTTGATCCCGAGGGAGATGGTGAGAATAGAGAAATCATAGAGAGGAAAAAACTGATTGAAGGAGTAGATGAAGAATCTTACAGATAAAAATTGACTGATTAGTGCGGAGATGGAGAGGAAAGGGTGAAGGTGTGAGAGAGATGTAGAGAGACAATTCAATGTGAGAGGGAGAAAGAGAGAGAGGGAAACACAGATGGATCCTCATTTGTATGTTTGTCAGTGGTTGTACTAATTGACTAGATTTTTTTGACTTTTAACTTCATTGTCCTAAACTAAGATTTCATGGGTCTGGCCCATTACTTTTTAATATATGTTCGAAAGGGGCTACATCTAGACATGTTTCATAGGGGTTTCTTTCCTAAAGAAATTTTTGCCCGTTCGGCCTGATTTTTGCCACCAAATCTGTCATCATTACTCTTGATTCTCTTCTTGCAAAATGCACAAACAAAATTCTTTTAAGCCAACGGAAACAAGAACAAGAGTATGCAGCAGAAAACAACACACAAGCACGTTTACAGGCAATGCCCAACCTTTATATTAATTAACCACAAAGAATACAAATGAGACTAAGATGCACACACAAAATCCTCACTCAGAATGCCCACAATTGCAATATGAACTCTCTAATACTAGATGGACGGATTTGTGCACTCAAAGCCATATAAATACAAGGAAGAAGGTAGTTTCCACATACAACTACCTATGGACACTTGGCAACAAACTAGTCTAACACTTGACTAACTATTACAAGTAATAAGGGGCAGTATTGAATGCTTTTCAACCCTCAACCGCTCTGCAACTTCCCTCAAAACCGTCCTCATAGTCGTTTGTCGAAGATCAGCCTTGCTCGGGCACGCTCGCACTAAACGGCCCGGTTGCTTGGCAGCCCGTCGGCCTTGCCTTGTCTGCACACTTTGCTCGCCTTTCCAGTTACTTGTCAGTTCTTTGCCCACATGGTCATTAGCACACTCGCTCATCGGGTTAACTTCCTTGACTTGCCAACCTGTCGTGCCAACTTGCCACGCTCGTCAAGTCGTAGTCGATTTACTTCGAGCTCTCGTTTGCCCAAGTTCTCGGCCACATCCCAATAACTGCCCACGTTTTGTCCGTATTAGCTTCCGAGCAACGCCCATGCTAGCCACAAGTACTTTCGATCACCGTCCCACTTGATTCAAACCATTCCTTGCTTTGTCGGACAAACACCCCAAATGCTTGCCCACCACTCGACCACTCATTGGCCGATTGTGTGGCTGTCTTGTGCCAACCCTTGCTTGGCACTCTTTCTCGGCCATGACTCGGCCACACTCGAGTCATAGCCAATGTCACCGACTAAGGGGATAACAGACCTCCCCCACCAACGGTGTTCGACGGTCCTCGTCAAACTGAAAACATCAGCTTCTGCATTTGTATTCAACCGTTGCCTTTCGTCTGCCCATATTGGTTTATATCAGACACCCAAGAAATCAACCCGCCGCATCTGTCTTTCCTTGAGTTGTGCATAATCAACAGCACGCTTCTCACAGCTTTGTCTCGAAACTGAACCCACGAATTGCCCATCAATTCTCTTAGCCCACGAAACTCCGAATTAAACCGGCATAAAAATGGCCTCATCCAACAACGAGTACATCAGCTAGCTTTTGACACAACTAGCAATTTTCCTTGACTCAAACCAAGTTAAGGAAGGAGGCTTCCAACCCACATAAATCACCCAAAATCGGCTTCCATTTCATCAACAATAGAATCCAACCCAACAAAAACCCAACATGCAACACAAATTCACTAGAGATACCACATTTCGAACCCACGAATTATGCCACACGGGGCAGCAACTTGGAACAAAAATAAGGCTACTTTGCCCATTCATAAACCCAAATGAATACCTCAACTTGCCTTCGGCCCTTGTCTCAATGCTTGGCAATGCACGTACAAGCAAACCAGCCCGTGAATTCACCGTCTTGTTTCCAACGGCTGCAATTAGATTCGATGACTCCTTGACGTTCGATTCTGCCTCCAATTGCGCCGCAACCAACAATCCCACCGGTTTCTTTCCCGCCTTTGCTTTAGTCACGTACGACCATTCAACGAAGCATGGACACTCTTCGTCCATAATCATCAACCCTCCGAGAAATGGTATCACCACAACCCTGGAAGCAAGTAGGAACTTTTGCCCCAATATCACATCGAAATCGTCTAGTGGTACGGCAGTCAATCCGCACGGCCCTTTCTAAGAACCGATCACTAAGTCAACATCGGTTCTGCCTTTCACCGGCCCCACCTCTGAATTTACAACCTTAATTTGACTTGCATGTTTTGAGAGAGCCAAGCCCAGCTTCTTAACTTCTCTCTCCCGAATCAACCATCACCTTCACTTCTTTGCCATTGAGCAGTACCGTAGCATACATCAAGCCATTGGTGCCGTTGGGTGCCTTGTCCACGACCAAAGCACTCAACAACTGAATCGGACTCGTACGCCTCGTCTCGTCCGACTCTTCCTCACTATCCAACTCCCACATCAAAGCATTCAACTTGCTCCTCTTTGGACAGTCCCTCATCATGTGGTTGCCATCACATAGAAAACAACCACGGTTTTGTTTGTTGACGACATGTTGTCCACCGGCCTTGGCCTGCACCGTGGATCCTTCATCATTACCGTTCTCCTTCTGCTTCCAATTACGGCCACCCTTGCCACCAAACTTTTTTTCAATTTGACTTATTCTTCTTCAAGCCTTCCTTCTCGAAATCATCGGCCCCCATCACCTTGTAATCGACAAGTCGATCCGCTGCCGAAATGGCACTTGGCAGATCTTTCACTCCTTGTCTCCGCAACTTAGTTTGGGCCCATGGCTGCAATCCAGCCATGAAGTTGAATAGCTTATCTTCATCAGACATATCACATATGTCAAGGAGCAACGAACTCAAATCCTTGACATACTCCCTCACGGTTGCCTCGTGTTTTAATTTCCTAAGGGATTCCCTTGGAATCCAGCCCACGTTGCAAGGAAGGAATTGCTCTTTCAATTCCCGTTTCAGCACTTTCCAAGTCTCGATCTTCACTCGGTTAGCACTTGCATCGTCTTACAAACGAGCACGCCACCACAATTTTTCATCACCCACTAGATACATACTTGTAATGGTCACTTTCTCGTGATCCGAAACCTTTGTTGCCTCGAAGTGGTTCTCCATATCCCACACGAAGTTTTAGACTCCATCAAACGCAGTCGGTTCCGGCACACGAACTTTGGATCCCGACGTTCTGCCCTCAGAACTTGATCCCTCATTTCAAACTGCCCTCTTCAGCACCGTCAAATACGTAAGCATTCCCTCAAGCTTCGTCTCAACGGCATCAATCAGGAGTCCCATCTCCTCAGTAATGGACGTGAATCTTCCTTCCACAAACTCGGGCAGATCATCCAACGATCTTGACAAACGGTCGAGTTCTCGCTTCCCATCAGCAAGCCGTTGCAAGATTGGTGGATCTGTTGGATCTAGGGGCGGCCCAACCAAGGCTTCAAGACGTTGCAACCTTGATTCCATTTCTAGAATCATCACACGAGTAGGATTTGGATTTTTTGAAGATCCAGAATGTTCAGCCATGCCGAACAGCTACACGTTCAGAACCCTTGAACCGGGCTCTGATACCAACTGTCACAGGGGTTTATTTCCTCAAGAAATTTTCACCCGTGCGGCCTGATTTGCCCACCAAATCAGTCAGCCTTCCTCTCGATTCTCTTCGTACAAAATGCACAAACACAAGTCTTTTGAGCCAACGTAAACAAGAACAAGAGTATGCAGCATAAAACTACACACAAACACGTTTACGGGAAATGCCCAACATTTATATTAATTTCCTACAAAGAATACAAAGGAGACTAAGGTGCACACACAAAATCCTCACTCATAATGCCCACAATTGCAATCTGAACTCTCTAATACTAGATGGGCAGATTTGTGCACTCAAATCCATATAATTACAAGGAAGAATGTACTTTCCACAGAAAACTACCTAGGGAGACTTGGCAGCAAACTAGTCTAACACTTGACTAATTATTACAATTAATAAGGGGCAATTTTACATGTTTTCCAAAATAGCCCGGCCGGTTGCTTGGCAGCCCGCCTGTCTTGCCTTGTCCTCACACTTTGCTCGTGTTGCGAATTACTTGCCAATTCTTTGCCCACAAGGTTATTAGCACACCCGCTCATCGGGTTGTCCTCCTTGACTTGCCAACCGGCCGTGCCAACTTGCCCACACTTGTCAAGTCGTGGTCGATTTCCTTCGAACTCTCGCTTGCCCAAGTTCTTGGCCACATGCCGATAACTGCCACGTTTGTTCGCATTATCTGCCGAGCAACGCCCATTCTAGCCACATGTACTTTCGATCACCGTTTCCGCTTGATTCAAACCATTCTTTGCTTTCTCGGACAAACATCCCAAATGCTTGCCCAACACTCAACAACTCATTGGCCGATTATGTGGCTGTCTTGTGCCAAACCTTGCTTGACACTCTTTCTCGGCCATGACATGGCCACGCTCGAGTCATAGCCGATGTCATTTTAAAGAAACTATATCTGAACCGTTCAATCAAAAAGTGGTTTCGGACTTCCTAGAAAAATATATAAAATAATAATTTGAGTAATTACAAATCTATCATTTTCACTTAAAATTATTTATTGCATTTAAATAAAAAATACTAATATGGAAAAATGCTAATATGGAATAAAATTATTTCCCCTCAACTAATTTAATGGACTTTTTTTACAATACTTTTCAAATAGAAAAATTGCTGCAAATAATTGTTGTTAGTTGCTTGCTTATGAATTCAAGAATGGCGAATATATATCCATTACAACCACAAACCCAAAATGACCAAATTATAAAAAAGTTAATAAAAACCCTTCTTCTTTTCACCTCATTTTTGCTGAAAATCATACGTAAAACAATCCATAAAATTCGAGATTGGAACTTGATGAAATCTTGACAAATTTTACTCTAGAATCAAACAATCATTCTATTTAGAGGATTTGGGATTCGCTGGTGGAAATAGATCGCTTGTGAGAATTGGATCATAATTTATTAATTGTTAATTAGTTTGTTAAATATTAGTTCATATAAATAACCACTTAATAAATGTAAATAAATTGATTTTTTTCGCTATTTGTCGTCCTGAAAACTAATTCATTACATCTTTTGAAAAGGATCTTCTAGTATATTATTAATACCTAATAAGTCAATTAACAATTTTCTAGAGAGCTTCAATAATAGAACAACCACGATGATAAACAATGATGCACTTATAATCCATGAAATATGCCAAAGTTTTCCATCTTCATCTCTACCACCAACCCTTGTAGATCTGACTCTTGGTAAAACTTCATCTGCCTCTTACATCTCATCTGAAAAATCTTACTCGTAATCTTCAGAATTGGGATACTAGGCATGCATTCCAAGCGGTACCTTAAGCGCCCACTGTGGATGACACTAGCGAAAAAATTGCATTCTTGACAGGAGTAGTACAATTTACCCTTTCGTGTCTGGACTAAGTTGAACCACCTTTATACCTAATCTCAATTTTCACTTGCATAGAGGAGGCTTTGCATACCTTAAATCCAAGTGTGCCGTGGAAGTATTGTTCCTCATCATCGTCGTGTTGTTAGATGAGTACGAATGCATTGTATTTTTTTTTGTTACAGGAATTTGTGTATTCACAATAAATTTGACAAAACTAGGGCACTTAGAACAAAATCAGAGAAATTATAGCAAAAGAGAAGAGAAAGAGAGGGAGAGAAGAGCAAATCGTCATTTTATCAGCAAAAATCACCGACAACATTATATATAGTAACATGTGCATCAATAGGAATCAACAACGACATTATAGCAAATCATCCTTTAAATATTAATTATTATTTATTTTTTGATGCGTATAAAAGAATAAGTGGTCAATATAAAAAAATTGGGTCAAACCCAATCCACTTACAAATATTATCCCTAAAAAAGCCATGAGTGCCAAAATCCACCAAAAGAATAAGCATTCAGACAGTTATTTACGACCATTCTACTTTGATTACAAAGTCAGTGGAGTATCATATAGATCAAAATCTTCCTCAGTATCACCGAAGACAACCATCGACGTTGACTAGGAACTCGATTACATAATTCATGCTCTGATATTTAGTTCGGGAAAGCGTCAAAGCCAGAGATCTCCTTAGTAATTCTAAATCTCCCTACAAAGAAATGAAATTCAGTTTGCATTGATAATTATATTTTTTGAACAAAACTAAATGTATAGTTAACCTTTAGGTATGTATTGTTTTTGCTCACATTACTGATTGATGGATTGAATTTGTTTCCATTCATCATTATCAAGCACACATATAATCCACATTCGTACTTGTAGGTATGATTTGATTAGAACTACAAATAATATCACAAGTGCCAAGAAATAATTTTTTTTTTTAAATTACCCATTTGGTTGGAGGAGTATCCAATCGGTGTTTTCGTAGGTGAGGTTATTTAAATTAAATCTTCGCTTGCACTCTTTAGAATACCATTGAGCAACACAAGCTCCAGTCTTTTGAGCTGCATTATTTAATACACAATTAATTATACTACATTTGTATTTATCACAATGGAACCGCATACAGTGTTTTGTGGTTAGTAGTTATCACCAATCTGGTGAAAATCTCCCTCTGATTATCACGTGTGGGTAGAGAATCGCAAATCAAGACCGTATTGATGGTAAGATCTAATATCATGAATATTAATCAGTTGTAATCAAGACCGTATTGGTGGTAAGATTTAATTGGCAACACGAGCACCAACATGTATTACATGTCTTAGTTATTTCAATGATAAAAATAGCATATAAAAATAATATTTATATTATAATTTGATTGTTGTTGTAATCGAACATGGTGGAGAGTGCTCGTTCTTCTGCAAAGGGTTGATCAAATCCTTCGCCCGAAGGTGTTGATAACGTACAAGGCAAACTTTGGGACCAAGTTCATATCGAAATTAGTCAGTTGAAGTGCGGTTTTTCATTATCATCCACAATAAGGAAGCATACTACAGCGTGGCCGTGCTTCCAGAGTTTGATTTGTTACATTACGCATCTGGCATTAGAGAAATTGGATCAAGAGTATTTGCACCAACTATGTTTGGAATATCCGAGTATTTGCACCAACTATCTTTGGAATACTCATGGGTTCTCTTGTACGTGTAAAATTGTGCAGAAAATGGAAGATAATGACATGTTCGTCATTTCAGACCTGCATCCATTCTGGAGTACCATATCAGTTGAACCTTCAGATCTACATGAATATCAAGTAAACCGCGAGGCGATTGTGCATAGACAGATTGATACCTGAATTGCGAGTTGAAGAAGATGAAATATCCGAGCAAGATAAACATCGTGGCCTCATTGCGTGGCATCATTTATTCGTCTACGGCTCATCTGTCCGAGCCATCGTTTGTTAAGATCAAATGACGACCAAAGGATAATTCAACAAAGAGAGACGCTCCCAAATAGCAGTATCACATTGATTCGGAGACAATTAAGTCGTCTTGTGGTTCCAAGGGTCGTCAATTCTCCCCTACATCAAAGATTCCTAAAGCAAATATATATTGATAGAAGCACTGATGGAACGCCTCAATCGAAAATGAAATGCCGTGGTTCTCGTATTCCAACACAAGAATCTACTGCCCCCAGGGGCGGGCCCAGGGGTTATTGGGTGGGGGGCTAAAAAAAAATTTTGGACTAAAATGATATTAAATTTGAAGTTTGGGGGGGCTAAATGATATAAATCAATAGATAAATAACATAAAATATTAAAAATCTAATAAAAAATAGGTAAATAAATTTTTCCTACAGGGGCGGAGGCCCCCCCAAGGTATACCTTGGGTCCGCCCCTGACTGCCCCTCCAATACTTGAACATGAAGGAACCGACTTCTATTCTTTCGTTCCTAAATTTATGTGAATTTATTGTATTTATTTGACTGTTAACAAATAATTTTGTTAAATAAAAAAATAATAATTAGGGGTTTCGTACAGTATTGTACGAATCCTGAGCTTCAATTTCGTGTATAATACTACGAAATTAGAACTAACATTTCGTGTTCTTCATCACGAAACTAAAGAAATCATGATATCCCTCCAATTTCGTCTTTTGTGTTCTATAATGATAAATACATATATTTCGTGCATTTGTACACGAATCTGTTCACTGCATTTTGCGAATTATAAAGTAAATTTTCGGGCGATTTTTGATTTTATTGAGAAAGTTACAAGTAAAATAAATCGCACAGCAAGTCAGTTTTTCTATAAAAAAAGATTTTTAGTTTGAAAAAAGTTTAAATAGTTTATCAACAAAATTGGAAATATAACACGTAGTCGATATACACGCGACGAACACGTAGTAGTCAAAAGAATCAGCAAAAGCAGCAGTAGGGCCGCCGGAATCCCACTGTATTCTATTTCCCCCAACTTTAAAGGCCTTCATCTATCGCCACGTGTCCCCTCTCTCGAGATTCCATTTCCAAATTAACAGTCGGTCGTAGGACTGTGTTCAACATCAAATCCCCATAAAACTTTCCCCAAAATTATTCAAAAAAATTCTTTAGATGATTCGATCAATTTTCAGAAATATGCAAATTCTGTAGATTTATCTTTTGACCCAATCAGATTTAGCAGTTCAACAAGAACGATCAGTTTCGCCATTTTTTATTTCGATTCCTGGTTAAGGAAGAAGAAACCCTGTTCTTTGCTGCGTAAGTTTGTTTCTTTTTCTTTTCATTTTTATTATGAAATGCTTCACCGTTAAGGGCAAAAGGGGAATTTTTGAATTTATTGTGATTTTGTTCTTACCACTGTGTACTAAAGTTGGGTCTGTCTGTGACTTCGATGCTGCTGTTTTTTCATTTTTTCAAATTGGAAAGTTGATTAAGCTATTGATTGTTATTTTGGGTTTTTTTTTGTACTGTGTGTTGAGATTATGATATTATTCTTAAAATAGAAACAAGATCCATTTGGCTGTCATAGAATTTTAAATTGTTCATTAATGATTTGGGATGTTGTTTTTTCTAAGTAAGCTGGATACTTGTTTCAGCAAGAAATTTCGAATTTAACTCCGTAAATTAGTCGATTATATTCGTCGTTTGCATTCCGTTAAGTTGCAATTAGCTCTCACATTGAATAGGCGAACGGGAACTGATAAGTTGTAATTGATGAAGTTGTTATCTCTCTTTTCTTTTTCTTTTTTTCGGCTGAACTATTGATGACGTATTATCGACCAGGATTAGCGTTTTCGTCACAAAATAGTTCAATACTTTGGAAATTTCTCGAAGACCATGATGGTTTCTTCTAAGTACAAAGTTGTCTTCTAACTGCATTCCGTTGTGAAATTGTTTTTTTTTTTTTTTTTTTTTCTTTTTTTCTGGTTTTCGGGTTTCGGCACTGTAACTTTGTCTAATAGACTAATATATTGATTCAAAGAGGGAAATTAAATGACTAACGTTATGTTTCCTGTATTTATTACGACTTTATGGATGGGGTTCTAGAATTTTGACCGGTGGCTTTCTAAATTAGGTGATACATTGATTCACGAAATCTGTGAAAATTTGTGTTTGGTATCACTTTGCCATATTCTTCCAGTTCGGTTTTGTGTCAGCTTATAAAATGTTCGGATAACTTTGTTAGTTGATATCTAGTTAGTCAACTAAATAGATTTTATAGTAAGTTGCCGGATTGGAAAATACGTTTACGCAACTGAAAATATATCCTTTAACGATAACTGGTCCGTGTGCTGCAAGATTGGTTCACACAATACTGCGTAGTATATGCAAATGCTTTTTGTTAGGATTATGACAAAATCTTCTTCTTAGGATGATAATTGTAGACTGGATTTCATGTATCTTAACGAGTACTATTGCGAGTCAAGTCAACAATTTTATTCTCGCTATAAAGAACATGCATACGATAAAAAGTGTTATGTTTATTTCATGTTTAATACTTCATCAGTTAGTTTCTTGTTCTATTAGTTGTTAAGTGTTAAACATTTACATCTTTTGACGTGAAGTTGTCCAAATCCTGGGCTATATACTTTTCTGGTATTACTACCTTGATGTGTTTTATTTTAGGGCAAATTACGGCCACCCCCTGAGGTATGGACAAATTATGAAAAAAACCCTCTTGTTTGGGTAATTACAGCCACCCCCCTCCTTTTAAATATTTTTACATAAAATTTATGTAATTCGGTTATTTACCGAACCAAATCGAATATTCAATTCGATAAACGGTATGAAATGTTGGCGTACCGAAATTTCGGTTCGGTTTTACCGATTTAACATCCCTAAATTTACCCCCGGAGGGGTATTTCCGTAAGAGAATACATAGTTGAGGGGGTGGCTGTAATTTCTGAAACAGGAGGGGGTTTTTCGTAATTTGACCATAACTCAGAGGTGGTCGTAATTTGCCGTCATGCAATTTGTACTAGTTCTTTTCTCTTGTTTGTTAGGGGTTTTTGATTTATTGTTCTCCTGATGCTTTTTTTTTCTTTCAAAATTGGAAGGTGTTCATGCAATTGTTTGCTCACGCAGTCAAGGAGCTTCGCATAGGAATGTAGTTGCATCTCACATATATGGAAAAAAAGTCATCATGACTTGGTTATGTGGCTTTGTAAAAACTTGACTGGACGTCGATAATTTATGCACAATATTCCTTTTCAGTTTCTAGCTAGTGGTAAATAATACCATCGATGTGGGGATGCAAACGGTGCACACTTTCCCTACCCTCAGTGGTGACTGCAGATGTGCACTGCCGTGCGAATGAGCTTCCTTCGCTTATGTACAACTTAGCAGATCGAGAAACACTAGATTTTTAATCATGGAATCTGATGCTCTTCTTCCCAGCTGGATACGTAAACGTCCGGTTGAAATGGCAGAAGCCCATCTGTTTATTATTTCCTGTTGCGTTGCCGGTTTGGTGGGAATCTTGACTATTTACTATACGGCTTTCCAGTGGAGAAGAAACATCAATTTAAGTTGGATGAAAGCCATCGCTAGGTCAAAGAAAAATCCGAAAACAAGGAACAAGGTTGCACTGACTCCTCATACTTGGGTTTTGGAATCTGTAACTCGAGGAAAAAGTTTGAACTGCTGCGTATGCTTAAAGTCTGTTTCACCTTCCCAAACACTGAGCCCCATTGTAGCTTCGGATAGTTTCATCCACCGCTGCGGCATATGCGGTGCGGAATCTCACTTGAGCTGCTCGTCGAACGCGCACGAAGACTGTAAGTGTGTTTCGATGTTTGGCTATGACCACGTAGTGCATCAATGGGCAGTGCAGTGGACCGAAGTAACCGATCAATCTGACGAATCTTCATTCTGCAGCTACTGTGAAGAGCCGTGCAGTGGTTCGTTTCTCGGGGGATCGCCGATATGGTGTTGCTTATGGTGTCGGCGCCTAGTGCACGTTGATTGCCATGGTAGCATGTTTAATGAAACGGGCGATGTTTGTGATTTGGGCCCGTTTAGAAGGCTTATCCTATCACCCCTATATGTTAAGCAGTTGAATACGACTACTTCTGCCGGCGGAATATTGAGTTCGATCACACATGGAGCCAATGAGATTGCATCTTCAGTCCGTGCTACCATCAGAAGTCGAAGTAATAAAAAAAAGCATCGATACGAGAGCTCTGCTGATGCAGGTTGTAGTAGTAATACGAGTGATACGTCCACAGACAGTGCTGCAGAGACCAATCAAACTGCTAACGGTACTCGTAGAATAGGAGAAAACCATAACGGAAATACGGCTAAAGAAGAGGTGAATCAAGAACCCGGAGAAGCAAAAACGACGGAAAGGACATCCAGTTTGTACGGAAGCCCGTCGATTAATCAGAAAGATGAGTTACATTTGACAGGCACGAGACAGAAATATGAATTGATTGATCTGCCGCCAGAGGCAAGACCGCTGTTAGTGTTTATCAACAAAAAGAGTGGAGCTCAAAGAGGAGATTCACTCAAGCAAAGACTGAACATTATTCTGAATCCTGTACAGGTCAGAACTGTTATAACCCTAGCTTCTGACGTAGAATCTTTATTGATAGAATCTGCAATATTAAAGTTTGACTGTAAATTTATATTTGTAATTCTCGAAGAATATGGATGCAATGATGAGATACTGTATCCATGTAGTTGGGATAGTTCGATCATAAACACCAAAACACATTCATATTCATGTATATGAGAATTTTTCAACCGTTCGTTTGTGGTAGGCGTTTTCTCTTTCATCTGATAGGAAAAAATTATAAGTCAGCCATCGGTATCTGAAAAAAAATTGAAAAATCTGAGAATACATTTGCGACATAGGGATGAGTAACAACAACCATCTATGCTTTTTAGCTGTATACGTAACACACGCACCCTCGTTGACCTTATTTTATGAGTAACATAGGCTTAGGTTTCTGCATGCTTTCATAGATTAATCCTTCTTTATAAGTTGCTACTAAAATCGACCTGCCTTATATTTTCTTGACTGAACTGGCATTTTGTTTTAGGTTTTTGAATTATGCTCGACGCAGGGGCCAGAAGCTGGACTTTACTTATTCAGAAAGGTGCCTCATTTCCGTATTCTTGTCTGTGGAGGAGATGGTACTGTCGGCTGGGTATTTGATGCTATAGACAAGCAAAATTATGTTTCTCCTCCACCAGTAGCCATTCTTCCTGCCGGAACTGGAAACGATTTGGCTCGAGTTCTGTCTTGGGGGGGTGGCTTGGGTTCAGTTGAGAGGCAAGGAGGCCTTTGCACACTTTTGGATCACATAGAACATGCTGCAGTTACCATTCTTGATCGATGGAAGGTCTCGATCTCAAACCAGCTGGGCAAACCACTCCATGCCCCGAAATTTCTCAACAATTATCTTGGTATGATCACATCATTATTGCTTGGCCACATTTAGGAAGTTTTAAAATAGCTTCTTTAATTGGAAAGCACAAATTTAAGGAATACGAGCCAGGTTGCTGAACGATTTATATGGACATTGTTGCTTTTTTTTATGTCAACATTCTCATCATGGATTAAATATTTGAACAGCATAATCTAATCGCTAAAGAAACATGAAAAAACTAATAATATCTAACTAAGTTTTTAGATCTTGAATGTGGAGAAAGTAAGCTATAAATGAAAATTGTGCCATTAATCACTACTGGCAGAATATGCAGAGAGGTAATCTTATCTATTCTTTAATCCTGATCATGGTTAGAGTGACTATTTAAAGAAATTGGATCGCGGCTCGTGCTGGGAAACAAAATGTATAGAATTTCTCGTGATGGATCTGGAAATTCTTATTTAAAAATAAAGTTGAATTACTAAAATGAGACTCATCTCTGGGCAGACTAGTCGGTTTACTTAATGCTTAGCATGTGATTTATTTTGCCTTTTGTGTTATGATACTTATTAGCAAGTTTATTTCTTAACAAATTTGTATTTGTGTTGCTTATACGGGCTAAAGAATGGGGCTTTGATGCTGGTTTTGCATGTAAGGTTAACCATAACTTAATTTGGGAACCTTATGCTCAGTTAAAATGATTGCACCTGGGGAAGTTGTGGGGACTTTAGGCAAATTTAATATAATTTTATATTGAAGTGATGTAATTATTATGACCGATGGATGTTGTTGTAGGGGTCGGATGCGATGCAAAGGTTGCTTTAGAAATCCATAATCTGAGGGAAGAGAACCCGGAGAAGTTCTATAATCAGGTACATTTTCCTATTGTTTTTGATAGATATAACTTCTTAAAATTGATATCTAGTCTTTTCTTATTTCTGAAGGACCGTTGTATGCTTATAGCGGAACAAACTCTGGTCATTTTGGAAATTGTTTGATAGGGGATGGATATATGCATTTATAGTGGGCGTCTATCCCATTGATTAATAATACATTCTTTTATTGAATAGTAATTAATGGCGAGCAGATGCAGCTTTTCACTTTTAAGATCATCCAATTGATTAATTATGGTGTCTAATGATCTAAATCATATAATTGGGGCAATGTAACTAGGGCTCAGCTATGTGTTTTGTCTAGCTGCTGACTAGGGCCCGGGA
The DNA here is from genome assembly GCF_000504015.1 of Erythranthe guttata. Next base: position 147,392 of record NW_012194977.1, read on the forward strand.
TTCATCTTCTTTAAATGTGGAGTTGTTAAATAAAGAACTTGTATACTATCTTAGAGACGAAATGGCTCGATGTTGTTGCAGTTCATGAATAAGGTTCTTTATGCAAGAGAAGGTGCTAAAAGTATCATGGACAGGACGTTTGCCGATTTCCCATGGCAAGTACGAGTTGAGGTTGACGGTGTTGATATTGAGGTTCCCGAGGTTAGTGAAACATATCTTCGATTTTGAACGCAAACGCTTATTCTGAATATATTTTTCTCCATAAGATGTTGTCCCTGTTACGTTCAAAATCATTCTTTTGTCGGGCTGTGTCACTCGGTCTTGATTTCAGTTTTTTGCTTCTTATGTAACTTCTTGTATCTTTCGTTGCGCTAAGATGTGTCACTGTATAAAAAAATTATTTTTTAATTATTTATTAATGGCATTGTATAAACTTATAAATAAAACTGCTGTGTGTTTTTGTTGCTTTCGTCGGTTTTAGGATGCAGAGGGTGTCCTTGTAGCTAATATCGGGAGTTATATGGGTGGTGTTGACCTGTGGCAGAATGAAGACGAGAACTACGATAATTTTGATCCTCAATCTATGCACGACAAAGTGCTTGAAGTAGTAAGCATTTCGGGGACATGGCATCTAGGAAAGCTGCAGGTATGTTAAAAACATCCTTTTCCCTGTGAGATGACTTCCGACGTAATTTGCGTTTCGGATTAGGATTGAAAGATAATACGGTCAAATACCGTTTATATGTATATTGGACAGGTTGGACTATCACGGGCACGTAGGATTGCACAAGGTCAGTTGATTAAGATTCAGCTTCTTGCCGATTTGCCCGTCCAGATAGACGGAGAACCATGGTTTCAACAGCCTTGTACATTGACCATTACACATCATGGACAGGTCTCTCTCTCTCTCTCACTAAAAAAAATACAAACACGACACCGAAACGCACACTAGAAAAAATTACACACACTGCACCGAAAACACACACTAAAAAAATGCACACACTACACCGAAAACACACGCTAAAAAAATATGCACACACCACCGAAAACACACACTAAAAAGAATTACACACACTACACCAAAAACACACACTAAAAAAAATACACACACTACACCGAAAACACACACGAAAAAAACACACACACACACTACACCGAAAACACACTAAAAAAATACACACACTACACCGAAAACACACATTAAAAAGAATTACACACTACACTGAAAACTCTCTCTCTCTCTCTCTCTCTCTCTCTCACAGAGTTCTAAAACGAGCACTAATCTGTCATTAATGAAAACAAGTTACTTTGAAGTACATTTTTTTTCTGATTCTTTTTTTCACATTTTTCATTTGTTTGTCTTAGGCATTTATGTTGAAGAGAGCTGCAGAGGAGCCTCTAGGTCACGCAGCTGCAATTATCGCCGACGTTCTTGAAAATGCGGAAACCAATCACGTTATCAATGTATCGCAAAAGAGGGCACTGCTTCAAGAAATGGCTCTTCGTCTGTCCTAGTTTTTATCTTTTAGGTTTAGCTGTAAACTCGCGTGTAGTAAGTATATTACAAGAATACAAAAGAATGATAGTAGGTTAGAAGCCATATTGTGTACAAACTACTTATCTTGTTTTAAAGTGAGGCAATTTTGTTGGCTGTATTATTCCGGTAAAACAATACGTATATTTAACTTATAAACTTGTGGTGTTTTGCAATTACAATTTGTACATTGAACGGGAAAAAAATGATATTCAATCTGATTTCCGATTTATCAACCATAACTGCAATATTGATATCCGTGTCGGCATCGGCAATTTAAAAGGTAAATTTGCTTTCGTTATGTGTTACAAAATGAACGATGCACCTTTTAGGTATTGAATTTATTCCCTCTTAAAAATCCTTGTTTGACCTTGTTCCAAAGCCGAAGAACGAATCCTCTTGTTCCTTTGACCTCCGTAGTGGATTCACTATTTCGCTTTGAGCTAGAAATCTTCTTCGACTTATTGGAATTCTGTTTGTAAATACGGTCTAACCGATGGAGATAAAAGGGCGATAAAAGACGAGGTGAACGAGGAGCCGATTGGCCGTTTGAGGCACGAATAGCACGATTGAGCTGTTTAGTGATTGCTTGGAGTTCGTACGAGTCGAGCAGATTGCTGCTGCTGCTGCTGACGACGACGTTGTGCTTAGGGCTGAGTTTCCAGATTGGAGTGATGAAGTCACCATTTGATTCATGATTTGTTGACTTCAACTCCATTAATGCCTAATTTTGCAAATACTTAAATTAAATGTGTCCAATATATGCCTTTTTTATTTGTTTCATTCTCAAAGTGATTTAATTAGGGCATCTCTCGTATGGTTTGCAAGCTATTATACGAGAGTGTAGGTTTACCCAGTGCACCTATATGGTTGGCTGCGGGTTCCTGCATTACCAAAAAAAAAAAAAAAAAAAAAAAAAAAAAAAAAAAAAAAAAAAAGTGATTTAATTAGGGCCTGCGGCTTTGTAGAACCCGTATGTATGATTGAGGATTCTCTTTGTGTTTAACGTAACTAAGCTTGCATTGTTTTTCACGATTCGGGTGTCGGTGTGTTTCAGATCAATATTTTCAGCCGAGTTCAAATCCATTTTGACGAGATCGAACTCTTCGAGCATTTTTTTCTTCTCAAACTCGAGACAGAGCCCATTTTGTGTATTTTTTTTTTAATATTGTTAGGATTTTATTATTATAAATTATAATAAAAAATTCGAAAAGAATGAGCTGTAATTTTTTTTCTTCTATGAATTTATAACTAAGAATGAGCTCGGGCTCGACTCGTTAGAGCTCGAGCTCAAAAAATTCGAGTTCAAGGTTGAGCTTTTGTCGAGTCGGCTCTCCGGGCTCACGAGTTGGCTCAGCTCATTTGCACCCATATGGCCATGGGAACTGTAACTTATACAATATATTATTGTTTTGGTAAAATCTTTACACAACTGGAATAACAATTTGAAAGATTTTGAAGCAAATCAAGGCTCCACACTCAAGAAAAGGATTTATTCTCAATTTCTCCGAATTGAGATTCACGTTCTTCAAATATGGGTACTTTTTTCTCGTATTGGTATAAACAATAGTTAACATACATATTACTTTTTCATTTCAATTTTCTTAAGAATCCAATTTTTGTTTAATTCAATTCAAATGTAGAAAAAAGAATAATCGAATTATTTCTCAAATATAAACTATTTTGAAGAAAATCATTTACCAAACAAATATTGTTTAGTTAATTGTGAACTTAAATAGTTACTTATGTTTTGTAATTGATTAATTGTTTATTTACTTTGTTGTAAATATGGATGCCAAGAATTATCATCATATCGATGTATAGTACTTTCCCAATTGTCCGGACACTCGGTTAAATTACTACTTAAAAATATTGGGTAATTGACACTTTGCACCCTCGAATTACATGTCTTTGGCACTTTGCACCCTTAAATTAAAAAAATAGCACTTTGCACCCTCTAATTAGTATTTGTTTGGCACTTTGCACCCTACTACACTTTTTGGCTAAAAACATGACCTACAACCGGTCATATGGGTTTCAAGAGAAGCAACTTTGGCCTTTTACTGCAACTGGGTATATTGGGATGAAAAAAACAGATTCAAAGAATTCCTAAGAAGAAGCTCTAATATTTTTTTTTCTTCAATCCTTCCAAAATAAATCTTATTTTGCCCTAATATGCTAATTTATTAGCTATAATTCAAGAATAGTTGGAGAATCTACACAAGAAATCAACACTGAAATGCTTTTAGGTAAAAAAATTATCTAAAATTTTATGAACTGTTTATGCTCATATACATAGGGATTTTATAATTTTCCTCATCTTCTCTTTTATGTGTTCATTATCAATAAAAATGGCTCTTCTTCTCTTTACCTATTCGGTTTTAGAAATTTTGGCAGCAACTCTACTATGAATATTAGTGAGAGGCTATGGGGATTTATATGGAAAATGTTCGGTCCCAAATAAGGTCAAATTATTTGATTGGAGGCTTTGTAAATAGACACTTCTTAAAGTTGCCGGTTTTATTATTTGTGGATGAATTATGTCATGCTTGCCATCATCCCTCTATTCACTCTGTTTTTCAAACAAGTAGTGATTCAAAAAATATTTGATACACTTGGCTACTACATCACAATCAGTAAGAATTCATTATAAAGATTAGAGCTGAAAAAAATGGAACGAATAGCTTAGAATTCATAAACTTTGCAGATTTCCAATTGAGAATGAAGAAAGAAAAGTAAAAGAACGATTGTTAAGTTTGTTGGAAATTATAAAGACAAATATGCCCCTCTTCAAACCCATAAAACAGGTTGTAGGTTCATTTTCTAGCCAAAAGTTGCACTAGGGTGCAAAGTGCCAAGCAAATACTAATTAAAGGGTGCAAAGTGCTATTTTTGTAATTTAAGGTTGCAAAGTGCCAAAGGCAGGTAATTCAGGGGTGCAAAGTGCCAATTACCCTAAAAATATTTAACCTTCTTTAGATAGTAAACTTTTTCATGTTAAATGTACTTGTCATATTTGAAATTTGTGTGTTCATGATTGTCTTCGGCTCTGCAATTTCAAAAGTGAGAAAGGCGATAACATATAAATGTTACACAATTCGGTCAAAAAAATTGCAGGTATTTAAGGAATCAAATGTTTGTTTAAGAGGCCGAAGAACTAAGAATGATATGAAGTGAAATTCTTACTCTATTTGTTTTATGTTTTCTAGGGCTTGATAGTATGGAGAACCCATTGAGGAGTAATAAACTCCAAAACATGTTGATGCTGCTTCATAGTCATTGTATCAGCCTAAGGGTCTTTAAGTCAAGGATTCTCTAAGTTTAATACCGGAAATGCGGGGGTCCTTGCCATGTGGCCGAAGGGATCGAAGTTGTGGGTCTGCCAAAGATCCTGCAAAACAATGAAACACTAAGTGATTCGCCAAGGTAGGCTCAACGATTACACTCTGATGCTCAAGTGAGATATTGGGATTGAAATTTTGTAAATGCTTAAATATCACCAAAAGAGAATTGTCTTACCAAATGAGTGATACTTGATTGCCTATTTCTTGTAATTCTTGTAGAGAATCAATGTGCAATATGAATGTGGAAGTTGAGCTCTAAATCTGGGCCTAAATATAAAAAAATATATAAAAATAATGGTGATATTGAGACAAAAGTAACCCCAATGAAAGATATATTATTAAGTGTTACGATAATTTTCCAAGCATAGCCATGTTTGCTATAAGTGTGGCTCCTAAAATTAAAATTATAAAATTACAAGTTTTAATCAAATTATATTTCCTTTAAGCCTCTATTAGTAGAGTAGAGGTGTAGGGTTCGAATTATGCCCCATTCCGTACTTTCTTAATTTGTAACAAGATTTGAATTTCTTAAAAGAAAAAAACACACATGTAACCCGATATGTTCCAACAATAAATAGTTGCAATTAAAAAGTACGAGGAAATTAAAATATTACTGTATACTCCCTCCATGCCAATTTATCTGACGGTTAAGGTATCTGCACAAGAATTAAGACCAATAAATATAGCTAAATTTGATGAGAAAACTCATATCTTGAGTAATATACCTTTCTACCAAATTTTTATTTTATTTATTTCTCTCTCATCATCATTGTAATTTATTCATTCCGTGTCAACACAAAATTTGTTGTTGATTTTTTCACTTCCACTAATTTACTCTACCACTTATTATCTCTCGTCAATCAATTATCCATAAATTGTTTTTGTTTCTCTAAATTTTTTCAAACTTCATAAGCATAACAATTGAAAAACCAAAAAAATAGGAAAAGAAAAACATTCCCGCATAAATAAAATCTTATTTCAACATAAAAAATTCTCGAGAAAAAATTCCCCCAAAAAAAACCAGGCATTTTTTTTTTAAAATTACCTGCTTCGTATTCTAAAAGGTTTATGTATTCCCACCAAAATTGTTCTATAAAAAATCTCACAAATTTCTTTAATATGAAAATGAAAATAGAAGTTGGAAAAATCTAAATATACTGCCACCAAATTTTGACGTTGATGAAGATGATGAATAACAAAAGGAAGCAAGTGTTAATTTAGTTACATACATTAATCTCAATTTAAATTATCCAGAGATATTTTAAATGGATCATTTTCGGATAGATTTAAATAGTGAACCATATGATGGAGCAATCATGCATATGAAAGTGGAATCACCAATATTTCCAGCAGTCATTCGTAATATGGGTACCATCTTTAATTTTCTTGTGAGTTTTTTTAGGTTACGATTGTAATTCCTTCCTTATTTTTTCCTTTTAATAGATGAAAAGATCATTGGTGGACAAGGAAATACAAACGAAGCAGAACAAACATCAAGTCAAATAAAAAAAATGAGAATTTTATCCAATGATGAACTGCAAGCCATATACAACATGCTACAACACGAAAATTTCCATGGAAAAAAAAAAAAGTAATGACAAGATTGGTGGCATCACAATTTTCGGTATCTATACGAACTGTTCAACATATTTAGAAACAATCAGAAAAAGGTACACCCATGCTAATGTATCTCATAAAAAGACAAGAAATTATGGTCGAAAGAGAATTCAGATTAACTATGATCAATTTTTTTAATTTACTTTACATCGCCGGACAACTCTTGATTCTTTAGCTTGTTCCATAAACATGAACAAAGGCACATTGTTTAGGAGTTTTAAGACGTGGGCAATACGGATACATTCCAGCGCTATAAAATTATGTTTAAAGAGGAGCATAAGAGATCTTGACTTCAATTTTGTTTGACAATGCTTGATGGTGATAACATGCCCCATGACCGTATTTTTACTAGAATGTTTAATGTTGTTCATATTCATGAAAAATGGTTTCTGATGACGAAAACATCAGAGAATTACTACTTGTTACCAGATGAAGAAAATCCGCTACGCACTTGTAAAAGCAAAAACTTCATTGGAAAAGTCATGTTTCTAGCTGCTATAGCTCGTTCGAGGTCTGATGCACAAGGAAATGAAACGGTCTTCGAAAAAATAAGGAGTGTTTCCTTTTATTACACCGATGCCACCTAAAAGAAGCAACGTAAATTGAGTTGCGGGCACGTTGGAGACAAAGCCAATACCCTCACTAAATTATAAGGTCATATTTGATTGAAAAGTTTCTACATGTGATCAAGGAAAAATGACCCAAAGAGGATTCAAATTACCCAATATTCATTCAACAAGATAATGCCAGAATGCAATTGATCGTAACGATGATGAATTTTGTCAAGCAGCTGCACAAGATGGATTTGATATTGGTTTGATGTCTCAACCTCCAAATTCTCCAAATGTGAATGTTTTGGATCTTGGAATTTTTCGTGCTATTCAATCCTTGCAGTACAAGGAGCCCGTTAAAACTATTGATGAGCTTGTTAGTACCGTCGAAAAATCATTTTAAGCTTTTCCGGCCACAAAATCCAATCGTATATTTTTAACATTGCAAAAGTGCATGATAGAAATTATGCGAGCAAAAGGTTCTCAGAAGTACATGATTCCGCCTATTAATAAAGCTATGTTAGAAAGTCGGGACATTTTCCTACTCAGTTAAAATGTGATCTCGAATTGGTACAAGAAGTTCTTAATTATCTAAGTTAATTTTTATTTTAGCTCATGCCTATTGTGACTATTTAAAAATTTAATGATTACTTTAAACTTCTCATGATATGACTTTTGTTTTTTCAATCTCAGTTAAAAAAAATTAAAAATTAAAATAATATGCCATTGAATATATGAGAAGCAATAGACATGAATAAGGGTTGTGGAATCACTAATTTTAGAACCGTAAGAAAACAAATCTAATATTTAAACACAAGTATTGCAAATAAATAAAAATCACACATATATATATATATATATATATATATATATATATATATATATATATATATATATATACTATTGAAAGAGGAGATATATATTGTGTATATTTCTCTACGTATCTTATGTAATAATGAGAGATGTAGTTTTGATTCCCACAATCTTCTATGGGTGTTAGGAGTAGTATTAGGGTTTCTTGCAAAGTCTGTTGTATATATATGTACTGATCAATGATGGGTCTAGAAAAGCACATGCGAGTGTTGTATCACAACCGTGTGCAATCTCGCCGTATTTTTTGCATCCGTCTGATAATCCGGGATCACTAATCTTAAATATCCAATTGAAGGGGGAAAACTATAAGGAATAGGTCATATCGATGAGGAATGCTCTTCGGGCGAAAAAGAAACTCGGGTTTATCGATGGAATGTTGCTGAAACTAGAAGAGGATTCGCACGAGATCGAAGACTGGTGGATGGTGAACTCAATGTTGGTCTCTTGGATATTTAATACAATCGAACCCTCATTGCGTTCCACCATAACGTACGTCAAAACAGTGAAGAAACAATGGAAGGATGTTCGACACAGGGTCTCCATCGGAACAGACCTCGTGTCCATCAATTGAAAGTTGACCTAGCCGCGTATAAACAACAAGGACAACGGTGGTGGCTCATTATGGTCGTCTGAAGATGATGTGGGATGAACTTGTGAATTATGACACATTACCCACTTGTACATACAACGGTTGCAAGTCTGATATCTCAGTCACAATTGAAAAAAAGAGAGAAGAAGAGAGAGTCTATCAATTTTTGATGGGTTTTGACGATATGGTGTACGGAACCGTACGCTCCAATATTTTGAGCATGGAACCACTACCCAATACGAATAGAGCATATGCGATTATTATTTAAGAGGAACGACTTCGTAATATGCACGAAGCAAAGAAGATTGAGGGGACGCAGTAGGGTTTGCTGCTCAACTAGACTCGAACGTGAGAGTTGCGGCTGTTTGGGGAAAGGAAAAGTTGATGATGTGTGGACAGTGTGGAAGATCGGGCCACGAAAGAAATTCATGGTACCAAGTCATAGGATACCCAAAGTGGTGGGGAGATAGGCCTCGAGCAAGTGAGAGAAACGATCGGGGCTGACGAAGAAGAGGTGCTGTGGGGTGCGGAAGAGGGGGTAGAGCACGCATTCATATCACTCGAGCAACAACTGAACGAAATGGGAGCCAATCTGATGTTCGCGTGGAACGTGACTGCCACGATCTTATAGGTCTTAATAGCGATCAATGGACAAGGTTACTTGAATTGATCGGTGCAAGTAAAAATGGTGATGAAAGACTTTCATGTAAAAAAATATTTTGATTGGATTTTAGATTCTGGAACGTTTCATCACAGGACGGGAAAAATCGATTGGTTGTCCGATGTTTATACGGTATCAACGTTACCCGTGGAACTTCCCAATGAGAAAACACTCTTGTTGTAAAGGAAATGAAATTGTCCTTAGAGGGTCATCGAATTTTGCACCATGTCTTATATATTCCAAATATGAATTGCACTCTTATATTTGTGGCAAAATTATTGAAATAATGGATATGTATTGTCATTTTTATTAACAATATGTGTGTGATACATGAACGCACTATGAGGAATTTGATTGGAATGGGTGAAGAGCGCGATGAGGAATTTGTCTTCCGAGCTGTTGCACCAGTGTTAGTAATAAGATGGCTCGATTGAGTGAGCAAGAGCTGTGGCATCAGAGATTGCGACACCCATCTAAACAAGTTTTGTCGTTTATTCCGGTAGATAGGAGTATAATTAATAGTAATTTGAGTAACAATTCGTGTGATGTTTGTTTACGTGCAAGACAAACTCGCGTTATTTTTCAAAAAAGTGGTAATAAAACAACTGAATATTTTTCGTTGATTCATGTCGATCTGTGGGGTGCTTATAGAATTCCTACTACGTGTGATGCTGTTTATTTTATTTTATGGACAATTTTTCAAGAGGGGTTTGGGTCTATCTTTTGACTGATAAAGACCCCATACGAGATATTATTTGGCGTTAAATTGAATTATACATCGTTGAGAACATTAGGTTGTTTGTGCTATGAACATCATGATCAGCGTGACAAACATAAGTTTAGCGAACCAAGCAGAAAGTGTGTGTTCATGCGTTATCCACATGGTGAAAATGGTTGGTGCTTGTTTGAAATCGAGTCCGGAGAATGGTTTGTTTCTCGCGATGTGGTGTTTTTCAAAAATATTTTTCCTTTTGGCGAAGGGGTGCATCATGCTAGCGCTGATTGAGATTCGATGATACCGTTGTTGTGGATGAGGATCTGGTTGGACCAATCCAAGAAAGCAACATGAATGAAGTAATTAGTGGAAGTGAACCTGTGAACGAAGTTAGGGGGAGCACAAACAATCTTGATGAGGGGGAGATGGGTGTTACTGGTAGTGAAAATACTACCAATATCACTCAAACCAAAATATTAGGGTGAGGTCATCGTGTTCCAGGCCATCTACCTTGTTGAAAGACTATGTCACTTACAGTGCTCGGTGTTCGCAAAACCCCAATCGCGCTACACCCGTGTACCCTTACAGATCCTTAGGTACACTTTATCCCATAGCTCATTATTTGACATGCAATAGATTTTCAGCTCGACATCGAGCATGGAGTCTCACATTTGGGCTCGGATGAGGAGATGAACTATGATGCTGACCTTGCAGAGGATGATCAGGTCGAGGCTGTACCATGAGACAGTTCGTGGTGGTGGGCGATTGTGAGGTGATTGGGTTTGATCTGGGTTTCCATTTTTTTTCGTCTTATTTTAATACTTAGTTTTTTTTTTTCTTTATCCATGGTATTGTTCGGTATGCCCACTTCTCCAGTACAAAAGACCATCTCATGTCGGCTAGTATTTTGATATTTTTAAGACATGTTTGACTATTTACTTTTGGGTTGTCACTCTTTTGCTTGAGTCTATTTGCTCGGATTTGCTCTATGTTTCTTCTTTAAAGCGCAAATGCTCGTAGTCTGTTTGTTCCTCCATACTTAGGTAGAAAATTTTGATGTACTCAAGGAGGTGATCAGCCTCCCGAGGTTTAATTTTTGGGATGGACCTACTCTCGAAGTTTAGTCTTTTGCGAACTAACATGTTTATGAGGCTAGGCACCCTTGATTAGATGTCGTTGACCCATTCGAGTAATCTACTTTGCCGAAGCTGAGGTGGCCTGACTCTGTTAAGCTTCTGTGTTGTAGTATGGTGTGGTTGGTTACTTCGGCCTGGCAGTTGTCTTGAGGATTAGCGACCGAGGTGAAAAGCTGTATAATCAAGAGATCTTGACACCATACCTTAATTTTTTCTCCGCATAATTGGGTGGCGTTGTCGGATAGTAAGGCTCTTGGTATCCTGAATCGGCACATCACATTGTTGCACAAAAAGTGGATTACGTCCTCCTCCCTGATCTGCGCAAGTGGCTCTTCTTCCACCCACTTGGTGGAGTAATCAACGACCACTGTTAAGAATTTCCTTGGACCGGTGGCTTATGGGAAGTGTCCAACCAAATCCGTTCCCCATTGGGCAAACAAGATTGGACTGTCCACTGACTGCATCAATGCTCCGGGTTGGTCCTGTATGTTGGCATGCTCCTGGCATGATGCCCAGTGTTTGACTAGTTCATTTGCATCATCTTGCATGATGGGTCAGAAGTAACCTTGTCTTAAAGCTTTGAGTGTTAAGGCTCAAACACTCAGGTGATTTATCCATATTCCCTCACGAATCTCACGGAGCCATAGTCAGCCTTAGTTAGGGAAGTATGAGATCAAGAAACCACGTTTCTACTGTTGGCCATCAATTAATTGGTCTCCGAGGCGGAGGCAGTCCCAAACCTTTACGATTTTAGTGCAAAAGGTTTGAAAAATCGGTTTTGCCTGTGAGGCGGTTTTAGACGGTCTGAGGGGGGTTGAGGTGGTCCAAAGCGGTCAAACCTTTAAAGTGGGTCAAACTTCAGTGGCAAAAATCGGTCAAAAATCGGTCTTTTTTTTTCAATATAAAAGTTGGGATTTTAATTAAGAAAAAATGAGTTTACGCTTTATTTTAACTATTATTGTTAAACAATCTAATGATGTATGTTGAAGAATAAATTTAAATTCAAAAAATTTGCCTTTCTATTTAATAAGGATATTTATGTATTATGAATGATGTATGTTGAAGAATAAATTTAAATTCAACAAATTTGCCTTTCTATTTAATAAGGATATTTATGTATTATGGTCTTATTATTAAACTTTTATTATGTTATTAAGATATATACATGATGGAGATATAATTATGTTTAAATATCTTTTTATATATGTTTTGAGTAGTTATAAATAATATCTAGAAATGTATTATATTAAATTTAAACATGAGTCGGTGCCTAACCACCTCTGACCTGATTACCGATTTTTATAACCTTGACATTGATAGTCCATGTGGGCAGTGCATTTTCACTTTCATTGACTGTCATCTGTACTAGGAAGTCTACTAAAATTTGGGCAGCGGGTCGACTACGAAACTCGACTCCATATTCACTCAGCTCGATAGCCCACATGGCCATTTTTCCAGATGTTTCCAGGCTCCTGAGAACTTCTTTTAGTGGGTAGTTGGTGAGCACCACTACCTGGTGAGAGTGAAAGTATAGCTTTAACTTTCTTGACGCGGTGATTAAGGCTAAAGAGAGTTTCTCCATATTGGAATAGCGTTGCTCGACTCCTTGAAGGGCGCGACTCACGTATTACATGGGTTGATGACCTTTCTTTTCTTCCCGAACTATGACGACACTTATGGCTTCTGCCGAGACCGCTAAGTAGAGTAGTAGGACATCACCTGGAGCAGACTTTATAAGTAGTGGGGGCGAGACTAGATAGCTCTTCAACTCTTCAAAGGCGTGTTGACAATCTTCGGTCCATTTGAAATTTTTTCCTCCCCTCGGTACTTTTAAAGAAAGAGAGTCCCTTATCTTCCGATATATATATGAATCAATTCATGCTAGCGAGGCATCAATTACACTGTTGGATCGCGGGGAGCAATGGAAGTTATGGCATCTATCTTGGCAGGATTAGCTTCTATTTCTCTTTGTGAAATTATGTAGCTGAGAATCTTACCTCCTCTAACTCTAAACAAACACTTGAGAGAATTGAGCTTCATATTTTATTTTTTTAGAAGGGAGAAGCACCACTTTAGGTATCCGACATGCCCCGAAGCTTACGTACTTTTCACGAGCATATCGTTGATATAAACCTCCATGTTATTTCCTATTAAGTCTGCAAACATTTTTTTCACCAGACATTGGTAGGCGGCTCTGGCGTTCTTCAATTCAAAAGGCATTACCCGATAATAGTAAACCCCTTGAACGGTGATGAAACTGGCTTTCTCCTTGTCTTCGGGGGCTAACATGATTTGATTGTAGCTTTGATATGCGTCGAGGAAGCTAAGGATTTCACACCCCGAGGTAGATTCCACAAGTTGGTCGATCCTTGTTAAGTGGAAATGATCCTTTTGGCATGCCTTTTTCAAGTCGGTGAGTTCCAAAACCTCCGTTTGCCTCCAGACTTGAAGTCCAACACCATGTTCGAAAGCCATTATGGGTATCGAACTGAGCGAATGTATCCTACTGCTAAGAGCTTACACACCTCCTTATTGTGTGCTTGTTCCTTTTAGGTCCAAATGTCTGTTTTCATTGCTTGACTGACTTCGTTCTGGAGTCGATAGTAAGTTGATATAGCGCTATTTCGAGTGGGATACCCGAAATGTCTCCCGCATTCTATTCCAATTCGAGCCAACTCTGAGCTATCTCATGGGATTAGTTCAACTGTTTTTAATTCTTCGACGGCTGCCAACTTTGTGCCGTCATTGGGCATTCTTATCAGGAATCCAATTTCTTACTATAGAGGATGTGCACCCACTTTCGTTTGGAACCATTTGGAGTATCATCTCCATTCCCTGAGGACTTAGTGTTTTCTGTGGGATTCCTCAAGACTTTTGCCTAGCACTCTTGTGCTACGCCTAGATCTCCCATAACTTCTCTAATTCCCGAGGCAGTAGGAAACTTAAGCTTCATGTGATAGGTGGATGGAATGACTTTGAACGTGTCTATGCACGACCTTCCTAGGATAATGTTGTATCGAGATGGTGCTCAGACTATTAAGAACCTCACCATCTTGGTGGCTCGCAACGGGCTGGATTCAAGCGATATCAGAAAGGTGATTTGCCTGAGAGTCGACACCACATCGCCTCCAAAACCAGTCAAAGGCGTGTTAACTGTTATAGTAGGTGACCGGCAAGCCAACTTGAGGCTGTGGTCTTTCATGTACTTGTCTGAAACAATATATTTTTTATTAATAAAATACACCTGTTGGCATAATATTTGTAGTCCCATAGATATAGTCCTAACGAGTTACTCTATTACATCGAATTGGTCTAGTAGAATCATGAGATAAATCAGTATAATTAATGTAACTGTTAAACCAGTTACTAGTCAAAGGGTTACTCCAATAATGAGGATACCGGCTTTTCCCTTTCGATACTAACACTTAGTGTATGTGTACTGCATCTCATCAGTTATTGGTGTTGTGACATCAACATACTTGAGTGGGTGCTCATATAGATGAGTTCACTGAACTCCCTCGCCCTAGAAATCTCTAAGTGGTTCCCAGTTATAGAGTAGAAGTTTATATGGTATAGTTGTACAACCCATGCATCATAATGGCTTTCACTAGAGGACTAGATGTATCATGAATTGTCCCTGAGTCTCATCGAAGACCACTCAAAGGGCCAATGTTCATGCAGTCCGAAATCTAGTGTGAAGTTTGTGTATTGTAATAGGGGATTCGCGTAGTGATAAGTCATTGGATGTCCTTTGTGTTTGTTGGTTGTAATACCTACACGCAAGTGCACGTATCGTACAAGTAATATAATGGATTTTTATGTCCAGGTATCGATCCCACAGAGAATATTTAATTATTTAATTCTAGACGCTAAATCCTTCCAATTGTTATCAAGCCCACCCTACACAGTCAAAATATGAACAATTATACTAAATTACCTAAACTAAATTAAAGAAAATTAAAAAAACAAAAGCAAGAAACAAATAAAAACGAAGATTTGATAAAAACAAAAGCGTTTTCGTCAGTTCTTTTTACTTCTCATCGACACTATTTCCTAGGTCCAAAGGACTACAAGTTTGAGACATATTTTCTTTGTTGCAACCATTCTCGATATCGTTTGGAATATTTTCAAGAGACCTCTGGAACTTGATCTCTTCCAACTATATCTCTATTCTTCGGATATATGCTTGAGTGGATTTCATAAAATCTTCAAGGATGGAGTTCAAATAACACTCCTGAAGAGTGGGTTCTCGTGGCCTTGCATAATAGGTATAAAAATCATCAAATTGCGGCTCTCGATGTTGAAAATCATTGAAAGCTTGGCTTGGAATGCTCTATTCGTACGTGTTCCAATAACCTCTGGTGGTATTATCGATGAAATTATTCGCCTTCAATGCATACCAACATTGGTTAATGTAATGATTTCCACCACATATTGAACAAAATAACGGCATATCATAGGTGTTTTGGAGGTATTCGCCAGAAAGAAATTATAACCTGACATGTAACCAAATAGAAAAATAAAAATAAAATAAAACTAAGAAAATAAAAATAAATAAAAAAAATAATTTGGGTGAATCGTGAAAATTGTTCAAATTTAGAGCTAGAATAAAATAAATAATTAACATATTCCCCGGCAACGGCGCCAAAAACTTGTTGGTTGTAATACCTACACGCAAGTGCACGTATCGTACAAGTAATACAATGGATTTTTAAGTCCAAGTATCGATCCCATAGAAAATATTTAATTATTTAATTCTAGACGCTAAATCCTACCAATTGTTATCAAGCCCACCCTACACAGTCGAAAGATGAACAATTATACTAAATTAACTAAACTAAATTAAAGCAAATTAAAAAAAAAAACAAAAGCAAGAAACAAATAAAAACGAAGATTTAATCAGAGAAAGCAAGCCTAGGATTTTTTTCTTCCCCCTATGTGATTATGAATCCCCCAAAACCTTCAATTATGCAAGTAATTAACTTGGATTATTAACCTGAGATGTTAAATTAATCATAACCCGCTTCCGCGTGTATTATGGCTCTAATACTCTACATTCAATTATTGTATTCCTACGCAATTAATTATAGAACACATCATTAAGCACAAATCTCAATAATGGCTACCTAAGAGATTAACTATATTCCTATGTTAATACCACAAAGGCTCTTCTAGCACAGTTCTAATTATTAATCCGATCTTTCGTTTCATGCGATTAACAATAACCTAAAAGCACATAAAATGGCCAGTTTCATGAACTTAATAAAACAAGTAGAAGACGTAATCCGAAATTCAAACATGCATAAAATCTTAGAATTAGGTTCATAAATCCCACATATGATTCAAAATAATGTCCTACAAACTAAAGACTTAGCTACTCGTGATTGTTATGATAAACAAAATATAATTAATAAATGAAATAAGAAAAACTATGTTTGAGTTTTCGATCTTCGTTCTTTGGGTTTTGTGGTGTAAAATTTCGTACTTATGGTGTAGAGACTTGTTGCTTTTATAGGCTTTTCTTGATAAGAAAGTAGTGGAAACCTAATAGGAATCAATTTCCGCCACTTTCCCCCATCCGAATTTGTTCTTCGATATATGCCATGTTGGAGTCTGAATTTTGGAATGTTGCGTGAAATAAGAATTGTAGCCCTTGAAATTAGCTTTCTAATGGCGCCAAAATCAGCTGATTCGGAGTTCGTATGAGAAAGATATGATCGAAACGGTGGACACTGTCAAAGCTGTGGCGAGTTCCTTCTTTCAATTTGATTTATTTCCTTATTTGCATTTTTTTCCTTTCTTTTTGATATTTTTTCCTTCATGGACACCTACTTCTCGTTTTTCACATATAAAACCCAAAATCAATCAATTAAAGTACAAATATAATTAACATTAAATAAAAGATCCACGTAAAGTTAACGTATTGAGTGTAACTCAACACACCCCCAAACTTTGCTTGTCCTCAAGCAATATATAGCAACTTGCAAAGCAACGAAATCAATAAATGTATCTCATCATATTGATCAATATGGTCAACTTCACGTTTTCAGAACTTGCAATTTTCATGACACTTCTCTAAAATTCACAAGCTTAAAATTCAAAGAAAGTTAATTGATCACCACTGCCAAGAACCAAAGATCATGTTATCGCTTCAAGCATCCAATATTTGTAATCTAAAACTAGAGAAAATTTATACTCAAATATTAATATTCGACTCCAAAGACTCACCGAATTTCTCTACTCCGCTAATATCGAATAATTGAGCTATTGGGATCATTGCGACTTTTTGGCTTTCAATTCTTGGGCTCTTTGGTGCGGTAGGAAATATGGATTTAAGTGGCTACTCTTCTCCTTTCGATCTTGTCATTATTGAATAATGAGTTGCACTAAGCAAGATTCTTATCTTCTTTTCTTGAATTGATGTATTTCTGCTGAGTTTGAAGATTTGGCTTTTTGGAATCCCTTATTCACCTCTAAGGACTTATTATCCTACTCGATTCTCAAGAGTTCAAAAGTCTCCACTTTTTCTCTTGAGGTATGGTTCGATTTTATTCAAATATTTGCGCATATCGTCTTTTTCCCTTCTAGTTATCTTTTTTTTTTTTCTTTCTTTTTCTCTTTCTTTTTTTTTTTCCTTTTCTTTTCTTTTTTTTTTTCTTTTTTCTTTTTATTTGAGAAGAAGAAGAAAAACCTAACAAATTTTCAACCAAACTCGAAGGGATAATTTATCAAGAAATTCCATTTAATCTACCCACTTTAGTTAAAAGAAAGAACACCGTTTCTCCAAGGCAGAATCAAGGTTCTAGTGATAAATATGTTAAAGGTAGGCTTGAAAGGCTCAAATGGTTCAAAGAAGGCCCAAATCGCATCCCAAATCACTCAACGACTCAATACTTCACTTTGCAAATTCCTAAGGTGAGTTCTAAAATCGAACATCACATGATATAGCATAAATTAACTCCATATTTAAAAAACAAAATTTTCAACAAAAGCAACACATAATTCATGATTCTCAACAATGACTTGCTCCTAAATTACGTTGAATCAAAAGCTCAACAAAATTCATGTATAGCTACAACAAAGCAAGTAATATCATCACAAACATTCACCATCTTTCATCATCGAAATTCATTAATGCATTCAACTCAAACATTTTTTTTAAAGAAAACAATAAATAAGCGAAACGACTAAAAAGAAAAAAAATCCTAAAGCATGCAATCTAAAACATATAAAGCACATAAAATGTGTTTTTCCACCCCCCAAAAATAAAATTTACATTGTCCTAAATGTAATTAAAACGAAGTTTAAGGATAGAATACACCTTGATTAGTCGAAACGTCATCCACGTGTTGCACTCCTCCATCTCTTCCTCTTTCAAGCAAACTATTTATTTTTTCGATTTTTTTTAGAGGTGTTCCGGACGGCTGTCTCTACTTTTGCACTATTTTTGAGACAGCCGTCTCAATTTCTGAAGGTGCACAACTCGTCGTAATTCGGACGGCCGTCTGGAGTTTAGGCTTGATTTTCGGACGGCCGTCTGGGCTTTTTGTGTCCGTTTTTCGACCTAGAAATTCAAACATGAATAAATTTTTAGATTTCAAGCTTATATATATTCTAAGAAAATAAAAAACAACTAAAAATACGAAAAATATGAGAAGAAAAATGATAAATGCTCGGGTTGCCTCCCGAGAAACGCTAAATTTTAAGTCTTCAGCCAGACTTTGCTTGTTGAAATTGTTATGTCCAATACAAAGCCTTGTAGATTGCGCATCCATATCCATTGGCTTTATAACTTCAATTAGAACCAATGCAAGGATAGGATTGCAATATGTCAGGTTCCACATTAGCTTGTAGTCTTTTTTGGTTGTAATCAAGCGGTGTGAAGCTAAGATGGGATGTTCATCAGCCACCCACTCAAATTGGTACACAAAAACCTAAAGTCTGCGTATAACGTCCACTTCAAACACATTCGTCTTCTCATGAACCACTATTGATGCCTTCGAAGCCACGTCAGTAACAATGATAAGATCCTCAATTTTAATATTTGCACTAACCACATCCATCTCCTTAATCTCTTGTTCCGAGATATCTTTGGAGTGTAGCTCGATTGCATTCTCATATTCATCATCATGAAGCGTCTTCGTAAGTTCTTTTTCCTTCTCATCGACACTATTTTCTAGGTCTAAAGGACTACAAGTTTTAGACATATTTTCTTTGTTGCAACCATTCTCGATATCGTTTGGAATATTTTTAAGAGACCTCTGGAACCTGATCTCTTCCAACTATATCTCTATTCTTCGGATATATGCTTGAGTGGATTTCATAAAATCTTCAAGGATGGAGTTCAAATAACACTCCTGAATAGTGGGTTCTCGTGGCCTTGCATAATAGGTATGAAAATCATCAAATTACGGTTCTCGATGTTGAAAATCATTGAAATATTGGCTTAGAATGTTTTGTTCGTACGTGTTCCAATAACCTCTGGTCGTATTATCCATGAAATTATTCGCCTTCAATGCATACCAACATTGGTTTGTGTAATGATTTCTACCACATATTGAACAAAATAATGGCATATCATAGGTGTTTTGGAAGTATTCGCCTGGCGAAAATTATAACCTGACATGTAACCAAATAGAAAAATTAAAATAATATAAACTAAGAAATAAAAATAAATAAATAAAATTAATTTGCGTGAATCGTGAAAATTGTTCAAATCTAGAGCTAGAATAAAATAAATAATTAAAATATTCCCTGGCAACGACGCCAAAAACTTGTTGGTTGTAATACCTACACGCAAGTGCACGTATAGTACAAGTAATACAATGGATTTTTAAGTCCACGTATCGATCCCATAGAGAATATTTAATTATTTAATTCTAGACGCTAAATCCTACCAATTGTTATCAAGCCCACCATACACAGTCGAAAGATGAACATTTATACTAAATTAGCTAAACTAAATTAAAGCAAATTAAAAAAAATAAAAGCAAGAAACAAATAAAAACGAAGATTTAATCAGAGAAAGCAAGCCTAAGATTTTATTCTTCCCCCTATGTGATTATTAATCCCCCAATTCCTTCAATTATGCAAGTAATTAACTCGGATTATTAACCTGAGATGCTAAATAAATCATAACCAACTTCCGCGTGTATTATGGTTCTAATACTCTAGATTCAATTATTGTATTCCTACGAAATTAATTCTAGAACACATCAGTAAGCACAAATTTCAAATAATGGCTACCTAAGAGATTAACTATATTCCTATGCTAATACCACAAAGGCTCTTCTACCACAACTCTAATTATTAACCCGATCTTCAGATTCATGAGAGTAACAATAACATAGAAGCACATAAAGTGGCCAGTTTCATGAACTTATTATGCTTCCCATATAATATTCTAAGTTCCCATCTTTCCTCGTAGTGTTCGGCTCCCACCAAGTAAAATTTACAATTATATTTCTTTGTGTCGCCCCATTTTTTGTTTTCCACATCTATGTTCATTGAAGTTACTCATTTCGTCCCAAATAGATTACAAGTAAGATATATTTTATTCTTAGGACTACTAAGCTTAGGGGTAAATATCGGACAGGTCGGATCGGATACGCGAATTTCAGAAAAATTCCGATTTTTTTCGTAACCGCAATATCGATTCCGATTCCGATTTTTTCGGAATCCAAGAACTTAATCCG
The DNA here is from genome assembly GCF_000504015.1 of Erythranthe guttata. The sequence continues at coordinate 168,107 of NW_012194977.1, forward strand.
ATTCCGATTTTTCAAAAATTTTGGAACATCGGATATATTTGAATTTTTCATTTTCGATTTTTTTTTTTTAATTTTCACAGATTTCTTGCACACACAACAAAAAACCATAGACACACCCACAAAAAACACAAAAACACACAATGTTTTTCGGATTTTTTCACATATCTCAAAATTTTCATTAATTTAACGATTATTGGTGAAAACATCTCAAATGTTTTGAAATTTTACATCAAATTTGTTGAGATCTTGTGATCGATCGAAATAAACAAGAAATGCCCTACAAGATTCTCATGGAAAAAGAATGACCGATTGAAGAAAAAACAACTACACCAAGAGCAGATGGCGGCTTCACAAGGAGAGGCTGAGCTGTTGAGCGGCCGTGACTTCACAAGGAGAAGCTGAGAGTCGGAGCAGCAAAAACATGTTAGAAACCAAGAGAAAGAGAAGTGGAGAAAATGTTACAGTTGCGCCGTTAAGAACTAAGGGGAAATAAGAAATTATGTTTGGATTATAAGATTTTGGCGGCAATGGGCCAAAATTTAATGGGTGAAAATATAAATATATTGAAATACAATTATGGCCCAATCCTTTGGCTAAGTTTATTTTAAACATTTGATAAGCTCTTACGTCTGATAAGATGTTTTAAGAGCTGATAAGTTGATACATCTTATTTTTAGGATTAATTTTTAGAGTGTGTGGATAATAAGCTTATTTCCTATTTTTATACCTTATAAGATCTTAAATAAAAAGGTGGGGTAGAGGTATTATTTTTAAAAATATTTTATTTGCTCTCCGACAGCTTATTTTATTAAAAAAGTAAGATATTTTTTAAAAAAATTACCAAGCACTTTGGAAGAGCTTATAAGCTCTAAAACATCTTATAAGCTTCTTTTAACATCTTATAAGCTTAGCCAAACACCCTCTTAATGTAATATATAAAAACTAATTTAAAATACATAAAAAATCGGAAACTTTCGGAATTAATTGGAAACTTTGGAATTATTTTTTATCGGAATTCGGAAATTTCGAAAAGTTAATATTAAGTTCCGATTTCGATCCGATTTTTATCGAAAAAATCGGAAATTAGAATTTCAAAAATCGGATTACAAAAAATCATTTCCAAAATCGAAAATATTTAGATCAGAATCGGCGGAAATCAGAAATTTTCGTTCCGATTTCCACCCCTAACTACGGTTCACAAACTTTACACCAAGATTCTTAGCGGTCGCTCTCACCCTCATCCCTCAAGTTAAATAGTTCCACTACTACAAAATGCTCACTATGATCAACTTCAACCGTAGAATAATTTTGTTGTTTTTTCCTGAAATAATTATAAATAAAATAAAGTTAAAGAGTAGTAATAACAGTAGTAAATTTTTTTTAAAAAAACTGCAGAAGTAGTCAGCGCCCAAATCGGGCGTGAAAAAAAGTGCTGCGCCCTCAAACCGGGAGCAGAAAGGCCGACCGGGCGTCCACTTTGGGCGTGGATCAGTGTTTTACACGCCCAACTTGGGCATGCAGATTATTTTTCCCTGCCCATTTTGGTTGTGAGCCATGTTTTCTTGATTTATAGAACAAAAACGAACAAATTTTACCCTATTGGATTGTGTATCTCGATCTTCATACGATGCCCTCATTTTCCTTTGGTAAATTGCTACAATAAAATGAGTTTCGGGACGATTTCTAATATAAAAACTTGAGAGGATATTTTTTCTAGAGTGATATCGAGAGTGAATTATTATAAATTCGTACTCGTAAAGATGGTAACGGAATATCAAGCCCCGTAGTCAATTCATGTGGATGGTGTGGGAAATAATAAAACAGGGATTGGATCATAAAAATGAAAATGGGTTTGGTTTTGTACTTTTCCAGTGATGTTAGATTTTGTAGAACGGTTGCGACAACTCAAAAAGTGAGATCAGCCTTACATCATTAGAAATTAGAAATTAGAAATTAAAAATTAAAGATTAAAAAAAAAACGTTATTAGGAAGTAGGAACCAAACACACGAGAGACGCGTTCTTTCTCTCTCATCAGGAAAAAAAAAAAAGGAAAAAAGAAATAAGAAGAAAGGAGAGAAGAATGAATGAATGAATGAATGAATGAATAATTCCCTAAAAACCCCACAAAAATTTAACGCGGTTTCTCGTTCAAAGTCTCCTCTCTCTCATCCTCCTTTCTCAATTTGACCCGCCTTTTTTTTTTCTTCTCAATTCATCCTTTGATCGTCACATATCTTAGAGAAAAAAACACAGCCAATCTATGTGGTTTTTTTGACCCTTTTGAAAGGGATTAAATTGCAATTTAATCGAATTTGAAATGGGGTGTTGCACTAGTAAGAGCGCTGATTCCAAAGCCACACGCGCCGCTCGGTGGCGCTCCACCGGCATCGTCGCCTTGCGCGACTCTAAATTAAAGGCATCTTTCTTTCTTTTTTTTTTCTTTTTTTTTTTTTTACGCCGAATTAATTTATGTTATGGGCTTTGCGTTTTTCTTTTTTCTACCTTTGGAATTTTGTTTGTGAATCAATTTTTTAGTTATTCATTTGATGGTACAAATCGAAATTGTCATTACTGTACGCTATGAAAGTGTGACAGTATGTATTGATGTTCTGCATATAGGATTTTGCTTATATATATATATATATATATATATATATATATCTGTTATGCTGACTGGATATTTGTTTTTCGATTTTATTTTTTTACCTTGCCGCAGACATTTCCAGATGATATTCTCGATTTGGAAAGATCGGTGCGGACGCTTGATTTGACGCACAACAAGTTAGGTAATACTCTTTTTCGTATCCGAAGTGTTTCATTTCGCGCTACATGAACTCGTAGAATGATTTCGAGCTCGTGTAAACTGTTATATCTACACTTGTCAGTCTCTATGTCACGCAATTAACGAAGTGTAAATGCATCAATTCTGAATGGAATGTGGAATTTGTCACTCGACTTTGCGTTTTTATTTCTCTTATATCTATTCGTTTTCCCTTGCAGTTGAAATCCCGATGGAGATCAGCAAATTGATTAACTTACAGCGGTTGGTAAGAATTTCCGACTACCGTCTTTTTTTTATGTCTTGCTATTATTTTACAGCTTATTAAATATGCATTATTGTTTCGATGCGTCGCAATTTGAGCATTCCAAAATGTCGAAACGTATATTCTTTCTTATGCAACGAGTGAAATATTGCTGATGATTTTCGCATGATTTTTGTTGTGTGGATGATTGTGTAGTTTATCTGGTTAGAAACACTTCCAAATTCTACAACACATCGTATAGGAATTTACGAGAAGTAGGAGAGTTAACGGTTCTACGGAACGGAATTAATTTTTAAAAAAAGAAATTGTCATCCACACATCTTATCGAGGAGTAAAGGATTACTAACAGCCATTATTTGATTCGGAATAATTCCAAGTTAAAGAAGTGTTCAAACCATTCGAACCACTACTTTTGGTTGATAAATAATTATTTGAGTTTGTTAAAATCCACTAACAAGGACCTGGAAATAAATTATTCTTGCAAGAGGTCGGAATTTTAATGGCTACTGTTTAAGTCTCTCACTCCTTCACTACAGTTAAACCTCTGTAAACTAATACAGTCGAGACTAGCAAAATTCTATTAATTTAAGCGTTATTAAATTATCGAAACTAATAATTTAGTACGTTTACACCGAGTCGGGACCTGGAGGAGAAATTATTATTTAAGCGAGATTATTAAACTATCGAGTATTAATTTATCGAGGCTCTACTGTAGGTGTAAGGCTTTTCTTGAAGCATATATCCATGTTTCGTAGCTATATTCAATTGACTGATTTTGTGCATTTTGCGCAGTTGATAGTTAGGTGTTTCCATTAAAGGTTGTCCTAATTCATTATAACTAAACCGATCCTTTGTTACAGATTTTAGCCGATAATATTATTGATCGTCTTCCAATGAACTTGGGGAAGCTTCAGTCTTTAAAAGCTATGACACTTGATGGAAATCGAGTTAGTACACTGCCCGATGAATGTAAGTTCCCTCTTAGTCTATCGAATTTTTTTTGTTCGATTTTTTTTTTCTTGATGAATTTATTTTTAATGTCCAGTGGGTCAGTTGGTTAAACTGGAGAGGCTATCGATATCTGGAAATCTGTTACTCAACCTACCCGAAACTATAGGGAGCTTGCGCAATGTGAGTAACTTATATATATATACTTTTGTTCGTTTTTCAGAAACTTGTGGAGTGTCGTTGATCAATTTTATACGGGTACATGGTTATATAGTTACCGTATCAATTATTGAGTGATTCAGTCTTTTATCGAGATCCAAATTCAGTAAATAATATTGTTACCCGCATCACTCACTAAGTTAATTATTTACTTACATGCGTCCGAGTTTGGTCTAATTACATCTAACTATTCCAAGTTTGAAAATTAATCGAAACCTCCCATCTGGATTTATTTTAGTTAGTGCATAATTATATTTGATTGTCGATTTGTTTAAATATGAGAAAAAAATGAGTTGATTTTTTTTTTAAATATTTGAGACGAAAATGAAATAACGGCCAATTGTTAGTTTACGACGACTGAATATTTAATGTATTATAATCATGATCAAATGAAAATTTTATCCTGTAAGCATACTTTCCGTACATATTATGAATATCCACTTCTATTACTTGCTTAAAATTATTAAGAAACGAAAACTGAACGGAAAAAAACTACGTAGGGGGCATGTTACAAGTCGATAAAAATCTTACGTGGCTGAACTAAATACATGAAAATGTACCGACTTTTATATTCATTTATTGTCTAGTTGGTGTTGGTCTGCGAAGAAATTGTTGATGAATTGATGCATATATTTTGGGTTTGCAGTTGGTGCTGTTAAACGTGTCGAACAACAAAATAAAGTCTCTTCCAGAGTCGATCGGTAGTTGCTTCTCGTTGGAGGAAATTCAAGCTAATGGTATGAATCTCAGTTATCACTTTATTAAAATATTTATTTACCGGAAATCGACTGCGGTCGGGTATAAATATGTTCGTTTTTTTGTCACCCTGAATCTGTATTCTGAATATTCGGTGCAGAAAATTCTATCGAAGAGCTTCCATCGTCGGTGTGCAATTTGGTGCATCTTAAGTCACTCTGCTTGGACAATAACAACGTGAAGCAGGTTTCACACTCATCTAGACTTGTCGTTAATACGTTTTATAATTCTTAAATGATAAAAAATAAAAAAAAATCAGTCTGCTTAAAAAAATTACATTTCAGGGAGTAGTGATTCTTACTATTTTATTTTGAAGCCTTCAGTTGCTCGAGAAATGTGTCAACTCTACCAATCTATGTACATGTGAGGAGACGGAGATATTTCAATTTAGATAATGTAGTGTGGATTTATTCGTGCAAATCTTTTTTGGCGATTACTGGGAAATTAGTCGCCACCTTATGTTGCTTATAGTTATGAACTTTAATTAATTTTAACCTAACAACCATCCCCGTTTAGGATTACTAAGCGAATATTTGTTTTTTTAACTTTTTTTTTTTAATATTTTTTTTGTCGGGATATTTGAATTCATTGATACCACTTTTAACAGATACCTCCAAACTTATTGAAAGAATGCAAAAGTCTGCAGAATATATCCCTCCATGGCAATCCCATTTCTATGGATTATTTTCAGCAGGTTCGTCTTTCATGCAAAATAATCATATAATAACAATGTTCGTTTTTAGTCAAAAACCACTTAATTATCCCTTCGTTTGTCTCCTTAATTCAGATGGAAGGATTTGAACAATTTGAAGGTCGAAGAAAACGCAAGTTCGACAAGCAGATCGATTCCAATGTGATGATTAACTCCAAAGGCCTCGATGAGGGTGTTGATCTCTGAATCCTTTGCAAACTCCATATTTTTGTAAGGCTTTTTTTTTCGTAAACTACCGAATTATTTTGAAACCATATATATGCGCTGTTTTTTTTTTTTTGTTACAGAAAATGTTCTTTGTTTTCTCCGATGTTCTTTCCTCGACATATGACACCAGGACAAGGTTAATAATACTAAGTTTGTTTGTTTTCTGCAGTTTGTGAAATTTTAATCTATCATGTGGGGTGGAGAATGAAGACATTGGGATGTAATTAAATAGTGGATTTGTTTTAGCCAATGCTGCTGCAGATTCACTTATTGGCGTTACGAACAGTCACGTTTTTGATTGTTTAAGAACTTGTAATTCTTCTACATTGTAAATGTCGGTTTTCTCCGTTTACAGTATTTTGTACTGAATGAAACGAGTAGAGATGGAATCACATCATACTCAGTTGAAATGTAAATAAAAAGTATTACATAAGAGTCATGATCATGTGCTTTGGATTCTTTTTCGCCCATTCCGATCTGAATATTTTCGATTTTGGAATTATATTTTTTGGAGTAAAAAAAACTTTGTACCCTGAAACAATTTGTTTTTTTGAACTTGTCATTTCGTTGCATGGTGCCCAAAAATTGACCTTTACAGGCCATTTTCACCGGGAATTCAGGCATGAATCACGTGAGTTTGGTAGGGGCAAACTTGTCTTTTAATATACATTTTGACCTAGGGTTTAATTTCCTCCCATTTTCTATTCTATCGTGTCGATTTTCCCTCCATTTTGCTTTCAACCTCTTCCCCCTTTCATTGAACATGCTGAAGCTGAAATATAGAAGACAAAATGGGCCATAAATAGAAATAAGCCATGATGTAGCGGAGAGAGAAAGCTTCTGCACTAGGAGAGAGGAGTACTGAAGACTTAAGAATCATTAACGGCTAGGTACAACACGAGAAAGACACCGTACAATTGGAACTGGAAGTCATGAATGGACAATTCAACTAGAACTGGATGCCATGCCAATTGAGATGCAAAAGGTGGTCTTCGAAGAGAAGAAATCTAGTCTTTCTTTACAGATATCACAGCTTGAAAGACGATGTATGTTTCTTCTGTTCAACCAATAAATATGTGCCCTCTAAGAATTACTAAATCTTTCGGGTCTTTCCCTCCAGGATTCGGGGCTTTTGGACGAGCTTTATGCCCAACAATTCAATGGATGGTTATTTTCCTCCGAGCTTCAAATTCTCGATTTTTTGAACAACTTGATCTAGGCAGGCTGCCTAACTTGTTGGAAATCTCAGAAATCTTCGGCTGCTTTATCTTTCCGATAATGCTTTGGCGAGGAAACTCATGTAAATTTTGACCAGTGTAAAAATCATCAACTAACAAAAGATAGTATTTGAAACCCGTACGATTAGAGAAAGGAGAAGTCCATTAATCAGCATAAATAAATTCAAAAGGAGCAACATTAGTAGATTGCTAAGAAAAAAATGGTAAACGGAAATGTTTGTCTAATTGACAGGCATTACAATAGACTCCCTAGGAACTTTACTATGGGAAATAAATTTCAAGAAAATAAACAATACATGACGCGTAAGCTTTTGGGCTTCATTTCCATTTCATTTTGGAGAAAGATGTTTTGGGAGAAGAATTTGAAAATAAAATAAAGTTTGTTTGTATTTTGACAAGAGACAATTTGTGCTATAGCAAATCAAATTATGTCTAAAAGATATCTTGGAAGAAGAATTTGAAGGATAAAGTGATTTTAGTGAAGACAATTTTCATTGTAGCAGTCAAATCATGTTTGTTAGATAGAGACACATTATAATTATTTTTAGGAAAAGCTTTTGAAAATATTTCAGAAAGATAATTTTAGTTTGGGGAAAGAATGAAAAAAATATGAAAACCTAAACAAACATAGCCGTCAAGGTGTTTGACGGGGTGGCCAAGACGACGATGCCAAGTTGTGTGAGATGAAGGTGTTGAAACAGTGAATACCGCAGTGGAAGATGAAATGGAAGAAGAGACGCCAAAGGGTTATAGTTCACTGGAGCTATTGCACCTAGAAATCTCAACTCGGGTCTGGAGATCCTTCACAGAAAAACCAAACGGGTCAAATTCAACCGAATAAGAGTTATCACAGGTGAACTTTCGAACAGAGGTAAGGTGATTGATGATATGGGGTATGACATAGACATTAGTGGGGCGAAAATGAATGGTGAGAAGAATGGTGTGGCCTATGTGGGTGATGGAGAGGGTGGAACCATTACCGACACAACATGTTTGGGGAAAGTACTGCTAGGATTAATACCAAAATGATATTACCTGAGTGTGGTGCCATATGGTAGATCGCCCTGCTGTCCATGAATCAGTGGGATTTTGTTGGCTGCTGAAGGGTCACCGTGTTCAAGCGATTTGCCAGATCGAACATGTTGGCACTGTTCGATGAACTGTTGTAACAATTCGTGGGACTGTCAGAACTATGCCAGGATTGCTGTTGGGAATGACCGTAAGCAATGAACAAGTAGTTGTTGTTGGGGTCCGAGTGTCCGACGAAAGTAAGCATGAGCTGCAGGAGTGGAATGGAGGCATGTAGAAGTCGGAGGTGGTTCAAGAAGCGACGAGGATGGCTGTTGCTGGAAGATGCACGCCAGAGTTGAGATTGACTATGAACATTATAGTAGCCGTATTGCCGCATTGGATGGCGGTCAGGTTCATGACCTCCGCGGCGGTTGGAGCTGCCACCCCTGTGCCGATAACGCCAAGAGCCACATTCACAGAAACTGTTGAACGAACTGTTGGATAATTTGTGTTAGAGGTATGAAAAAAAGCGGGAGTCTGCTCAGACTCAGTAAGTTGATTTTCTTGTAACAGTTAAAGACAAAAATTTTGAACCACATGTTCACTGAATTAATCAGTTAAAGACAAACACTAAAAAACATAAATCCTACACAAAATCAACTTGATTAAAGAAATGGTTTAGAAGCCCACACGTTACCTGAAGTTCCAGACAAGCACATGTCTGACAAAATAAAAAAAATACGAAAAATGGATAACAAACACGCATCAAACAAAAAAAAAAACAGACAATTCATAGACCACTACTACGAATTGTCGAATATATCTGGGAAGGTAATTGTGGGCCATGTTCAATATTTTAATACTCCTACATTAAATTGGGGTCGTGTTAATAAATTCAATTACAATATAAAATATAAGGCACAAAACATTTATTTTGCTTTTTTTTTTTCCTGAAATATATTTAATTTTAAGTCTAATATTAAAAGAGATGTTACATTTTTTTTTTGCTCAAGATGAAAATAAATTTTTACTGTTATTAAAAGAAATTTTACAATGAATATTAATTAAATATTTTATTTAAAACTTAATTCAAATATTACTTTAATTGTATTAAATTAACAATTCATAACTTAATTCAAATAATATATTTAATTCCTGAATATTTTACTATTATTTAAGATATATAAACAAATTTTTAGGAAATATGAATATGTAGTGTTAGAACATTTTTTTTAAGGAATGTTAAATGTGGGTCCTACTTTTAGGGAAGAGTAAATTGAGTAGGTGGTATCTGAACCCCTTGTTTGGGAAGTGTTTTTTGGGGTGGGTACTAAAGATGCTGTGAGAGATGTGTGGATACGATTTGGATAAGAAAAATTTGAGATACGATTTGGGGGTAAGAGGTATGTATAAGAGTTTTGGGCATTGGGGTCTTTTTTGCTTTATTTTTTATTAAGGGTAATTATGTCATTTCACTTAAGTCAACGGGCTAGTGTACAAACAATGGGCGGTGGGCTGACTTAAACACAACATAGGGTAGGGGTGTGAACGAGCAGAGCTCGCCTCTTTTGACAGGCTCGAGCTTGAGTTCGAGTCAATTTTGCCGAGTTCGAGCCCGACCTCAAGCTCGTCGTGTTCGTTTTTTTTTTGCTCGAGCTCGAGCTCGTGCCATTTTGTCGAGGTCGAGTTCGAGTTCGAGCCAAGCTCATTTTTTTCGTTATTATTTTATTATTATTAAGAAATATTTTTAAAAAAATTACAAAATAAACAATAAATAAATTGTAATTATATATACATTTTTAATATTTATATTTTATTTTTATTTATTTCTATAATGTTTTATATTATCTATATATAATATAAAAAGAGGATCTATGCCTTCATTGAATGACATGTGGCAAAATCCTATGTCATACCTCCAAATTGCTTAGTTGGAGTTCAATTGATGAAGTGCATTCATCAATTGATTAGTTGACATTTTTATTTAGGTGTGTTTTTAAGTTCTTTCCCATTTCACACTTGCACACTCATTTAATAATTATCATATAATGCTCTAGTTAGCTGACTCAGCATTAGTTAACTTTAAACAATTATTTATTTATTTTTATTTTTTTCCAGTGGTGGGTCGCCGGAGCTTTGATTAGTGGACTCAACATTAGTTAAATTAATCATTAGTTAACTTTAACATTGGAAGAAATCTTTTTTTTTTTAGAAAGAAAAAAATATTTTTATGTTCTTTTTTTTCCCAGAAGCGGGTCGACGGAGCTCCAGTTAGCTGACTCAGCATGAGTTAACTTCAACATTAGTGAACTTTAAATAATTCTTTTTTTTTTTTCTTTTTTTTGATTTTTATTTTTTTCTAGTGGTAGGTTGTCGGAGACTCAAAGCTCTGATTAGCTGACCCAACATTAGTTAACTTCAACATTAGCTAACTTTAACACTGGTAGATATGTTTTTTTATTTTTATAAAACAATTTCTTTTAAGCAAAATAAATTAGTTTTTTAATCTTATTTTTAGCATTGGTGTCAACTAATGTTAAATTAACTAATGTCAAATTAACTAATGTTGAAGTTAACTAACCTTTAGTCACCTAATCGGAGCTCCGACGACCCACTACTGGATACAAATTAAAAGGAAAACAAATAGATAAAGAAAAAAAAATGGAATGTCAAATATCAACTAATGTTGAAATGAACTAATGTTGAATCAGCTAACCAGAGTTCCGACGATCCGCCTTCGAAAAAAAAATGAAAAAAAAAAAGAAAAACAAACAAAACAAATGGAATGTCAACTAATGTTAAATCAGCTAACCGGAGCACCAACGACCCGCCGCCGGACAAATAATATTAAAAAAATTATGAATGTCAACTACTTGAAATTAACTAATGCATAGTCAGTTAACCGGAGCTCCGACACCTGCCCACGGAAAAATTGTGTCAGCTAACCAGAGTTCCGACGACTCGCCGCCGGAAAAAAAAATCAAAATAAAATAAATTAAGATAAAAGAAAAAAAAATGAATGTCAACTAATTGAAGTTAACTAATGCTGAGTTAGCTAACCGGACCTCCAACACCGGACCTCCAACAACCCGCTGCCGTAAAAAAAAAATTTAAAATAAGAAAGACAGATGAAACTTGGGCTTGTCCTACATTATGTAAGCTAGTGCGGCACCTATCTCAAATTACCCCATAAAATTTTGTTTTTATGCTCTATATTCAATTTTATGTGCATAATTACAAAATTTAATTAAAAAATGTATATATTTCAACATCGTTATTTTATATCTATTTAATTATTTAGAAATAATTAACAATAAAAAAATAAATCAAAAACCCGGTTGAATCAGTCGAGTCGTGACCCAGCTGCCCCGTCCGTTTGTTATCGGGTCGGATTTTCAAAACATTGATCCCTACCATAGAAAAATAGATAACTTGATGTTATTGTTTTTTTTTTCCTATTCAAATCCAATGAAAAATCGATAGGTTCACTAAATTTTGGGGTCAATTATCAAACCCCCTGAATTAAAGGACTAATTACCAAATACCTCTCAAGTATTTATAAAAAAAAAAAAAAAAAAAAAAAACCCTCTCATAGTCTGATCAACGGTTCACCAACCGAATGTATTAACATAAAAACATTATGTAACGTCTATAATGTCCTAAATATAAATTGTGAAATTACTAAAATCCTCCGAGTTGTGGTCAAATTATCACATAAGCCCTCAAATATTCTTTCTTAGTAAGGATGTGTTTGATAAAATTAAGCACTGAATACTGAACGCTGAATAAATATCTGAATGATTAAGAGTAGTATTTGAATACTGAATGTTGAACGCTGAACATCTTTAGAGTCTGAATGATATAATATTACTATATTAGCCCTATCCATAAATTTATTTACTAGCTGAATGATTAGTAATTCTAATTTTATAATAAAAATTATAAAACTAATTACAATATTACAAGTTTTGGAGAATCATTTATTTATGAATATAAAATAATTTAATTAAAATCAATTTCTTATGAGAAGTTAAAATTGAAAGCTATCTTTTAATTTACTGTGCCACAACAGTCTTCTTTACTCCTTGAGTCCTGCCCTTTTTGCCATCCCCAATTTGCCGAAAGAAAGAGAGAGACAACGGGTCAAAGAAGCCGGTAGATATATGCAAACCCATTTTTTTATTAGTTCAACCTCACATAAAGAGATTTATTAGTTCAAGCCCGTAAATTAATTTAATTTTATTACATCAAGACCAAAGATGATGAGTATACCCCTATCTATAAATAATACCCAAATACAAACACAAACCACATTTTTTATTTGTTTAAGACCAAAAAATCAAAAAAAAAAGAAGAAAAACAAAAAGAAAAAAAAAACAAACTCACAGTTGCCGCTAGACTGCCGTACAACTGCCGCCACTAGACCGCCGCGATGCCGACTAGCAAGACTTCCACCGCGCCGGCGATGACTAGCTACCCACCCGCTGCACCATCACCACATTTTTATGAAAATTTTGTTTGTAAATTTGAAAATATTAATTGAGCATCGATTCTTGATAAAAATGCGTGGATGAACATTAATCTATGCTTACTCCTTGTTGGCTTGCAATGCTTTAGCCGATTTTGGAAAAAAAAAATTGAGATTGAAATTGGTTTTTTTGTGTGTTATCGCTGGTTTCCCAAATCGGGTTTACCCAGACTGATTTTGTACACGAAAATTGGCGTCATAATGCCGATTTTTGTTAACCAAATTGGCGATACAACGTCGACTTTACAAGTCAAAATCGGCGTTGTAATGCCGATTTTTTATTTTTTTTAATGTTTTGTGTTTTTTATTTGGTTTTGAATTTCATTAAAGGTAAATTAGTATTTTGTTACTGAAGGTCTTGAACTAATAAAAAAATGGGATTGCATATATCCGCAGCCGTCAAAGAATGCTCAAAGTTTTTGGGGATAAATTTATCAAAAACCCATTCAGATGTATCTCTTAATCAATAAGTTAGATTTTCTAAATTGAATCGCTCATCGGAAATTGGTTTCATTCATATCTATCCATCAAACGCACTAAATGGCTTATTGTTGACCGAATAAGAGATGAGGCGTGTTCAGAGCTCATTAAGAGCTGAACAAACAGGGCCTAAATGTCCCTAAAAATTTGTTTCAAATTGAACTTATTCTAACAACAATTTTTGTGATATTTCAACCACTTTCAAATGACTTTGACATAATATTTATGATTTCAATATGCCCTACAAAATATACAACTATAGATTTTGGTCGATTTGGATGATATACTCCTAATATACATACCCATACATACGGAAATCCTTAAATTTGAGGACAAAATTAAAAAAAAATTTACACAAAAAAATTATAATACAGGCCCAAAAAATTAAGATTATAAATTCAAAATGCATCCTAATAATGGAGTCCAAACCTATGAAAAATTATAAAACATGTATCTTATCTTATAGATAAGATAAGTAACGCTGGTTACTTCTTGCAGAAATTTTTGGAATAAAAAAATTGACATTTTAAGTTTCATTTTCTCTCTAAATCATCCCACAGTTTATTTGATGTTACATGGGTGATTACTAATTGTTTTTTTGTTTATTTTTTGTAGTAAAGGAACTCGCAGCCAACCATATAGGTGCAATTGGTAAAACTTACACTCTCGTATAACAGCTTACAAACCATACGAGAGACGTAAACACTAGGTTAACCATATGTGAGAAGCTCGAATAGCAACAGTTGGCAAGGGGATTCGAACTTGAATTAATTGACATAATCTCACTTTCTCCAACCACTAGGCCATCCGTTGCGGGACAGTGATTACTAATCGTTTATTCCCACATAATCACACACACATATGTATGTGTGCTTAGTAGGAAATTATTTGACCAGATCAATAATTCATAGTCACCCGGTGTACATCTCAATCATTCCACTTCTACCTCTCATTTATTCAAATTTGTTTCCTTCTGCTTTCCTCCTCTCTCACAATTCTTATTTTTTCCGTATGTTTTTCTTCACTCCCATAATTCTTATTTTTCTTTTCAAAATAATCCCACTTCTACTTCCACTCCCTCAACTCTTATTCGGATTTTTTTTTCCCCTTTTGGCTTCATAGAAATTTGTAACGAAGAAAATTTTCAATTGGTCCACAACCGCGAAGAAGAACAAGAGTTCTTGATGATCTTTGAAAAAATATTTTGATTGTAATAAGTTTCTATATTTTGGTATATACTTAGGTGAAACAAGATTTTTGTGTATTGAAATAAAACGGATAAAGAGTAGGGCAATTAAAAGTTTTTCACTCATCCTATTTATATTAAGTTGTTTTTCCCCTTCTTTTCATGTTAGTTTTAGGTTTAATTCCACTGTGCACCTCAAAATATGGTTTTTTACCACTTTACACTCCATGAAAAAAATTATAGTATTTTACAAACTCGAAACACAATAAATCATTTAATTTGCATCACAAAACTGAATTTTAAATAGTTGATAAGACAAATTAATCTTTTTAGCAGCATTTTTGTTTTGGTGAACAAAAAATAACATACACAGTGCAAAAATAAAAGAATTACTCATTATTATTTTTTTTGCCAATACTTTTTTATTCCATCATATACTTTTGGAAGAACGAGGGGGGCTCGTTAAAAACCTTGTGGGCCTACACAAGGAAGAATGTACCCCTAAATCGACAGGAATAAAAATGGGTGGGGATATTAATGAGGCGAGAGGAATGGAAGAAGAGAGAGCGTGGAGATATTAATGAAGATATAAAAGAGTTCGTGGATTGTTGAATGGGGGTGGCTAGAACTAATACCAAAATTTTCTCACTTAGACACCACCAAGTTTAATACTATTTTAAATAGAATTTTTTAATTTTTTTTCTTAAATTAATACCACAAATATTTTTTTATAATAGCAAAGTACTCAAATATCCCTCATCAAACAAAATACAATTTATAAAAAAAAGAAAAAAAAATTCCACATTTCAATATCAAAAATTAAAAAACTCTCTTCATCTTCCCCAAACCCTCTATTCTTCTCCCCCAAACCCAAACCCAACTCTCTCCTCCTCTTCATCTTCTTACAAACCATCCAAAAAATTTCAAGATTCAAACAAATCAAAACCTAACGAAACTTATAAAATGAAGTCACAAGACAATAAAATGGTGGTTCACATGGAAGGAGAACCCATAAAAGTATGTATTCATGTCTTTTTTGAGCTTCGAGGTCGATTTTTTAGTTTTTTTTTTTTTGAAATTCGCCTACTGTTTTCGACACATACATGTCAAATTTTTTGTCAATTTTCGACACCAACTTGTCGAAAATTGTAAACATTGTTGCTTATATATATATATATATATATATGTATATGATGATTATGATGGTGCTAAAGTTAGATCACCTTAGAGAGTTAAAGTAGAATGAGCTGGAAATCTGACGCGATCATAGAACACGTAAACTAAGCCGGGGGTTGATCCAGCGTGCAGTTGAACTGACGTGCGGATAGTGGAAATAGTCCAGAGATTACAGTTGATGATAGTATTGCTCAGTTAATAGGAGGTACCTTAAGGAGTGAATTCAAACGTTTATTTATAGCTTACTTGAGATTGTCGGGCCCAAACCTTACTGAAGGTGATTGGGCCTCGATGATAGTGGTCTTAAATATTGGGTTCATGGCCCATTAGATAAAGAAATGGTAGGCCCATTGGGTTGGCCCAATTAGGCATATCATTAAGCCCCCCACTCTCGAGTCGATGTGGGGGCCATGTCGGAATAGGTTCCAGATCATGTCGAGAGTAGAAATTGTAGTGGTCTCGCGTCGGCGTATGACCTAATGGTGTGCGGAAACGTGTTGGAGCGTGTGTCGGAGGGGCGTGAAAGCGCGTTGGCGCGTAGCGCGACTAAGCTGTCGCGATATAAGTTACTTTGGTCGTCGGTGCTGTCCCGCGATGATTTAGTAGCGCGGATCGAGTTATATCCTCGTGGGAGTTGTCTCGTCGCGGGGTAATAACGTTGATCGAGTTATCTCCTCGTGGGAGTTGTCTCGTGATAATGTAGTAGCACGGACCGAGTATTCTCCTCGAGGGAATTGTTATTTATTGACATTGTCAATATTTTGACGCGTTTCTTGTATGTGTTTACATATAGCCTTGTGCGTGATGTAATTGAGGAGGGGATCAAACTCTCAAGATATTTTTTATGGGGATCGCGCCCCTTGTTGGACCTCGTGGGTCGTAAGTATGTTTGGACCGTGGCCACGTTTTAATCAAGGAACCGTAAAAAACAAGTAGATAAATTTGAGTAATCAAGCTGGCCAGGCTATATAGATTCCCAAAATATCTGAAAGTGTTTCTAGGGTTGTAATCGTGCTAACTTGAGCTTGCGACTATGTATTGAATTGCGGGCGAGTTGTCTCCTCGTGGGAGTTGTCTGACAGCGAAGTTGTAGGAGCGTTGAACGACGTGCAACTGGGGAGCGCGCGGATTCAGGTCGCTCTGAGCGAGTTGTCTCGCAGCGAGTCTTATTACTGAGCGAGGTGGCTCCTCGTGAGAGTCGCCTTGCAACGGGTTCGTAGTGCCGAGCGAGTTGGCTCCTCGTGGGAGTTGTCTCGCCGCGGGTTCGTAGTACCGAGCTGTTAGAGTAGGTGACCAACAAGCCAACATGTGGCTATGGTCTTTCGTATTTATTATGGTAATAAACGAACCTTTATTCGTATTAATGATAAAACACTTTGGCATTCTATATCTTTGTCCCTTTGTCACAAGCATAGATATAGTCCTTACAGTTACTACATGTACTAGTAATTGATCGTTAGGATCGTGAGATATTTTATTAAGTATTATAACTGTTAAACGTGTTCCTAGTCGAAGGGTTACGCCACCAATGAGGATATCGGCCTTTCCCATTAAGAGACTAGCACTTAGTGTATGTGTACTGCATCTCATCAGTAAACGGTATTGTGATATCGGCATGCATAAGTGGGTGCTCGTAAGTTGACGAGTTCACTGAACTTCCTCACCCTAGAAATCTCTAAGTGGTTCCCAATAATCGAGTAGAGATATCTATGGTATAGTTGTACACCATTAGTCTTTATGACCTAGACATCACCGTGACTTTACTAGAGGACCAGCTGTATCGTGACCTGTCCCTGAGTTCCACCGAGGACCATCCCAAGGGCCAGTGTTCGTGTAGTCCGAAATCTAGTGGGAGGTATGTGCATTGTAGTCGGGGATTCGATCGCTAGAATAGTCTTGGATGTCCTGTGTGTTCTTATAGTTTGTAATCTCTCTAAGTCTCTGGCCAGAGCTGACTAAGTGATGATTAGAGAATTCGATTCTCTAAGTCATGCACGTAACAATTACAACACTTAGAACGATCGCACGGTCATTGAACAAATAAAGAAGTCTCGATGAACCAATGCCTCTAGTTCAATCGGGACATATGTATCGAAGGGATCGTACTGTACGTTAACTATATCTGAAGGTTCTTGCAAGCACTTCATTTGTATCTAGGGAATCATGACGCGTAGGTGCTAGACGCCAAATCTTGATTCGTTGGGTGATTAAGGTGAAACGAGCTTCATCTTAATAGTAACTCTAAGTGACGAGTTTTGACCACAAAGGGTTGTGGGCCCACGGCTAGGTTACACCTGAACCATCGAGGGTCACACTGCTCGTGCACATAAGATCTTTGAATAAACGGTCAGAGATAAAATAGTTTATCTTTGCATGATTGGAAGTCAATATGATTGGGTCCAACATTCGTAATTTGGAATTATGAATGAGAATAAGAAAAGGAAAAGAATAGGCAAACGTATTAGTGGACTTTCTAAATCGGGAAGTTTCCAAATTTAGAAAGTGCACTGAATTAGGGTTTCCACTGTTGGAAAGTTGGAAATCGAGAGTTGGCACTCGTAATGACGAGGACATTATAATGATTCCGAAAATGTAATCGTTACAATTTTCCGATCATTGAA
Organism: Erythranthe guttata; assembly: GCF_000504015.1. Next base: position 186,234 of record NW_012194977.1, read on the forward strand.
TTGAGAGAGACGAGCAAGTAAAAGAACTAACGAACTTAAGCTGTTGGGCCTGGTCCAACTTAAGCCCGTTAGGGTTTTATGCAAGACACTATAAATACTTGATTTATAGGTCTTGCACAAAACAACACACACAAACCCTAACCGTAGCCGCTCCCCTCTCTCTCTCGGCCACTCTCCACCGCGGCCACCATCACCGCCGTCGCCGGATTCTTGCCGGAATCGGCCATCTCTTGGCCGATTTACATTGGTAGTTCTTCTTTCTATTCGTCCGTTTTTCTAACTATTACGTGTCTAGTGCCACGTGTTTAGTAGATCGAAGTATACGAGGTGAAATCCGAGAGGAGGAAGATCGAAGATCGAAGAATCGAGGAGCAGCACACGAGCCGACGCCGCACGCATTCCCACGCGCCGCCCGAAGACAGCGCGTGAGCCACATGCGCCGCCGCAGCTCGTCTTGCCGCTGCTGCCGTTCTAACGCAGCTGCCCCGGGTTGCACGGATTGGTTTCGTGGCAATCTAGCTTCGCTTAGTGCGCATACCTCACGCTTCAAGAGGTAAACTTTCAAATCCATTGTCGATAGATTCGGATGCGTTTAAATTGAATATATATGTTCGTTCTTGTATGATTTTATGTGACTAGATGAAATTGTTTAAATTACTGCGAGCATGATTATTTGATTTAAACGCGAGCATGCTAGTTGATTTAATTTCGATTAAGTAATTAAGCATGTATGTTGTTTTTAATTTCGCTGGAAGCGCAAACGTACGCAATTAATTGATTTCAATTATCGGGCATGTGTTTATGTGTTTTAAATTTAATTAAATCGCATAAATTTTTTGTTTTCTGCTGCGTACACGTGTCCGATTCCCAACACGAGCAAGTCATCTCCTCGTGGGAATTTTCTCGCTGCGGGTTCGTAGAACCGAGGGAAGTGGCTCCTCGTGGGAGTTGCCTCGCAACGGGTTGTAGGACCGAGCGAGTTGTCTCCTCGTGAGAGTTCTCTCGCTGCGGGTTGTAGTGTTAGAGTAGGTGACCAACAAGCCAACATGTGGCTGTGGTCTTTCGTATTTATTATTGTAATAAACGAACCTTTATTCGTATTAATGATAAAACACCTTGGCATTCTATATCTTTGTCCCTTTGTCACAAGCATAGATATAGTCCTTACAGTTATTACAAGTACTAGTAATTGATCGTTAGGATCGTGAGATATTTACTCAACTATTATAACTGTTAAACGTGTTCCTAGTCGAAGGGTTACGCCACTAATGAGGATATCGGCCTTTCCCATTAAGACTAGCACTTAGTGTATGTGTACTGCATCTCATCAGTAAACGGTATTGTGATATCGGCATACATAAGTGGGTGCTCGTAAGTTGACGAGTTCACTGAACTCCCTTACCCTAGAAATCTCTAAGTGGTTCCCAATAATCGAGTAGAGATATCTATGGTATAGTTGTACACCATTAGTCCTTATGACCTAGACATCACCGTGACTTCACTAGAGGACCAGCTGTATCGTGACCTGTCCCTGAGTTCCACCGAGGACCGTCCCAAGGGCCAGTGTTCGTGCAGTCCGAAATCTAGTGGGAGGTCTGTGCATTGTAGTCGGGGATTCGATCGCTAGAATAGTCTTGGATGTCCTGTGTGTTCTGATAGTTTGTAATCATTCTAAGTCTCTGGCCAGAGCTGACTAAGTGATGATTAGAGGATTCGATTCTCTAAGTCATGCACGTGACGATTACAATACTTAGAACGATCGCACCGTCATTGAACATATAAAGAGGTCTCGATGAACCAATGTCTCTAGTTCAATCGGGACATATGAATCGAAGGGACCGTACTGTACGTTAACTATATCTGAAGGTTCTTGCAGGCACTTCATTTGTATCTAGGGAATCATGACGCGTAGTTGCTAGACGCCAATCTTGATTCGTTGGGTGATTAAGGTGAAACGAGTTTCATCTTAATCGTAACTCTAAGGGACGAGTTTTGACCACAAAGAAGTTGTGGGCCCACGGCTAGCTTACACCTGAACCATCGAGGGTCACACTGCTCGTGCACATGAGATCTTTGAATAAACGGTCAGAGATAAAATAGTTTATCTTTGCATAATTGGAAGTCAATACGATTGAGTCCAACATTCGTAATTTGGAATTACGAATGAGAATAAGAAACGGAAAAGAATAGGCAAACGTTGTAGTGGACTTTCTAAATCGGGAAGTTTCCAAACTTAGAAAATGCACTGAACTAGGGTTTCCACTTTTAGAAAGTTGGAAAATGAGAATTGACACTCGTAATGACGAGGACTTTATAATGATTCCGAAAATGTAATCGTTGCAATTTTTCGGTCATTGGATTGAGAGAAACGAGCAAGTAAAAGTACTAGCGAACTTAAGCTGTTGGGCCCGGCCCAACTTAAGCCCGCTAGGGTTTTATGCAAGACACTATAAATACAAGATTTATAGGTCTTGCACACATAAGTGAAAAGCCCTAAGCCTAGCAGCCGTTCTCCCTCTCTCTCTCGCCCTCTCCCCGCGGCCGTCACCGGCGTATTTAGTAGATCGAAGTATACGAGGTGAAATCCGAGAGGAGGAAGATCGAAGATCGAAGAATCGAGGAGCAGCGCACGAGCCGAAGCCGCACGCTGCCCCACGCGCCGCCCCGGAAGACCGGGCGTGAGATTCACGCAACGCCGTGGCCGTCTCACCGCCGCTGCCGCTGCACCGCTGCTGCCCCAATTGTACGGATTGGTTTCCGTAGCAATCTCGACTTGCTTAGCGCTCCTACCTCACGCTTCAAGAGGTAAACACACGAACTCGAAGTTCTTGTTTCGTTTAAACGCTATATATATTCATGTTTGCTTTCGTATGATTTTATGTGATTATGTGTAATCGTTTTAAATCATTGCGAGCATGATATTTGGTTTAAACGCGAGCATGTTAATTGATTTAAATTCGGTTAAATTAATTAGCATGTATGTTGATATTTAATTTCGCTGGAAGCGCAAAGGTACGCAATTAATTGATTTTAATTTGTCGGGCATGTGCTTATGTGCTTTAAAGTCGTTTAAATCACATTAATTTTTGTTTTCCGCTGCGTACGCGTGCCCGAAACCCAACATGTAGGACCGAGCGAGTTGTCTCCTCGTGGTCCTCGTGGGAGTTTTCTCGCAAAGGGTTTGTAGGACCGAGCGAGTTGTCTCCTCGTGGGAGTTGTCTCGCTACTGGTTCTAGGACTGAGCGAGTTGTCTCCTCGTAGGAGATGTCTCGCAACGGGTTTGTAGGACCGAGCGAGTTGTATCGCAACGGCTGTGGAGCGACGCGCGTATCTAGGACGCACGTGTGGATTGATGCCACATGGTGGAGGATCACGTGGATCGAGGTTGCGGGCACGAATGGAGGTCCCGCGGTGGAGGATAGGCATGTGCGCGTACGGCGGTTGGAGATATCGGTTCATTGTAGTGTTTATTTATTTTATTTTATTATTTTTTTACCTCGGGAAGCGTGCCTGAGAATTTTTGCCTCGAGAAGCGTGCCACGCGACTGCCTCGGGAATTGTGCTGCATGACTGCCTCGGGAATTGTACCATGCGGCTACGTTAGGAATCGTGTCGTGCGACTGCCTCGGGAAGCGTGCCACACAACTGCCTCAGGAATCGTGCCACGCGTGCCTCGGGAATTGTGTCACATGACTGCCTCGGGAATTGTGCATATGCGATTGTCTCAAGAAGTCTCTGCGCGACTGCCTCGGGAACCGTGCCCCACGCGACGGCCTCGGGAAGCGTGCCGCCCGAATGCTTTGAAAAGCAACGCGGCTGTCTCGGGAATCTCGCCACGTGATTGCATCGAGAATCGTGCCGCGCGGTTGTCTAGGGAATCGTGACCGCACGCGCCTCAGGAATCGTGCCCGAGCGCGCCTAGGGAATCATGCACGCGCGGCTGCCTCGGGAATCGTGCCACTCAATTGCCTCGGGAAGCGTGCAATGCGCCTGCATCAGGAACCGTGCCACACGAAGGCCTCAGGAAGCGTGCCACGCGACTGCCTCGGGAACCGTGCCCCTGCCTCGCAATGCGTGCCGCGCGACTGCCTCGGAAGCGTGCTGTGTGATTGCTTCGGAAAGCGTGCTGCACGAGTGAATCGTGTCGCGCGACTGCCTCGGGAATCGTGCCCCGCGTGCGCCTCTGGAATCGTGCATGCTCGATTGCCTCGGGAAGCATTCCACACGACTGCCTCAGGAACTGCGACGCGCGGCTGCCTCGGGAATCGTGTCGCGCGCACCTCGAGAATCGTGCCTGTGAGACTACTTCAGGAAGCGTGCCACGCGACTACCTCGGGAAGCGTGCCGCGCAGCAGCCTCGGGAATCATGACCATGGCTGCCTCGGGAATTGTGCCCGATTTTTTTATTTTATTTTGATTTTATGTTTTGATTTTATGTTTTGATTTTATTTTTATTTTATTTTATTTTTTATTTATTTTATTTTTTCTTTTTTTTTGTGGTTGATGTCCACCCCTTGGGGATGATGTTCTATTTTTTGAGTAGGGAAACCATATTCGGCTCTTGAGATGGAATGTGAACCCCTTGGGGTTCAAATGTAAGGGTGATGTCCAACCATTGGGATGATATGCCCAACCTTAGGGTGGGATAGTCCCCCAACTTAGGATGAGGTGATCACGAACCATTAGGATGAGATGCCAAACCTCGGGGTGGGATAGCCCCCTAACTTAGGATGAGGCGATCACGAACCCTTGGGAAGAAATACCCAACCATGGGGTGGGATAGCCCCCCAACTTAGGATGAATCGATCACGAACCATTGGGATGAGATGTCCAACCTTGTGGTGGGATAGCCCCCCAAATTAGGATGAGGCGATCACGAACCTTGTTATGGTTTTGCAGGACTACAAGTGTCGTTGACATCATTGGAAGGAGTAGCTCGTAAGAGAGAGGCATTGTATCTCGGATGTGAACGTAGGCGATGTTGTGCAGTTCGCGATTCTCGGTGAGGAGTGGGTTGTTACATTCGAGATCTATGGTCTGAAGTGGATGCCCACGACCTACTAGCTAGGTGGTTGTTATCTTAGAGCGGCGGTTGTGCCACTGCTTCAGTGGCAGCAAGAGTTGAAGTTTCCGCGATCATATGTTGAAGGTCCTCTTCAGTTATCTGAACCGTTCGAGGAGCAAGAAGAAGTTGATCATGTTGAGGACCAAGTAGGGCCTCGCGAGGGGAGCGTTCGCTTCGTTTGCGATGATGTATGGTGCCACTGCTTCAGTGGCCCGAGTTGAAGTTTCCGCGATCGTACGCTGAAGGTCCTCATCGGTTATCTGAACCGTTAGAGAAGCAAGTAGAAGTTGATCTTGTTGAAGCTTCTGCGATCATATGCTCAAGGTCCTCTTTGGTTATCTGAACCGTTCGAGGAGCAAGTAGAAAATTGATCTTGTTGAAGCTTCTGCGATCATACGCTGAAGGTCCTCATCGGTTATCTGAACCGTTCGAGGAGCAAGTAGAAGTTGATCCTATTGAGGACCCAGTGGAGCCTCGCGAAGATGAACTCGAGTTGGATCCCGAATACGTGGAGGGGGAATTGGCAAGCCAGAGCCTCCATGAGGTGGGAGGTTGTTAGCGTTGAAGGGTCTCCTCGGTTATCTGAACCATTGGAAGGGCGCGAAGAAGTGGATCATGTTGAGGATCAAGTAGGACATCACGAGGAGGGTCTCGTGGTGGATCCCGAGCATGGAGAGGAGGAAGTGACAAGCCAGAGACTCCACAAGGTTGGAGGTTGTTACCAATGTCACACTCCCCTGAGCAGATGTCTCAAGGCCATCATGTGCGCTACATTATTGTGTTTGCCTCCCCACAGACGGCGCCAAAATGATGATGCTAAAGTTAGATCACCTTAGAGAGTTGAAGTAGAATAAGCTAGAAGAGCAGAGTGGATCACTGACTCACGAGCTGGATGACCTTGAGATACCTTCAATCATAGAACACGTAAACTAAGCCGGGGGTTGATCCGGCGGAAACCCCTCTGACGCTCAAGTCAGACGTGCGGATAGTGGAAATAATCCAGAGAATACAGTTGATAGTATTGCTCAGTTAATAGGACGCACCTTAAAGAATGAATTCAAATGTTTATTTATAGCTTAGTTGAGATTGTCGGGCTCAAACCTTACTTGAAGGTGATTGGGCCTCGGTGATAGTGGTCTTAAATATTGGGTTTGTGGCCCATTAGATTAAGAAATTGTAGGTCCATTGCGTTGGCCCAGTTAGGCATATCAATAAATATATATATATATATATATATATATATATATATATATATATATATATATATATATATATATATATATATATATATATATATATATATATATATATATATATATATATATATATATATATATATATATATATATATATATATATATATATATATATAATTTGTGAAAAAATTGGGGCCAAATTGACGTTAGATTAAATTAAAGGATGAAATTGGAGCATATTAAAATGTGAGGGGCTATTTTAGTCTTTTACAAACCTCTAGACCATGTGTGAACTTTCTAGTAAAAGAGTTTTTAGTCAGAACCCTTTTATGAATAAGTACCCATTAATGGGCTTATTTGTAAAGTGCACGTAAATTGCTAAAAATAAAACAATAACATTAGTATATTAGTTCACCATCTTAATAATTATTCCACTCTACAATACCAAATGGCCACTCTCTATTGGCTTATGTGGAATACCCGATATGATTATGTTTTTCTCAATAACCCTTTATCTTTTAAAAATGGGTTAATAGCATTTTCCCACCTAGACTTTGCCCGTTTTTGCACTTTCCCACCTCAACTAAAAAAAGTTGCACGGCGGCACCCAAACATTCATTTTTGACGCACATAACCACCTGGAGGGAATATTCTGGCGAATCTTTCCACTCTCCGGCGCACGCACGCTGCACATGCCAAATTACATGGGCTTTTTCGTCTTTTCCTTTAGCTTCTTCCTAAATGCCCTAGCAGTCGTTGACTTCCCCCATTTCAATTCAATTTCACACCTTCACAAAAATCCCCTCCTTCACAAAAATCCCCTTTTCTATGTCAATCTAGGGCTAACATTATCGACGATAAATTGCAATAATCTGAAGATCTTCGTAACTCTATCATGACTTGGAAGTTAAGAGAGGGCAATGAGTTGGACGATTTTCGAAACAATGCTCCAGAATATGGTATGCATTCTTAAAATTCGCCCAATTTGTTTTTTTTCTGTGTAAATAGTTGTTTTATGTATTCAATGTGGTTGCACATGGGTGTTCTTGCATTTGTTTATAATATACTATAGTGATTTCTTTGTTTATTTATAGTATATTTATGTATTGTGTGGACCACACTGATTTTCTTGTCTCCCATATGTTTATGCTAGCTTACAATACATAATTGGACCACATTTTAGTCTCCCACTTCGATTTTAGCACGTTCTAATTTTTTGTCCTTATTACCACATCATACAGTTTTTTATTAGATTCACATGTTCTGAAAATGTGTTTTATATATTTTTTGGCAGGCCGCAATAGTGATTATTTCACAATAGTAATGCACCATTCTGGAAAAATTATGGATTTAGGTAAGATCTGTTATGTGGGTGGGAAAGTTAGTTATTTTGACTACTGTTGTTATGATGAAATGTCAATGACTGAAGTAACTGAAATGGCAAGGGAATTAAAATTGGATGATTGGGAAGATTTCTATCACAGTAGAAGTGCAATACAAGATTGTAGTGTTCTTTATTTAATGGAGAATGATAATGATGCTTTGGAATTAGTGAACTATCTTGACAAAGACAGAGCCACTACAATTTATGTGAAGCACCTACAAGTAATAGAAGATGAAACTGAAAAAAGTCAACCTGATTCATTTGATTTAGATAATCTTCCATATGTAGATGAAGCAGTAGGGTATGTGGGTGATGTTGATGAAGTTGATGAGTTTAATGATGTGTCTGAGTGTGATGTGCCTGAATTTGAGGTTCTTGGTAGTAATATTTATGTGAATCATATGACTGACATTTTTGGTGATAATGATGGTTTGTTTGATGATAATGAAAGTGGTGGAAGTGATGTTCAGTCAGTTGGAGATGATTCAGAGCACTCTGACTTTTTGGTTGATAGTGATTTTTTTGCATCTGATGATGATTTCCAATATGATAACAATGTTGATCATGGGGTAGAGTGGGGTGGACTTAGGTCAGATGAAGAGGCTGAAGAACCTAGAAGGTCTAGGAGATTAAACAAGGGGAAAGAGAAAGTGGCAGAAGATCAGATTGATGAAACTGCCAAGAAAGATCAATGGAAACACCACAACTTTCCAGTTTTTAATCCAAAGATAGACATGGCTGATCCTAACTTTCAGCTTGGTGTTTGCTTCAATGATGCACAGAGTTTTAGAGATGCCATAAGACAGCACTCCATAGTTAATGGTAGGGACATAAAGCTGAGGCTTAATGAGAAGTATAAGATTCAAGCCATATGCAAGCATCCAAGTTGTCCATGGCTAGTCTATGCTTCTCAAATGAGAGGTGAATCCACCTTTCAAATCAAGACAATCAATGCAGTCCATGAATGTAACAGAAAGGAGAAAGTGACTTGTGCAAATTCCAGGTGGTTGGCCACTAAATATGCAGACAAAATAGTTACTGATCCAAGATGGCCATTGGACTCTATGATGACTGTGGTTCAAAATGACTGCAAATTGTTATTTAGCAGACACCAACTGTACAGAGCAAAGCAAAAGGCAATAGAGAAGAGTACAGGGTCTAATATTGAGCAGTATGGGCTCATATGGAGGTATGCTCAGGAAATTAAAAAGTCTAGTCCTAGGACCACTGTTAGAATCAAAGGAAGTGGTGAAACAGATCAACTGAAGTTCAAAAGAATTTACATTTGCTGGGATGCATTGAGACAGGGGTTTCTTGATGGGTGTAGGCCAATCATCTTCTTAGATGGTTGTCACTTGAAGTCCATATATGGTGGGATTCTTCTATGTGCAGTGGGGATAGATGGAAATAATGGCATGTATCCCTTTGCATATGCTGTTGTAGAAAAGGAAAAGAGAGAAAGTTGGTTGTGGTTTATGAATTTGCTGAAAGAAGACTTGAAGATTGAGGAGAGTCAGCATTGGACCATCATGAGTGACAAGCAGAAGGGGTTATTAGATGCAGTGGAGGAAGTTCTGCCTAACAGTGAGCACAGATTTTGTGTCATGCACTTGTACTGTAACTTCAAGGTATCACATAAAGGATTGGCACTGAAGAACATTCTGTGGCAAGCTGCTAGAGCTTCAAGAGTGGTGGATTTTGAAAGAGTGATGAGAGATTTGGCCTCCAAAGATAAAGATGCTTTCAAATGGCTTGCAAAGAGGCCTGCTGCACATTGGAGTAGAGCTTATTTCAATACAAATTCAAAATGTGATTCACTTTTGAACAATATGTGTGAAAGCTTTAATGCAATGATTCTAAGGCCTAGAAGTCTACCAATAATTGATATGTTGGAGGCAATCAGAAAGACCTTGATGAAGAGGCTGCATGTGAAGAGGGATAAGATGGCAAGCCACAAGGGTGACATCTGTCCTAACATTCAGAGACAGATAGAGGAGCTGAAGAAAAAATCAATGGAGTTCATAGCTAATTGGAATGGTAAGGATCAGTTTGAAGTTGAGAATTGCTATGGTGATAGATTTAAGGTGCATTTGGGAGATAAGACTTGCAGTTGTAGAAAGTGGCAACTCTCTGGAATTCCTTGTGCACATTCCATTTCAGGCATGTACTATCTGGGAAGAATGCCTGAAGATTATGTTGAAGACTTGTATAAGAAGAACACCTATATGAGAGTGTACAGCCACTTACTTGACACACTTGAAGGATTTGAATCTTGGCCTGAATCTGGAAAGCCACCCTTGCTTCCTCCAGACATTGTGAAGATGCCAGGCAGGCCTAAACTGCACAAAAGAAGAAGGCAACCAGGGGAGATCAATGGTCCAAAGGACATCCCACCACCAGTTGCCAAAACAGTAACAAGGATTGGGAGTTTGGGTAGACAAGGTGTCATAATGACATGTAGTTCATGTCAAAAGAAAAACCACAATGCAAGAAGTTGCCCCTTGAAGAAGGCAAGTGGTGCAGTTAATGACAAAGGCCAGGTATATGCATAGTTTTCAATTATTCATTATTTTGTTAAATTAATTGTAAACTAATGCATTTATAATTGTCTTTCCAATGCTAGAGAAATAAGTCAAACACACAAGCTACTGTTACTCAACAACAAAGTCAAACTGTGACAGAACAACAAAGTCACACTACATTTGAACCTCATATGGAAGTTCAAACAAGTATTGCTATTAACAGAAAGGTACTTAGCTTTTGTGATTTGTAGCCAAACTACTGTTTCTATGTTAATTTATGATTTCTTGATTTTTCTGATTTTTTACATTTCTGTAGAGGAAGCTTGTTTTTGACATTAACCAGACTCAAGAAAGTGTAGCTGAGCCTTCAACAAAGAATAAATTACCAGTGTCAAGAAAGGGGAAGAAATCCATGATTTCTGAAAAGGTAATGCATTTAAGACATGTTTGAAATTCCTAATTTATGTGATAATTTATTTTATTCTAACTTATGGGAAAAATCAGGTTATTGGTAAGACAAGCAAGGTGAATGAAACAATGATTTCTTCGGATACAAGAAAGGGGAAGGAAAAAGAGAAGAAAACAACAATTGTGGCCAAAACAAGCAAAGGGAAGAAGCAAGTTGTGCTTCAGCCTTCATCCCCATCACATAATCTGAGGCCAAGGAAAGCCACACCAAAGAAGAAATAGTGGCCATTTACTTTGTTATTGTTGTGATTTCAGTACATTTTGAACGTTTTAGATCAATACTTTTTGCATTTTGGGAATGATCTTTTGGGATTGTATTTTGCTAAGACTTTGTTTTGCATTTTGGTAAGACTTTGCACTATTTTGTAGTATTTTGTATTTTGTTAAGACTATGTATTTTGCATTTTGGTAAGACTTTGCAGTTTTTTGTAGTATTTTGGATTTTGGTAAGACTATATAGTCTGTTTCTTGTGCACTTAGTTACTTTTAAAATGATTATGTTTTTTCCTTATGCAAAACTCAGTAGGTATACAATAACATTCATTACAAATCTATATTGCCATTACACAAGAACATAAAGTTATAAAGTTATTACAACTACTTAATTGAAGGCAAGTACATAATATAGAAATATCAATACTTGTTCTAAACATCTAAACAAGCAGATACACTAAAAACATTGCAATTGTCAAGGCAATCCACAACCATTTTTCCCTTGCACCCTTCTTAATGAGTTGTTCTTCACACTTTTTCAAATCATCTTCACACTTCTTCAACTCATCTTCACACTTCTTCAACTCAACTCCATACTTCTTCAACTCATCTTCGTACTTGTTGATGTTCCTAAGTAAACCAGGAATTATGTTACGAGATCGGTCACACATTGGAGGGTCAATCCACACATAGTATTTGCAACCCCCAATTTGCTGGAAAAAACAGAACACATAATAAGAATTCAAAATCAGCAAATCTCCTCATGGATTCAAAATAAGGTTGACATTGACGAAATTTACAAGAAATTCATACCTTATATTTGGGACATATAGCGAATCTCCTCCCTGGATTCAAATCGGTCCAAGATGTCTTCATTATTGCCATTCTTGCACAGTAGCATGTATTATTGACCTGGACTCCACTACTTTGTGACATGTCCAGAATGTAAACAAAAGAACGAAAGAACGAAGAGAGAACAAGAAGAAAAAGAAAAAAAAAAATGCAGACAAAAGATGAGAGAAGAGGAGAAGAAGTGAAGAGGAGGGAAATGAAACCGCGAGAAATTGAGATGGAGGGAAAATTAGGGCGGAATTAGGGCATTTAGGAAGAAGCTAAAGGAAAAGACGAAAAAGCCCATGTAATTTGGCATGTGCAGCGTGCGTGCGCCGGAGAGTGGAAAGATTCGCCAGAATATTCCCTCCAGGTGGTTATGTGCGTCAAAAATGAATGTTTGGGTGCCGCCGTGCAACTTTTTTAAGTTGAGGTGGGAAAGTGCAAAAACGGGCAAAGTCTAGGTGGGAAAATGCTATTAACCCTTTAAAAATATCAATGAAGCTGCGGATGCTCTTGCGGATTTGGGGACTACTTTGGATAAAAATGAAATTTGATATTTTGATTGTTGCCCCTCCTTTCTGAACAATATTTCGTTGTGTAATATTTCTCAGAACTATTCGCGCAGATGTTTTCCTTCATGTACAAAAACTATGGATTTGAAGCAATAAATTATTATTATGTTTTTATGTTCAAAACAAAAATCTAAAAAAAAAAAAAGAAAAGAAAAAAAGAGAACGCTAGTCTATCATACCTTACTTAAGGTCAACTCCTTTTGGTCGCCAGATGACAACTTAATCGGTAAGTGGTTTGGTAGTGTCCAAAAGGATGCTAATATAGAGTGACTTCTTCCATTTATGACAGGTAGAGATGATATCCGTTTGATGAATTCACCAATGGTGTTGCCAATTAGCTTGATTGTGGTGGTGTTCATGAGGCAGATTACGAGGTTTTGGACCTCGATCCAAAAGGGAGTTTTTGTTAGATTAAGTTCAGAGCACGTTTTATCTCGTGGCCATATCTTTAAAATGACATGTGCATATCGAAACGTCAATGACAAGTTTTCGATTTTGGATATATCAGAAGAAAAAAATGGGTTAAATACAAAAACACCCTTGCACTATAAACTTTGTATAATATACCCACCGTCAGTTGCGTATCTAGTAGTGGGCAAGGGTGTGCAGCTGCACACCCTTGGTTTTGCACAAAAAAACTATTTTTGTATAAATATATATATATATATATATATATATATATATATATATATATATATATATATATATATATATATATATATACAAAAACAATATATATATATACCATTAACTGTGAAAATTTTACAATATTGTTTTTGTAGTTCAAGTGGCAATGTGCGTTCACTACATATAACAGAGTGCTGGGTTCGATTCCCAATCCTAGGTTCTCAAGTTTTTTTTCTTTTTCTTTTTTTCTTTTCTTTCTAATTTCCAAGAAATTCACTTTTTTGTACCCTATAACTCTAATTTCTTTAATATTTTCATCAAATGTTTCTATAAATATTTCTAAATTTTCCTAAAATTTGCAAATATTTTTTTTTAATTTTAAATTTTTACATATTTGTATTGTTTTGAGCTTATACTATTAAAAAAAAAAAGTTCGGGGGCGCTGCTCCCGAACCCCCGGAATTTTTCCGTCCATCATATTTATTAAATATTTCTAAATTTTCCTAAAATTTGCAAATAATTTTTGTTAATTTTAAATTTTTACATATTTGTATTGTTTTGAGCTTATACTATTAAAAAAAAAGTTCGGGGGCGCTGCTCCCGAACCCCCGGAATTTTTCCGTCCATCATATTTATTAAATATATATATATTTTTTTTATTATACTCACTTTCGATCATCCTTGGCAGAAATCCTGGATTCGCCACTGCCCACCGTACTACACATAAATAATAAAACCCCCTCTCACATTACATTTTTTCAATAATATGACGAAAATACCCCTACTCAAGCATATATATATATATATATATATATATATATATATATATATATATATATATATATATATATATGAAGGGTTGTTTGAACAATTTTCCACTATATATGTTACCATTTTCAGTAAATTTTATGTGGAAAATTTTGGTATTTATATTTTTTTCTTCAAAACATCTAATTGCTTAGATTTTTTTTTTTAATTTTCTGAATAAAACCTTTTATTTTTGTCATTTTTGAGGTTCTTCCCTTTTTATAAAAAAATGTCTTCTATTAGTTCAAACATCCTAAGACTATAAACATCTTTACAATTCTATGATTGTTGAAAATTTGAACGACCGGAAAACATTTAAGAAAAATGAAGAAATTGAAAATGAAAAAAAACAAAAGGTTTTATTCAGAAAAAAAATAAAAAAAAATCTAAGTAATTAAATGTTTTGGAGAAAAAAAAATAAAAATATCAACATTTTCAAAGTAAAATTGATCGAAAATGTTAAAAAATATAGTGAAAAATGGCTCGAACAAACCCTTATATTTACAGGCTTAGCAGGGGTATTTTCGTCTGATTTTGGAAAAATATAAAAGTTGGGGGGTTTTTGTATTTATGTGTAATATAAGGAGGTAAATGATATAAAGTCCATAGTACATGGGTATTTTTGTATTTAAAGGGGGTTTTGGTGCAGGGGGTTTGTGAAGTTTGTTGGGAAAATTGGTTAAAAATTGAGTCATGAACAATTTTTTATCAATGCTATTGTACGGTCTAATTGAGTATATAAATGAATTTTGGATTAGAACCAATTTTGTGGTGAATGAAAAAATTACTAGTCCAAAATATAAGGAAAGTGGGATTTTGAGTTATCCCACATTGGAAAAGTAGAGAAGTAATGAGCTGTATATATATCAAAATATTGGGACAAAGGGTCACGCCCTTTGGGCATTCAACATTGTTTGGGAGAAAGGCCTATATGTTAAGTGTTTCAAATCGTGCCCGCGCACACCGCCGTCCGACCGGCCGGCTCGGCTCGTTCGTACGGATCGGATTTGGATTTGGGCTCGGGCCCAAATCACTACATTAATTTTTTGGGCCAAAAACATTAGGTCATGGGCTTTTAACCCATTGGGCCCTTATTACTCGAAGCCCATCTCGATTGGTCTGACTGGTCTGAATTGGTGCGGCCGAACCAATGCAAACCATTCGGCTCAACTTGAAATGGTGCAACCATTCAAACAAAAGGTACCTTTTTGCTCCAAAGGACACTACTTTTCGAACCTTATAAATAGACCCTAACTTTCCCAAAATTCCTCACTTCAATCCAAAACAAGCCTACTACATATTAAGCCTACCCTTCACAGATTCTCTCGAAAAGTTCTACACAAAGTACAGTTCGTCGTACTTGGGATTTGGAGTGCTCCTATTCCAAGTTTTGCCGTTGTATCTTGGGAGACGATTTCCATTTAATCCGTTAGCACCGTTGCGGGGAAATTTCGTCTTAAGGACAGAGTCAACTCGCCTCGGCTAATCTTTTAGTATTTTCACTAATTAATTTGTTCAACCAATTTACTAAATTCATTACCCGTTTTATGTATCGGGACCAAGAAAGTTTTGACATTTTGGGTCCCATGCTTTAAGCATCGTTCCTTGATGGCATTCAAGTTGATATTTTTTTAGGTGAGAATCTTTGCTACAAGGGTGTGCTCTTCTCTAAATGGTTCATTTATTAATGTGTCATGAAAATTCTTTTCGAGCATTGAAGTTTAATACTCTAAATGACATTTTGGGTGGTTACACGCATATTAAGAAACTCAATAAATATTCATGGATTATACCAAAAAAAAATAGTAAAATACTAATTTACAGTTGTCATTATCTATTTTCAACTAACTAATTAGGTGTAATAAGGGGTAATATTGATAAACTGCAATTAATGCCTTATTGGAACTCTAATAGACAAATAATTTGGAACAAAAAAACACCTCAAATGACAAATAATAAGAGACAAAAGGAGTAGTATGGGATATGAATTCATTAATTGCTGATGATGGTTCCATGAGGAGGGGGAGGCAAAGGTAGAGAAGGGAAGAAAAGAAGAAAGAGGCAAAGGAAGACTGGGAAATTGAATACAGTTACTCGAGCAATGGAAAAAGATCCAAGGCCAAGGAGAAGGAGCTCGTCAGAGAGAAAGAGAGAAGTATTCGTCTTTTCCGAGGAGAAGTATTTGATTATTTACACTATGCATCTTTTCTCTTCAGTTACAAATAACATACATTATGTAAAGGGATTTTTGCAACTAAATAACTATACCAAAGTTACTTTCGTTACTGAGTCCCCATACATTTTGGTGAACTTTGAACTCCCTACTTTTAAATATCAGTTTAAGTTTACCCTCGCTGATATATCCGGAATACCCATTCCTTTAATTATGAATTACAAGAACCCTTCCTTTCACCTTATAAAACCGTGTTCCTTGAGTCATCCTCACGATTGTTGTTTAGGATTCTTGTTGCTAGCTCAAATGGATTTGCCAAAACTGCATAATTCTTATAAGAATGCCACCACATGGAATCATTGGATTGGTAAATGTAGTAGGACAGGGAGTCTTGGGCTTGCTCCACTTCAAATTCTTCCTCAAATAACTTTTTAGTACCCTCTTTAAACTCGTCGACTTCCTCTTCAACCTTGTTAACGTTCTCTTCAACTGTGTTGATGCTCTCTTCAACCTCATTGACTCTCCCTTCAACTTCGTCGACGTTCACTTTGAGTTCGTTAATGTCATCGTTAATCATAGCTGCACTAATTTTAACTTTTGCATCAACAATTTCTTCTTCAACTTCGTCTACTCCTACATCATGATCATCCACAAATTTCGAGGTTGAATAACGAATGGATTATGTTGTGAGTCCTTAACTTTGACAACGGGTAGAACATCTTCGGATTTTCTAGAATAACTATTTCGCTTCTGATAATATTCTTCCCTCCATGCTAACTTTTGACCCTCTTCAAGGGTGTATAATGTATGATACCCCATCCTAAGACGTATTGAAATATTCAATCCTTTCAAGTACCGTAAAATTTCCGTACTTTCGGATTCTTGCAGGTCATTTAAGTTTTCTAGTCTAAGTCAACGTTATACATGTTAACCGATCTACTCCACTGCGAACAATTATGATATGGTTGAAATAAAAGTTGTTCGTAATCTAAAGGTAAAAAGCGACCCATCAACATTTTTCTCATCCTCCTCCATGATTGGATTGGACATTTTTCCTGTTAGGATAGTAGACTTAAAGTCTCGATTTTAGCTATATAATTTTATTATTGAATTAATAAAATAGTATATTATCATTTTATGAGAATCTGCACTAGGGTATTCAATGCATAATTGATTGATTGCCAATTAATTAAAAATATAAGTCTATTATTCTAATAGTATTTGAAATGGTGTGCTACGGCGTACATAAAGATAATTTCGAAAGTTCGTTTAAAATATAAAGATAAACGTTCATAATCAAGATGGAAATGGACTAACCATTGGTAATAAATTGTAGCACAATATTTAAGTGATTGGTCTTGATCACAATAAACAGAGAATAACTTTTGTAATTGTTGTTTTGACTTATTGTGCTAGCACACCTGTCATGTGTTGAACCGGACAAAGTGAAATAATTGTTTCATCACTGTTAATAAATGAAAATGTATTATTCTAGTTGACAGTAAATTACTTACTCTCTTAATCCCAAGATAATTAACGTACACATTTAATTGATGATCTCTATTTTGATGTCACAATGGGAGAGATTCCTATATTGAGTCAACTGCCCCCCAGTGCGTTGGGTATAGGGGTGGAAATCGGAACGAAATTTCCGATTTCCGCCGATTCCGATCCGAATATTTCCGAATTTGGAACGGTTTTTTGTAATCCGATTTCCGAATTTCCGATTTCCGATTTTTCCGAAAATAATCGGATCGGAATCGGAATTTGATATGAAATTTTTGGAATTTCCGAATTCCGATCCAAAATAATTCCGAAATTTTCCGATATTTTTCCGAATTTTCCGATTTATTTTTTTATATTAAAAAATTATTATATGTCCATATGGTCCCACTAATTTTCCTATTCCGTGATGGGCCATAAATTTATTTCTTCTAAAAATATAATCATGACCCATGTAATAGGCCCAATTAATAAACTTACAACTACTAACCTTTTTCAATTTTAACCTAATTTTTTCACTTCAATTTTTTCTTCGTTTCAATTTTCTACCGCCGCTGCTTCTTGAAGTTTCTCTTTGCTTTCAAATCCAACTCTTTTTCTTCTTCCTTCTCCGCAGTGGCGCCCCTGTGCTCAAGCTTTCTGTCCATTGTGTTATGTTTCGATAAATTAGCCACCTACAGAAAACTTCTACTTTTTTCTTTTGTAATTTTAACATATTTTGTAATTTTAGGGATTATTCATGTGATGTATGAACATTTGCTCTGGTAATGTGAAGATAATAGAAATTCTAGATTGTGTTGCAGACATGAGGGATTATAACACTCGATTCATGCTGGAATTTTTTTGTTCTTATTTTGTTCTCGATTTTTTTGTTCTTTTTCTTCTCTTTCTCAAAAAATATCCGAAATTTCCGAATTTCCGAAAATTTCCGAAAATTCGGAATCGGAACTCGTTTTTAGATTCCGAATATTTCGGAAACGGAATTGGAAATGAGAATTCAGTTCCGAAAAAAATCGGAAATTTTCCGAAAAGCCTTTTTTCGATCCGATCCGTCCGATTTCCACCCCTAGTTGGGTATAAACATTAAGAATTAATAGGAGAAAATTAATTATCGAAAGGAATCTACAACTCTGAAATATGAGATTGATAATAACCCTTGAGTAGCTTATAAGATTTCTTTTCTCTCTAAGCTTTTCTCGATTAGGTTTACATTTCTTCAAGTACAAGTCCACCCATGTAAAATAATTATTAATCCGGGATATACAATAGAAGATTAAAGGTTTTTAGAGAAGTTTATTATTCCCGAAATTTCTGAGCAGTCCTACGAAGAAATTCACCATAAATCAACTTTCATCCGATAGGCTTGAAATATATACAGTATCTTCCTAACCCATAGAAATACAATGCTCCCGAAAGGTTTCTTAATCAGATCAACTATCTCGGAGATATCGATGGAGGAAGAAGGCTGGAAATTTTTGGATAGCAGTTTTTCGAGGATTGAAGGCTTGACGTGGATCCTCGTTCGTGGGCCGAATATAGAAACGAATTTGCACGCGAAAATTGTAAGTTGCTAGATTAGATTTATCCGCTTTAAAAGAATCTAATCAAAGTATGTTAGTAAAATTAAAACCGACTAATCTAGAACCTCTTGCGAAATTTCATTGACTCCTGGGCTTCACATCCCAACACTTCCTCTGTATTTCATCCCACCATACGGCTGCACAACCCTTTAACTCACACCCAATCAATTTTACCATCTCATTCGGCAGAATATCCATCAACTCAAAATATCTTTCAACTTCTGATACCAATCGATAAAATCCCCAGCTTCAAGAAAATATCCACTAAAAGAAGAAATCATCATGCTAGATTCAGTCCTTCTGTTGTGGTTGTCAAGGGCAAATCCCCCGCGCATCAACCGCAGATTTTGTAGTTTTTCAACCGCGCGGTCATTGCCAATGTAGTTGTTGTCTCCATGTTTCACAACTTTTACCATCTAACCAGGAAAAACCTCACTACTGATGCCAACTGACGCAGAATATAATCACAATAAAGAATTAATTTCTACGAATTAATCCTATAGAACAAAATATCATTCGGAATCCACCGAAAACTCTGGAATCCACCAGAAAATAGAGAAAACTCTAAAGATTTTGTTGGATATTTGATTTTCGAATCAAATATTTAGTAATTTTTTTAATTTCTTATTTCTGAATTTATATTATTTTATTATTTATTATTATTCAGATTTAATTTTTAGAGTAAGTGGACGGTTATTGTTTATCTTAGTGGGTAGTTACCTTAAGCACATGCTTGATTTATCCACTAACTCATTATCCCACTAACTCTCTATCTTTTCTTAGTGTGGTATTTTCGTGCAGGACATGATGTATTTGAACTCTGTAAATAGGAGAAGATCCAAGTTCATTTACACTAATTTCTGACGAGAATCAAGAGCGCAAAGCACAGAGTGTCGGAACACCGTCTACAACACCTTATATTCTTTATAGATTTCTCATTACATAATTGAGTATGTGGTGTAATTAATCCTTTTGAATACTAATTTGTATTCCTAGTATATCATTAATTGCTTTTGTACTAGTTACTAGGAATTAGTCCAAGAAGAAATCATCTTGTTTTTCTTCTTAGAAGAGAAGAGCTTGGCTTCTCAATTATATTCTTTTGAATACTGGTTTTAGCGTGTAAATGTTCCATCCACAAGTTATATACTTGTGGATAATGATTTAAAAAAATTGTGTCATTTATACGCTGCGTAATCTTTCTCAACAGAGGTTTTTGTTTATTTGAAAGAAATATCTGATTTTTTAAAAGATTTATATTTTTTCAACGAATTCAGAGGCACTAAATTCTTTCAATTTTATTAAAATTCAAAATTCATTCGAAAATAAAGTCCTAAGTAGCTATTTATACTAACTAGTATTTTGCCCTGTGCGTTCCAGGGAAGAATAAATAAAAAGGGGAAAATAAATTATTAGTCAAGTACATGATAATAAAATTTATTGGTGAATTTAAATTACAATAAAAGAGTAAAATTCCGACAAATATGATAATACATCCCAAAAGTAATACAGATTTAGAAGCGCCTTAAAACTTACCAACTTGAACCATGTAATAAGTGACACTTTTTACCAATTACAAACTTATAAAATTAGGATCTCGATATTGGCAATATTTAAAAAAAAATCGTAGCTATGATCACAACAACTCCAGCACCAAAAAGTAGACACTGCATAAAAGTGAAATATCAATTATGAGATTTACCTCACCATAGCACTCTAGTTCCATGTGGCTTTGAGGTGATGAATCCTAAAAAAAACGCAACCACATCAATTTATGATAAAGAAGAAGAAAAAAATGCAAAAATATCTGTTAAAACGCAAAGCAAAACCCAAACTACAAACAAAAACCTGTGCCAAATTAAACTCGAAGTGCAAACTTTCGTGGATCACGACGTCTCTTCTTTACAGACGATGAAGAAAAATTGATACATGTATAAATTCAAGTTTGAATTGGGTTTTTGCTGTGTACCGATATAACTCCAATCTTTTTTATGAAAGTGATTTGTCAATTCAATCCCTCTCGTGCCAATTCAAGATATCTAAAGAGAAAACATAATTAAGGATATTCTCCTGCATAAATCATTATTACCAAGTAATTATAAAAGTTAATATATAAAAGTGTATTAAGGTCAATTATCACTGAAAATGATAGTTAATTTGTAGGTAAAAAAGAAATAACAAATAAAACACTCGACAGTCATAGCACTATATGTTACTTTGGCAATTCTAGATATTGGGCATAGAAGTTGCACCTTCTCGCCATTAGATTTTGGAATATGGTTCTCAAAAGAGGTTTTCGAATCAAACTAAAATTATGCACATGAAAAAAATACAGTGGAATCAAATTTCCCATAAACATGGAATGACCAAATTATACAAAAAAACATAGTGAATAAATTTCAGCAAAAACATGGAATCAAGTAAGCAACAGTGGAAATTTATATTATCTTTACCCAATACCTCCTTTCACAGTTGTTTTTTTTCTTTTCTCATAACAATCGAATATCAACAAAATTACAGAAGAACTAAGAGAGAGAGAGCAACAACAAAAGGGTCCTCCAAACACTCTTACACGGTAAACAAATTAGAACAGTATATATATATATATATATACACAAAAAATCAGCCAAGAAACCTGGTAGCGATGGTAGATGATGAAGCACACAATGGTGGAAGAATTGCGCAAATATTTACAGAAGAATCGAAGCGTCTATGAACTAATGAATGATAGGGCAGATCATCGTGGGATATTTGATCGAGAAAAGGGGGAAGAAGGGTAGGTTTTTTTTAGGAGTAATGAATACTATGGCAGAAGATCCTGAGACAAAAGAATATCGAACAAAACACAATTAGATTTTTTATGTTTTTTTAATAATTCCAGGTGAGAGGTGAAATGTTTGACAGAAGTGGGGAACTAGACCCTTTTTTTTAGACGGTTACAGAAAGTGGGAACATGTAGAAAACTTCCGGCGAGAAAAAACATAGGAAAAATATAATAACTTGCAAGGTGAAGAGACAAAAATATCCCTAGGGTTACAAATATTTCACAAAAATGGGATTAGGGTTTCAGGGCAAAATCTTTCTTTTATGGATTTATTAGGGATAACCCCCTTGTTGAGATTTTGTAATGAGGTAGATCCATTTGATTTTTCCCTTTTTGAGATACACCCAATTATGCCAACTTGGCACAATATATTATTTAATTTCCCTCTAATACCCCTATTTTATTTTTGGACGGCGTTTTTTTCCTTATCGACGTGATATGGCATTGCTGATACGTTGCCTATAATCACGGATTAAAATTACGTGAGTATATTGGTGGTTTCATCGTTTTCATCATTATCAAAGCATATACATACAATCGGGCTACGAAGAATTTTTCACCGCCGTGGTAGTATTCTCGGATTGGAGCGTTTTATCTAGTTAGTATGTACAGTTTTTTTTCGTTTATTTTTTGTCTGTCATGTGCAAATGTTGTTGTGTTATGGTGGTTAGCCATTATAAGGTTTGTATTGATATGTTGATTCAATTGGTATCAAAGTAGATAGTTTTTTAAAAAAAATACGTCGTCACATATACATCGTTATTTTTGTCTGATGATGTTTGTCTTGGAGAAGGATTCACGTAGTCGCAAGAGGAGGGTTCACGTAGTCTGACCAGAGTTGTTTGATATTTGTGTCGTAGTTGGTTTACGTAGTAATCGAAATAAATATTTGGTGTGGTCGAGTTGATGAAGTTGAACCTGATTGATAGTTGTTTTGTTTGTTTACACCAGTCGATTTTAATGTATTCGGTAGTACATTGAAATATATTTGGTAGTCTATTTTAATCGATTATTTGTATTCTGCATTTTTTAAGTTCATTTGATGATTTTATATTTTTGTCATTGAAATGTATTTGGTAGTCTATTTAATCAAACTTTCGTATTCT
The DNA here is from genome assembly GCF_000504015.1 of Erythranthe guttata. Next base: position 209,108 of record NW_012194977.1, read on the forward strand.
GCATTTTTAAGTTCATTTGATGATTTTAGTTTTTTTAGATGGCTAATTTCGTATGGATTTTGTTGAGGTTTGGTGGGTTGGTTGCTATAAAGAGGTGTTCGAATGGGTTTTCTCGCGGTTCATTGGTTGCATTTGCTATTTCAAAGTGGCCACAACTTGATGGATGGGATATAAGCATGACATATAGGCTGGATGACATTGGTGAATGTATTTTGGCTGACGACGAGGACTTGATGTCGATGTTTGAAATGTTGTCAGAGCTTTCGTTGGATTGTATTGATGTTAACATTGAAGGAAAACCTGTAGGTTTTCCTGGACAGAATGTATTACCTGCAGAGGTTGGTGGCTTCCCTGTTGTGTTTTATGATGAAAGTGTGGTTGTTAATGAACACAATGTAGAGGGAGTGGTGGAGAAGGTGAAAGGCAGAAGATTGCTGAGTGCGGATTGGGCATCTTTGATTAAGGATGTAGGTCAGTTTTTTGAAGGCAGCGTTCGTGAATTCAGGAAGTCGCTTATCAAATACTCTATTGAGATGGGATTTGAATTCTCATATGTTAAGAACGAGACATCGAGAGTTACAGCGGAGTGTCGTTTCAAAAATGCTAGCCAATGTTTGTGGAGGATACATGCATCTGTGGATAAATCAAATGGGTACTGCTATGTGAAATATAATGTTTTCAGTATTAACTTATTGACAACAATTTAGGAACTAAATACAATATATGTGTTTCCTGGGTACTGTCTCTATGCAAATGGGAGTACATAGTATTTTACATAAATGCCAATAGTATATTATTATGATAATAATAGTACATTAATATGGTACTAAAATATATAGTATTGAATTGTACATTCTATATCACTGAATTGTCTACAACACTTTCGACACACCAAAAAACAAACATGTGATAAATAGCATATTACTGCAATCGATGAGATAATCTCATCACAATGATGATTTTACATTAGTATACATAAAAATTTCATATAACAGACAACTGTATTTTTCAACCACATAGTATATTAATGATTTCACTATAGTACATTAATCTGCTATGATAGTATATTACGGTTATAGTAGTAGTATGAAATTGTGTTACAAACAATATACCACTGAAATGACAAGAACATTGAGAACAAAACCAACGTAAAGTAATTCCAACATAACCAATAAAATACTTAAAACACATCACAACACAATCAAACCAATATGTCGAGTTAAAAAACTCTAGTACATTAATAATGTCATAATAGTATAATAAAAAGATAATGGTAGTATCATACGGTATTCATAATAGTATACTTATGTATTACAACGGTTTAACACTTAACTGAAGTTACCGAGCCATTACATCGTAAACACGACATTAATTAAACATATCAAATCTTAGGAGGGTTTGGAAAAGAACAACCATCGGAATCAATTGAATTCATTGAGTTTATGTCCTCGTCGCTATCATCAGGAATGCAATCGACTTCTTCGTCGGACAACTGCACAACGCCTGCATTCAATGCCTCACTTCCAGTGGCATCAACAGCTCCAACTAGTTCACCCCCACCCCCTGTTCCAGCATCATCAGAAACAACAACTTCATTATTATTACGAACTTGGGGCGACCCGTTAGTCTCGACATACAAACAAAACCAACACATGTTGAAGCCTATTCGTTCATAATAAATCATCATGTGTTAAGATAATTGATTAAATAGACTACCAAATACATTTCAATGTACTACATAATACATTAAAATCGACTGTTGTAAACAAACAAAACAACTATATATCAATCAGTTTCAACTTCATCAATTCGACCACACCAAATTTTTATTTCGATTACTGCGTAAACCAACTACGATACTCATATAAAACAACTCTGGTCAGAATACGTGAACTCTCCTCTTGCGACTACGTGAATCCTCCTCCAAGACAAACATTATCGGTCAATAACGATGTATATATCACGACGTATTTTTTTTTTTAAAACGATCTACATTAATACCAATACATGATGACTACCACGTTGCAGTTAAACAAAAAAATTGACATGGGTTACCACTTCTGGTGGATGTCTTGCCCATCGATCGTTGCAAAACCACATATTTAGGGCTCGATATATGTAGGCGATTTAGAAAATATCTGCAAATAAACCAAAGTCACAGTCGATTAACAAAAAACACATCAACATATCGATGGGTGACGGCGTTTCAACAAGCGGCGAAGACGTACCAGTGCCAGAGTGGTCGGAGTGCAGAAAGGCGTCGATCCCCCGTATAGCGTGCTCTCTTCCCGGCGTATAATTTTTCTGGTTTTTGGAATTTTGTAGAACTTGGAAGTGGGTTTAGTGGGGATAGTGTTTTAACGGGAAAATAGGGAGGGATTTGATATCTTTCAAAAGGTAATGTAACGGGATTTGTGGGATTTTGATTGAGGGTACTAATGGAATTTAGAAAAATATGGGTTTTTATCAAAATGACAAATTTGAGTTTGGATCTACCCCTATTATTTGTAAGACTAAGGGGGTTATATCTAATGAACCCTTCTTTTATAAAGACAAACCTGAAAACCTTAATAAAACTAAGAAAATATTAAAAATTACAAAAAACGGCAAAAACGAGTTAGAGCCTAATTCTAGTAAATCTCGTAATTTTGTGAACAACCCAATTTACGGATTACTAATGCGATTCTTCTATGATTTGATATTAATTTTCTAAAACTTGCTTAAAATAGCAAAAACGAACTTTTAGGAGTCTAAACAATGCCCGATTGCTGAAATTTGATGTGATTCATTAGTTTTGTTCCTTGCGCCGTTTCACTTGAGATAGTGTTCATTTCGTACTCAAATGCAATTTGTGTTCGTAGAAAACCGTTATTTTTCCATAATTTCTTTCGATATTTCCACCAATGCCTATTAATAACTCTTTTCCTAATTAAGTAGTTATTTTGCAATTCAAATCCAATTTGACGTTCCTTACCAGCTAGAGAGATTTAAGTGTCCGTAAGAGAGAGATTTACAAAGAAACTCCACAACGTAAAAAAGAAAAGAAAAAAAACTATTCGAGTGAAAATAAGGATTTTGCTAATTTGCTATGAAAGTTATTTAAGAAAAAAAATAGTGCAAAATAGGAGATGAAATAATAATAATTAATTTTTTAAAAAAAAAAAGTACAAATATATCATTAGGGTTTCTTAGGTTGCCCTAATATTTCTTACTTGCACCAAAATGCAATATCCCTCGCCCCCAGGGCCCCATCCTTTGGTTCGACAAGTATTTGATGGAGGAATGTAAATCATGGTGACTCAGCATGCCGTTAGGATAGGGGACCCGGACTTTTGTGGCCACAAGGAATCAACCCTCATTGTAGTTGAAATTCTCACATTGGGGCTGCCAATATTCGATCATAGGTCCTTGCACCAACTTACAACCCCTGAACCAGTTGAGTTATACCCATTGGGTAGCATTTCTTACTTTTATTTATAAATATGGGGTCAAGGGTAATATTTTTATTTAAAAAATATTATAAATACTCATTTACCTGTTCATTGTAAGAAAAAATATTGGTGAAATAAAGGACTCCACTCACAAAACATATTTCAAGAATAACGAAAAATAATAAGATGATTATATTACAAAACCAAGGTAATAATAAAATTGTAAATTATGCACCAATTATTATCTACAAGTAGTTAAATTGGATAATATTACATCGAGGTGTAGACGAGTCGAGCTCGAGCCAAGCTCTCCATATTTTTCGAGCTCGAGCCAAATTGGCGAGTTCGAGCTCATCGAACTTTCATTTTATGAGCTCGATCTCGAGCTCGATCTCAGCTCCTTTTATTATTCTTTTTATTTTCTTATTTTTACATAATAATATTATATTTTATAGAAATTATTTATAAAATTAAAAAAATTATGGAACAAAAAATAAAATTATCTTTGTTGAATGGTCACCATATTAATATTACACTATGACACAACTGATTTTTGTTATGTTAATAGTATTGTGCTAGAGAGTAATATAACAATATTATTGTGTAAAAGAGTAATATAGTTAATATTACTGGGTTAAACAGTAATATAGTTAATATTACAGTCAACCACAGCAATATAATTGTTTTAATGGGCCAAAAATGTTGAAGAAAAAAAAAAGTCAACGGCGGAGACCGACAACCAACAGCAACAACGGACGGAATTGTACTCAAATTTTGTTTTTATGTCAAAATTGAATAATTTATGAAATTTGAGGTCAAATTAAGCTAAAATTAAATTAAATGATGATATTGAAGCATATAAAAATTTGAGGGTGTATTTTTGTCTTTTACACACCTTTAGACAATGTCTGAACTTTTTTTGTAAAAAGTATTTTGTCAGGACTCCTTCATGAGCAAGTAGCCCATAATGGGCTTATTTGCAATGAACCCTAGATAAAATAATATTTTTCATCAATGAACCTTCCTACGTTAGAATCTCAACTATTTCAACATTCATAAACTAAACATTATTTCTTTAAGAAAATTATCGATGTAATTCAAAGATATATTATGCTGACACCTGTCACAAATAGAAGATGTATCCTTAAAGACAAATTCAAAAAGATAAATAAAAAGAATAATAGGTAACATTAATATATATTCAAAGTTCAAGTGTTGATATTTTGACCAAGAACACCATAACATAAGTAACACTAAAACAAACTTAATAGTTTCAACAAATATTTATGTAGAAAGAATATTAATTTGAAAATAGTTTCAACTATCACAATAAAATCAGAGAAACCTTAATATGAGCATGTATGAACAAATGTATATATATATATATATATATATATATATATATATATATATATATATATATATATATATATATATATATATATATATATATATCTTGTTTTTATATTCTTATTAACTTTAATTTATAAAATAATTGTATATCTTCATTTATAGATACACAGCCATACCATTGATTTTTGTACTTGCTTGAGTTTACTTAATTTTTATTTATTTTTAAATATCATATCTAACTTTAATTTTTTAATTATACATTTATATGATACGTAAAGTAATACATTATCACGTGCAACGCACGTGGTGCTTGCTTGTATATTAGAAATGCAAAAATTGACCGAAATGGCAAAAACTATGCTTCAACGTCCCGTAGTGGCGATTTATCGATCGCAACGAGCTATAAATCTGCTGGAACGAGTAATAAATCAACCAAAATATTATTATTTAAGTTAAATAATAATGATAATATAAAAATATGAATTTATTTAGTATGTTATATATACTCTGTTCATTTGCCAAGAAAAATCAAAGTGGTAAATTTGTATCGAAAGATATAATGTACGACGAGAAAAATACATTGAAAATATTGATATATTAACGAAAAATGATTGTAGTACTATTTTGTGAGTTATAATAACATTTTTTATATTATTGAATTATAATTCTAATAATAATAAGTAGTTCATTAGTTTCTAGAATGTACATAGAACTTTTAGGGAATGATCTAGAGTCATCGACAACCGTATGATTAAATCAATCACTATCACCCATTAAAGATGTAGTAGTATATATAAAAGTAGATTGATTATGACAGAGGATTCAGAGATGGGTTCATGATATATAATTGTAAATATCAGAATTAGTTTTGATATTTTGAGTATTTAAACTAAAAATGTCCGTTCTGAAACGCCCGTGACATTTCATTTGTCTGGAACGGTGGTCTATGCTATAGCCTCCACGACCGTTCCGGCTAACGATGGTGAGGGCAGCTCATTGCTGAAGTTTAAAAAAATATCACTCGAGTCGAGGTGTAAACGAGATATCTCGTTAGAACATTACAGCGGCAACAAAAAGTGCCACACAAATGTATTTTAAAAATGAAACAACCACAATGAACTTGTCGAGAGTACCATTTGCATGTGCGACTGCACCGTTAGCATTGTCGGCTGCCTCGTTGCAACCGACGACAAATTCAGCACACTGTTTTGCCACCCCTTAAGTGACTTCCTTAGTCTCTTTGTTTGCATCGTTCTGACTTTTATTCTTCCACCAGTCGAATACACTTGAAGAAAACGATAGTACATTCTTCGGTGATAAAACTTTCGTTTCCATGAATACTAGTGGAATTACTTATCACAAAAAAAAAAAAAAAAAAGGAATGCTACTAGAATTACAGGAAAGTTGCCCCAAAAGAAAAAAATGAAATAAACAATAGTTAAATTAGATTAAAATACTGGAATTTAATTTGGACATCAAATTTCAAACGCAAGACAAACTAAATTACATGAAAAAACGTCCTTCACCAAATATATTATATCATGCGGTAATTGGGAATTAAATAAATCTACTCAAGAAGAAACAATTGGACATTGGTTTACATGTGATTGCACTAACACACACAAGGATGAAACTTCATACGCAAAGCAACTTATTTTTTTAACGCACACACACTCACAAGATGAAATGCCATACGTTAATGCATACATTTCCATAGACATTTATCGTCAAAGAACGTGGACATTCAACGCTGGAAGATATTCCTCTGCGAACACTTGCATTGTTTATATAATTCCTTAAAACACTTTCATTGTTTGAACCAAATTGTCGAACATAGATTACTGCATTTCTCACATTTGAAATTCCATAAGAAGAAACTATCCTAAGAGAATCATGTAGATACAAGTTTAAAATATGACAAGTACATCTAACATGAAAAAATTTACTACCCAAAGGACGTTAAATATTTCTAGGTAGCATTTTAACCGAAGCGGTGATATTGATAACTTATCAAAAGGATCGTGAAATTATTTTGTACAATATTGTACTCATTCAAAACAAACATATTATGACCGAAAGAATCCAAAAGTAATATATATCTATCTGTCTATCTATCTATCCATCTATCTATTTGTCTATCTATCTATCGATCGATCTATCTATCTATCTTCTGACTATCTATAAAGGTATGAATAATTAGAAATTTTCTTCCATTTTTTGTATGGACAAAAACATCCTTTTAATAAATAAGATTCTAAGGGCAAACACGTAAATGCACTTAATATATAATTACTTCAGTGATCTACATTAGCATTATCAATTAAGATTAATTATTGCACTCAGAACACACTCTCTCACTGCAGCCTCTCGAATTCATTTCTTCATAAGTTGCCTATTGATTAAGTGCAGCCAATACAAGAAATTCAAAGCTCTTTCCTCTTGAGTATTTCAATTTGGAAGCACTCCATCCGATTGCCTAAGGGAGTAAAACAAATATGCATATGCATTTGCAAATTGTGAACATGATCTTTCAAAAATTAGTCATGTAGGGGCAAATTTGATTTTCTTAGAGCACTATTGTCTACAATAGAAAATTATCCTGCATCTCTAATTATTTCTTCTTTTTCTTAGTGGGAATAAACCAATAGCTATGTTATTCATAATCGTCGAAATAACTTATAGCACATTGTTGGGTGCTAAATACCAACACGCAAGTGCACGTATCGCAAACAAGTAGTAAAGTGGACTCGTGAGAGTCGGATGTCGATCCCACAGGGAATACGCAAATTACCTAATCCTAAGTACCAAATTCTAACAATTATGATTTTTATTCAGCCTACGCAAGGTTGCCAAATTTAATCAACTAATTAATTAAACTAATTATGAAAGCAAATAAACACGAGAAAATATTAATAAAAACGGACCTAGGATTTTATCTTCCCCCTATGCAAGAATTGCTCACCCAAAACCCCTCAATTATGAAATATATGATTCATGATTATTAACCCGAGACACTAATTTACTCATAACCCGCTGTCGCGTGTATTATGAGTCTATTATTCATAAACGATTCACTATATGTCTATGCAAACCAATTATGAATAAAGCATTAACTAACAAGTCTCGTAAATGGCTACCTAAGGTGATATCTGTATGTCTACGACACCACATGCAATTGACACACTCATCCGGTGAAAACTACTCGAAGGCTCTTCTACTCACCGTCTAATTATCAAAATAGCTCTGTCGAGTCAATCCCAATAATCACAGATAAAGCACATAAATTGATCAAGTTCATGCACTAACAATCATATCAAGTAGAAGAAATAATCATAAAATCATAATTGCATAATCTCAAGAAAAAGGGTTCACAATCCCTACATAGGGTTCCAACAAAATCCTAGATTAAAAGCTTAGCTACTCATGTTCGTTACGAAAAACATAATAAAAATACGAAAAATCATAAAACTATAGATAACAATAAAAGAGGAGAACTATGATGAAGATTCGTCAAGTCTTCGTCTTCGTTCTTGTGCTCCTTGATTGCGTGTAGAAAGATGAAAGACAAAAACTAAAGCTAAAGATAAAAGGTAGAAAGATCCAAGATAGGTCTAATTGTGTGCTTGTGGCCTTTAAATAGGGTGCAAAAATATAATAGGGCGGGTTTCCTTGTGTAATTAAACTTCCTTCACTGCGCCCCTACGTCCATCCGGACGGCCGTGTGAGATTTTTAACTAAAATCCGCACGGCCGTGCGGTCTTTTAATTCTCCAGAATTCTGCTTTTTTCACTTTTGGCCCACTTTTTCTCCGAATTTGCAGTTTTCACCCCAAAAGTTGTCAATTCTTCAATTTGCACCTAAAATACAAATAATAACCAAATTAAGCACCAATTATCGTAAAAACACATCAAAAGCTCCAATTAAAAGGTACAATTAAGTGTATAAATATACACTTAACACACATATCTTCAAAACTCTAATTATATGTTGTTTTTTAGCAGTTACTCTAATACTATTGTTGAATCTAGTTCAACAAGGAATTTTGAACTTTGGCGTGTAGAAGATCAGTTTATCAATTACTTTTTTTTTGACCATGTATTTCATAGAACTTTCTGTCGATCTAATTTCGTTAGCATATTTTTTATTTTTATTATTTTTAATCGGGAAAGGAATGGAGAGAAAAAGAGAAAGAATATTGAAGAGATGAGATATGCCCGGAGATAAACATTTAAATGAGGTTTATATATAATAATAATGGCGGCGGATATATGCAAGCCCATTTTTTTATTTGTTCAAACCCACATAAAGGAGTTTATTAGTTCAAGCCCGTAGATTAATCTAATTTTATTACATCAAGATCAAAGAGGACAAATATACCCTTATCCACAAATAATACTCAAATACAAATAAACTAGTAATTCACCCGTGCGATGCACAGGATTTATTTATTTATTTTTAATTATTTTGGATAACATAAAACGAACGAAAACTTTGAACAGTTGATATACATGTAAATAATACCCAAAAAAAATATTTTATTGAATCAAAATATACATCTGTTTGTGATTTACCTTCATATTCGCTGAAAATATTTTGTGTACCCAACATTGCTCGTAAAGTTAGTAATATCGCACGATTCTGAGTTGATAAATATCTCCATCTCAAATCTACTTTTAACTCTGGACATTGCTGCGTACAATTGCCTATGCAACCCTAATATTGACACTAATATTACACTAACAACAACTACTAATACTAATACTAAAACCAACATTGATAATACTAATACCAATACTAATATTAATACTAAAACCAACACTAATAATACTAATATTAATAATAATCATAATATTAATACGATGATTAATACTAATAGTCTAAGGCCTCGTTTGCTTTTAACTATTAGGTTAGATTGACTAAATAATAGGAGTTAATAGGACGTTTGCTTGGTAAGATTCAAAATTCTTTCAGCCCGCTATTAAAATAAAAGCCCGCTACTAGATCCTATTATCTCAAAAAATTAATCGCAGCTTCCCCCCTCTGATTAATTTAGTAGATGCTGACTAGAAAGGGAAAAGACAAAATCACCCTCAAAATATTCTACAAATTACGCATCTCCTCTCGATTAAACCCTAAAAAAAATTCTGAACAATTACTTGGAGAACAGGCGGAAGAAAGAAGAACAGGCGGGAAGAAAAGCTTGAAGAGGCAAAACACGTATAACATTCCTATCAATTGTTGGTGAGTTTTTTAAGTAATGTTTGTTGCAACATATCTTATTAAAGGAACTTTTTTTATTGTTTTTTGTTTTCGATTCAAAGAGCTGTTACAAACTAAATTGGATATAGACACAAGTATACATAATTAACTGAAACTAAATTTTGTGTATTTGCCTGTGTTATGTGAACGAGATAGATTAAATTTTATAAGGAAGTAATTTTCTTTTGATGTGTCTGGAAAATTTTATAGGGGAGTAGTTTTATGTAATTTTCTTTTGTGTACAAACAAATCAATAATTGATTGTTTTGTTTGTATAGAATTTGATGCTGGAAGGAAATTAAATATTATTTTGCAGTGTTTCAGAACGAACACTTTGGAGATTCTTCTCTTCTACAAATAACTCTATTTGGATATTTTAGATTTGTTATTACATTGTCTCTGTACCAAATTTATGTGTGGAATACATAAGAAAGAAAGCAACAAGCTGCTAATATTACTTTTCCAATTTAATATTGTTGTTATTGTTAATATTGTAGTCACAAATTGCTTCCTGCTAATTGTAAAGGGTTCTTTTATACTGAACATTATTTCTAAATTTATATTTTTCTAGTTTTTGTTTTAAGGGAGAAATGGAGGCATCAATGAGTACCTCAGGAAATGGACTATCAAAGGGGCGCAATGCACAAACACGCAGACACTGGACTCGTGAGGAAGAAGATGGGTTGATTGCTGAGTTGAAAGAGGTGATAGCTAGAGGCATGAAAGCAGATAATGCTTTCAAAGGTGGATACTTGCCAATGTTGGAGCGTGGATTAGCCAACCGTTTTCCTACGGCCAACATTCGTGGAGATCCTCATATCCAATCAAAATTGCAAGTATGGAAAAAGACTTATGGTTATATTTATGGGATGCTGGATACTAGCGGCTTTGGATTCAATGAAGAAACAATGATGGTTGTTTGTGATGACGATGTTTGGGACAAATATGTACAGGTGAAGCTCTTTTCTATTCAATATTAACTTAATAGTTTTTATTTACTCTCAATGTCTTTTTTTTTCTATATTTGTCATCAACCTTGTCAATAATCCCTTGTGGATATTAATTATCGTACAGGTGCATCCAGAGGTTAAGAAGATGCGATACAACTCGTATCCGTATTATCCTTCGTGGCAAGAGATATTTGGAAAATCGAGAGCAACTGGTGTAAATGCACAGGGATTTACGGAGGTGGTCCAAGATTTATTGAATGATAGAACCGATGTCGGTAGAAGCAGGAATCATGGAAAATTACCACTGCCGGAAGATGTTAGCATACCACTTGAAGAGGAAGAATATTGTGGCGATGCATTACCAGTTAGCCCTCCGATGTGTGGTGGTAGTGATACAAAGAGAAAAACAAGTGGCTATAAGAAACGCAAGGTTTCTGAACTTACTTCTGTGGTACAACCCATTGTCAATATGATGAGCACATTTATTTCTGACTCAAAAGAGGCTCTTGGAGACCTTAGCAAGCGACTCGGAGTGGAGCACGATGCTTCTATGGCAAGGAAGAAAGTTTTTGACGCCCTTGCAGCCATTCCTGGCCTCTCAATGGACAATCAAATACTGGCGGCAAATAAACTTGTGAACTCTACATATAGTATGGATCTATTCTTTAGCATGCCTGATGATGCCAAGCTCAAATATGTCATGATGTTGCTTGATGGTCAGATCTAGTAATTTCTTTTTCCTTTCTCTCATAAGATCAAGGCTTAGACATGTTTTTTTATTATAACTTTTATTTGTGTGTGGATAATAATTTTGGTTGGTTTTGGCAGTAATATGGAATGGTATTTTAGATACTACTTTCTACTTTTCTAAATATTTTTCTACTTGAATGATTGAATTGTTGAAATATTTTTGGTGATGTTTTTTTTTTTTTTTTTTTTTTTTGTTACAGCCATGTTGATATGTTGTTTTGTGAGAAGAAGAAAAATAGCCTGAGTTCTTTAAAGAAAAGAGAAATAGCCGATAATTTTTTAGGTTGTTTACCAATTTTAATAATTCTTATTTATTCATTTGAACCAAACATAAGATTGGATTATTGCTAACTCAGGGGTATTATAGATAAATTACATTTTGTACCAGATATAAACAAATTTAATCCAGTACTTTAATATAATATACCAAACATTCTACTAACTAAATAATTAGTTAGTCAATAGAGATTGGAATAATTTAATCCAATCTAGGTTAATCCAATCTTTGCAAGCAAACGAGGCCTAATACTAATATTAATATTAACATTACTATTAAACAACCCTCATTAGGAGAGTTGGTACCTAGCATTTACCAATAGGGTAAAGCTCTAGGGTTCGATGATTAATACTAATAGTCTAATACTTATATTAATATCAACACTACTATTAGTAATAATACACCAATTCTAATACGAATATTTAATGTTTAAACTAATACGCCAATACTAATACGAACACTATTACTAATACCAATATTAATACTAATGCTATTACTAATACTAATACTAATACTAATATTAATACTAATACTAATACTAATACTAATATTAAGACTAATGTTAATGCTAATGCTAATATTAATGCTAATACGCCAAGACTAATATGATTTCGAATACTAATAATAATACTAATAATGATGATAATAATAATGATAATAATATTGATATTGATATTGATACTGATACTGCTACGGATATTAATATTAATACACATACTGATGCACGTACACATATTGATACCGATACTAATACTATTATTAATATAACACCAACACTAATATCAATATCAATATTCATACCAATACTCATACATGTATTGATACATATATTGATACAAATATTGATATTAATACGTATACTAATATTGATACTGATACTAATACTCATACTCATACTCATACTGATGTTGTTATTGATAATGATACTAATACTGATAGTGATACTGATACTAATACTGATATTGATACTAATACTAATATCATACTAATACTAATACTAATACTAATACTAGTACTAATACTTATACTAATACTAATACTAATACTAATACTAATACTAATACTAATACTAATACTAATACTAATACTAATACTAATACTAATACTAATATTAATACTAATACTAATACTAATACTAATACTAATACTAATACTAATACTAATACTAATACTAATACTAATAATAATACTAATACCAATACTAATACTAATATTGATATTAATACTAATAGTAATACAAATACTAATATTGATATTAATATTAATACTAATACTAATACCAATACTAATACTGATGTTGATAGTGATACTAATATTGATGCTCGTATATATTTGCCACATTTCTTGCATAGATGGCATAGATCCTCTTTTTATATTATATATAGATGGTAAATACAGTTTTATTTACACTATAAAAAAAATAAACAAATAAATATGATCCAAATTTACTGAAATAAAATTATAGAAACTAATATAACGTACAAATTAATAATAATGTATGTATATATGAACAAAATAGATAAAAATAAGCATTATTAATGGACACAAAAATTAATATTGTTACAAAAATATGTAAAAGCTAAATAATCTATCACATGCTCAATCAAGTTCATTAATCTCAATTTCTTGTTCATTGAAACCAAGCTTATAATCATCTCACGTATAATCAAAAGATGGAAATGCATAACTATTTTTTTTCTAAATCCATCCTTAAAATATACGCGGATCATATTTATGCGTGATATACAACGTAGCAGGGCTTCTCTCTTGCTAATGTCGCCGCGTATAACACAAACGATGATATCCATGGATCTGCAAAAAAAAAAAAAAAAAAAAAAAAGACATAAGTTAGATTTTTATATGTACACATACATAATAAATGAATAACATCATAAATATTCAACGACAAATAAATGATTCAAACGAACACATCGATAAATACTAATGGCATTATGAAATTACAACACAAAAGGAATAAAAAAAAAAGAGTTTTAGATGACGACGTTAGTTTAAGCATGATTATAACAAAATATGTAGATGAAAAGAGAGATGAATGAGTTGGGGTTGAGATTGGGGGTATTTATACTAAATTTTCACACACTAAATAAGTAAATAAAACAATTTTAAGGAAATCATATATTGTTTATATTAGTTAATGTATATATAAATGTATATATACTAAAACATGTATACATATATATTTCACCATAATTAGACATAATTAAAATAAATGTAAATTGATTTCATAAAATAAAAAATAGACATGATTGACAACAAATCCAGTGATTGATTTTATTTGATGCAAATTAAAATAATTTATTAATAATTAATAATTGAAAGTCAAACTTTACATAAATTAAAATTAATCATGGTGATATTATTTCCAGAAGTTATCAATATATAATAGATATGATATTGATGATATATATGTATATATAAATGATTTAGATAATAAATGCATATCCGAATTTTAATAAAAATCAAATATATGAAATATACACACTATTTTTTTTTTTTATCTTTTTTCTTTTTTCGTATTATAGTAATAAAAATATATATTTCATAATATATTAAATAAAAAATTAATTAAATTTAAAATTTGAAACATCCAAGTCCATAAATATATTATATTTGCAAAAGAAAATAAAATAAATCCAAATTAAAATGATTGATATAATCTATATCAATCAATGATATAGTTTATATATATTTATTTCCATGTATATTGGTTGACAAATTAATTTATTAATATATTAATTTGAGTTATTAATTAAAGTTAGGAAAAAAAATTATATATATATATATATATATATATATATATATATATATATATATATATATATATATATATATATATATATATATATTTGATTATTTATATATATTTATATAATAATCCCAAATTAAAAAAATATAATGGATATTCGAAGATTCCAATATATTCTAAAAATATATATGTCTCCCTTTTTTTTAATAGTTTAATATTACAAAATATTTTTTTCTGAAAAAAAAATGAATTTTCGTCATATAATTGAATATCATGAAATTTCTCAATATTTGTTTTTTGAAATACTGAAAATATACATAAGAATTTAGTGATTTCGATTTTATCACATAGGTATTTTGAAATACTGAAAATATAAATAAGATTTTATTTATTTCGATTTTATAAAATATTAACGTTGGAAATAATATATATATATATATATATATATATATATATATATATATATATATATATATATATATATATATATATATATATATGGTAATTGTTTAAATGAATGTATAAATGTTAAATAGGAAATTACTTAAATACATACCAAAATAAAATTGACAACTCACCAATTGATGAATCCACATCATCAATTGAACTCCAACTAAGCAATTTTGATAAATGACATCATCATTTGCCACATGTCAATCATTGAGGGCATAGATCCTCTTTTTATATTATATAGATCCTATTTTTAATTTGTTCAATACCAAAAAATCAAAAAACAAAAAACAAAAAGAAAATATCACGACTGCCGCCGCCAGACCGCCGCGGCGCCGACCAGCGAGACTTCCACCGCACCTCCAATGACCTGCGACCCACCCACCGCACCATTACCACCATTGCACCGCCACCAACAAGTCCTTTATATTAAACTTTTGTTTGTAAATTCGAAAATATTAATCGAGCATCGATGTCCTTTTTACTAAACTTTTGTTTGTAAATTCGAAAATATTAATCGAGCATCGATTCTTGATAAATATGTATGAATGACCATTAATCTATGCTTATTTCTTGTTGGGTTGCAATGCTTTGGCCGATTTTGGAAAACAAATTTAGATTGAAATGATTTTTTTTTCGTTGGTTTCCCAAATTAGTTTACCCAGACCGATTTTGTACACGAAAATCGGCGTCATAATGCCGATTTTTGTTAACCAAATCGGCGACACAACATCGACTTTACAAGTCAAAATCGGCGTTCTAATGTCGATTATTGATTAATAAATCGGTTTTCGGATACCGATATTTTTTGGATTTTTTTTAAATAATACATTATATATTTGGTTAATTAATATTTTTTAAATATCTGAAACGAAAATGTTTATCACCATTCGGTGGCGTCTACCAACTACTTTGACCCAATCGAGTAGAGTTTTTCGTGTCTCAAATATTTATTCGTTAGATATTTCATTTGAACAATCCTCCACCAATCCCCTAGGTTGCTGCACGAAAGTATGAGAAAACGGTCTTAAAAAAACA
Organism: Erythranthe guttata; assembly: GCF_000504015.1. The sequence continues at coordinate 225,383 of NW_012194977.1, forward strand.
CAGATAATAAAATCTGTACTTAAAAACCGATTTTTGTAGTACAAGTCGGCATGACAATACCGATAATACAAAAACAAATCGGTGTTGTCATGCCGATGTGTACTACAAAAATCGGTTTTTAAGTACCGATTGTTTTTAAAATAATCAGAATGTGGCTACCGACTTTAGTAACAAAAATCGGTATTTGCAGACCGATTTTTGGTATCGTCGAATATTTTTCCCAAAAAAAAAAACCGACCCAAAAACAAAAATAAATGGTTAAAACATATTTCATTGTGTTCTCCACCCTCATAAACCACCATAACATTGTTTTCTTGTTCCATCGTAATTGTTTGGTATGTATTTGATAATTTTGGTGTGTAGGATTTCTTGGTGGGTTTGTGAAAAAGAAGGAGAAGAAGGAGGAGATTTTTAAGTCGTTAAATAAGGAAGAGGGGTTTGTGGATTTATGTATTTTATTTGGTCTTGCACAAAGGAACTGATTTTTTTTTTATTTTTTAATGTTTTGTGTTTTTTATTTGATTTTAAATTTCACTAAGGGTAAATTAGTATTTTTATGTTGGAGGATTGAACTAATTCAAAAATGGGCTTACATATAACCGCCGCCAATAATAATAAGTCTTGAAAGTTGATTAGTGATTACAGTAAGACCACATGGATGTCTAAAAGATAGAGTATGTTCCAAATAATGGAGTTTGTTTCTCATACTTAGAGCCCATTTGACTAAGCTTATTTAAAACGTCTTATAATCTCTTACATTTGATAAGGTTTTTTAGGAACTAATAAGATGTTATATCTTATTCAAAAAAAATATTTTTTGAGGTACTTGGATATGTAGCTTATAAGTTACTTTTCGTTTTTATAAGTTATTCAGGTGCTTGGAAAAATAAGGTTCATTTATCGTCATAATGACGAAAAAATACATGACGCCATCATTACTGTTAAACTAATTTCACTCAAATACTTTTGTTCCTAAATTGTTATATAGTATTTACAAATTAATATTTTCAATTGAAAATAACAATACAGAATAAAAATTAAATAAACTAAATGATTTTTTTTATGTTCATATGATATTTGACTATTTGTTTTAAAATAAAATGAAGTGTAATTAAATATTTTAACGAAATAGCTTTGTGAAAGTTTTAATTTTTTGCCTCATTAATATATTAGCATAAAATAAAAGTTTTTATTTATAAAAGAAATATATTTTATTGTTGATATAATATGAATATTTTGGGTATTTTTAAATACATATAAAATATAAACAAAGAATAATTTGATTTTCTTTACAATAATTATGATAATTATATTTTAACTAATTATTAATCTTGATTACTACAATTCATTTTTTTAGTATATATATATATATATATATATATATATATATATATATATATATATATATATATATATATGTATATATATATATATATGTATATATATATATATATATGTATATATATATATATATATATATTCTACATATTTATTAACCGTATAAATCCGTATATATGTAGTTTATTGATGTTTTAGAGCTATGTAATGGCTACTAATTATTTATAAATTAAAAAAAATTTAACATTCTGCACTAAGGTATTCCTAGAGTACCGAAAAAGTTTCGTCGACTGTTATATAACGTATATGTTATATAGCGAAAAAGTATCGTCGTTGTGTGCGTCAATGTTTGCGAATGAGGGATTTAGAATAAGAGGAAGAGAAAGAGAGGAAGAAGAAGAAGAGGAAGAGGAAGAAGAAAAAGAAGAAGAAGAAGATGATGAAGAGAAGTAGAGATGATGAGAATCTGGGAAATTTTTTTTTTTTCCCTGCGTTTTTTGAGGTTTATTTTTTGAGGAAACTTTGGAGTTGTTTGGAAACTAAAATAATTTATTGGAGTAGGAATATGCGGTTTTGACAAATTACGTAATGTGGTTTATATCCTTTTAATAGATGAAAATCATAAGCAGTATAAGTTATGTGGTTGATCCTTAGGCAATGAGTGTTTTATGGTTTATGGAGCCATAAATAGTGTATATGGTTTTTATCCATATGAAGTAAATGCTTTGCTGTTTGGGGAGTTATAAGCACTATATATGGTTTTATGGGTTTAGTATATTTATATGGTTTGGGATAGTTATGTGGTTTCACCTGAAATTTGTAATCTTTAAACATAAAGTTGTCGTGGATAAGATGGAGAGATATCACAATCTAGATCTCCCGCACAATGAAGAAGTGATTTTAATGACCGATGCTCCCCAACAAAAGAGTGACAATGTCGACTGTGGGGTAGTTGTGTGCTACATCGTAAAGCAGTACATCCAAAATAAAATTATTACAAATGCACAAGGTAGGAAGGACATTCCCAACATGAAAATAGAGATCGTTGAGACTTTACTTGAATGGGGCAAAAATAAAGTATATAGTCGACGTAATAGATGAAAATGCGTAATATTTTGGAATGGGTTATATGGTTGTTTGTTGTGAGATTTTTTGTTATGGAAATTTTTGAGATACACTTTATTTATCGTTAAACATTATGACATATGGACGTGCAGTTTATTTACCGTGTTTCTTTAATTTATTTTGCAACTTTTTGGTCGCTGTGTAAGCAGATTGTATGGAATGCAGTACGTTTAGTTTGCATTGTGGAGTTTTTTAAATAAATTTGCATTATAAATTATTATGTACTGTTTGTTTATGTAAAATAGATAGTAATGATGTTATGTGGTTTCTACCCTGTGTGGTGGTTTTGTTATCTATATCATTGTCTATTGGTGGGGATCATGAAAAATAGTGTTATGGTTTTTTGTAGTGTATATATGTGTGGTGTTAGTACAGTGATTTTTGGTAGCTATTGCATGTGGTTTTTTGTAATGGCTATATATGGTTGTTGGTGATGAATATTTGTGCAGTAAGTAGTTGGTAATGGCTATATGTAGTTGTTACTGCACATATGGCTATATGTGTAGTAAGTATTTGACATGTAAACTCCTCAATGATCGAACAAATAATTGTTGTGTATTCTGAGATGACTAACAAACAATATTTAATATAAAACATGTCTGCTAACAAATAATATTTGTCTTGTTTTGTGCGACCAATGCAAACAAAAAAAACTAAGAGTCAAAATTCACAGCATAATACTTTGTATTATAGTTTCTAGTAAGTAAAAACCACTACTTTCTGGTCATTATTGTGTTTTACATTATGTTACAAAATACATGTACTAGTTTACATTAGAAATTTAAATTACAAAGAAATTGCGTGCTTACATATGAAATGATGTGTGTCATAATAAATGCATCATAAAAACAACAATGTAGGAATGAAGTCAAATTTGAAAATTCGAAAATAAATGCTTGTGATACTTTGAAAATGTTTTGTTGTTCATTAACTACGGCAACCCTATCGTATTCGAACAATGTTACAATCAGCTGTACAAGTTGCGCTTGGATACATTCATCTAGAATATCTGTTGGTTATCGGGTACGTGTACGCAGCGAAAAACAAAAATTTTATGTCAAATAAACGATTTAAAACACATAAACACATGCTCGACTCGTATTTAAACAATTAATTGCGAACCTTTGCGCTTCTAGCGAAAATTAAAAACAACAATCATGCGTATAAACTTATTCGACAATAAATCATGCTGGCAGTAAATCATGAATTTCATATAAACACGAAACATATAGTAATTCACGAAAAACATACTGCGAATATAAACACATATAATTTAATACAATTAAATTAACACCTAATCGAATATCGGATTTGAAAATTTACCTCTTGAAGCGTGAGGTAAGCACTCGGATCGAAGCAAGACTGCCACAGAATCTAATCCGTGCAGTTGGGAGCGGCGGCGGCAAACCGACGGCGGTGGATGCGCTGGCAGCGGCGGCGCGTACGGATCATGCGCTATCTTCAGGCGGCGCGTGCAACGTCTGCTCGGCAGTTGCTTCTCGGCGATTGACTCCTTGATCTTCCTCCTCTCGGATTTCACCTCGTATACCGAAATCAACTAATTATGTGGCTCTAAACACGTAGAAGTCAGAAAAACGGAAGACTTAAATAACGAAAACTACTACCGATTGTATTTTAGGTGCGTGAGGCTAACTCCGACGACGATGGCGACGGCGACGGGAGGGAGAGAGATCGGTCGTGTGTGAGATTTGAGCGGCTAGGGTTTGTGTATTGTGTTGTGTGTTGTGCAAAACCTATAAATCATGTATTTATAGTGTCTTGTATAAAAGCCCTAACGGGCTTAAGTTGGACCGAGCCCAACAACTTAAGTCCGTTAGTTCTTTTCTCGCTCGTTTCTCACAACTCAATGATCGTAAAATTGTACCGATTACATTTTCGGATTCATTGTAATGTCCTCGTCATTAAGAGTGTCAATTCTCGATTTCCAATTTCTAAAAGTGAAAACCCTAATTCAGTGGACTTTCTAAATTTGGAAACTACCCAATTTAGAAAGTTCACTAAGATGTTTGCCTATTATTTTCCTTTTCTTATTCTCGTTCATAATTCCAAATTACGAATGTTGGACTCAATCACATTGACTTCCAATCATGCAAAGATAAATATTTTTATCTTTGACCTTTTATTCAAAGATCTCGAGTGCACAAGCAGTGTGACCCTCGATGGTTCACGTGTAAGTTAGTTGTGGTTCCACAACCCTTTTTGGTCTAAACTCGTCCCTTAGAGTTACGATTAGGATGAAGCTCGTTTCACCTTAATCACCCAACGAATCAAGATTGGCGTCTAGCAACTACGCGTCATGATTCCATAGATACAAATGAAGTACTGCATGTTGGGTTTCGGGCACGCATACGCAGCGGAAAACAAAAATTTTATGCGATTTAAACGACTTTAAAGCACATAAACACATGCCCGACAAATTAAATCAATTAATTGCGTACCTTTGCGCTTCCAGCGAAATTAAAACAACAACATGCTTGATTACTTAATCGAAATTAAATCAATTAGCATGCTCGCGTTTAAATCAAATAATCATGCTCGCAATAATAAAACCAATTTCATGTAGACACATAAAGTCATACAAGTTTCTTATTAAAACGAACATGCATATGTTAATTTAAACGTAACCGAATCGAATGACAATAGATTCGAAACATTACCTCTTGAAGCGTGAGGTAGGCGCACTTAGCAAGTCGAGATTGCTACGGAAACCAATCCGTACAATCGGGGCAGCAGCGGTGCAGCGGCAAGAGCGGCGAGACGGCCACGGCGGCGCGTGAATCTCACGCGCAGAGAAGATGGCTAGCTGCTCTTCCCACTCCTATTGATCCAATCTGTTTGCTGATCTGAAATTACAGCCTTGCTCCGACTTCCGTATCTCCATGCGTATTTACTGGATGAATAATTCCTTCTGGACGATGGTAGATTTATGAGTCTTGAAGCTGCTGTCAAAATTTCACGTCCATCCGATCACCGGTTGATTTATGGCGAATTTTCTCGCTGGACAGCGCAGAAAATCCGAGAGCAGTTTTTCAGAATTGCCTTCTCGCATCTTCGATTCTTCAATCTTCCTCCTCTTGGATTTCACCTCGTATACTTCGATCTACTAAACACGTGGCACTAGACACGTAATAGTCAGAATAACGGAAGAAAAGAAAGAAGGAAAGGAATACCGAAAGAGATCGGCCAACGGATGGCCGATTCCGGCGATTTTCCGGCGACGATGGCGCGGTGGCCGAGGGGAGATGGCCGAGCGTGAGAGAGGGAGCGGCTAGGGTTTTTGGACGTGTTGTGTGTCTTTGTAAGACCTATAAATCTTGTATTTATAGTGTCTTGCATAAAACCCTAACGGGCTTAAGTTGGACCGGGCCCAACAGCTTAAGTTCGTTAGTTCCTTTACTTGCTCGTCCCTCTCAATTCAATGATTGGAAAAATGTAACGATTACATTTTCCGAATCATTATAATGTCCTCGTCATTACGAGTGCCAACTCTCGATTTCCAACTTTCCAAAAGTGGAAACCCTAATTCAGGGCACTTTCTAAATTTGGAAACTTCCCGATTTAGAAAGTCCACTAAGATGTTCGCCTATTCTTTTCCTTTTCTTATTCTCATTCGTAATTCCAAATTACGAATGTTGGACCCAATCATATTGACTTCCAATCATGCAAAGATAAACATATTTTACCTTTGACCGTTTATTCAAAGATCTCATGTGCACGAGCAGTGTGACCCTCGATGGTTCAGGTGTAAGCTAGCCGTGGGCCCACAACCCTTTGTGGTCAAAACTCGTCCCCTTCGAGTTACGATTAAGATGAAGCTCGTTTCACCTTAATCACCCAACGAATCAAGATTGGCGTCTAGCAACTACGCGTCATGATTCCCTAGATACAAATGAAGTGCCTGCAAGAACCTTCAGATATAGTTAACGTACAGTACGGTCCCTTCGATTCATATGTCCCGATCGAACTAGAGGCATTGGTTCATCGAGACCTCTTTATATGTTCGATGACGGTGCGATCGTTCTAAGTGTTGTAATCCTTACGTGCATGACTTAGAGAATCGAATTCTCTAATCATCACCTAGTCAGCTCTGGCCAGAGACTTAGAATGATTACAAACTTTCAGAACACACAGGACATCCAAGACTATTCTAGCGATCGAATCCCCGACTACAATGCACAGACCTCCCACTAGATTTCGGACTGCACGAACACTGGCCCTTGGGATGGTCCTCGGTGGAACTCAGGGACAGGTCACGATACAGCTGGTCCTCTAGTGAAGTCACGGTGATGTCTAGGTCATAAGGACTAATGGTGTACAACTATACCATAGATATCTCTACTCGATTATTGGGAACCACTTAGAGATTTCTAGGGTGAGGGAGTTCAGTGAACTCGTCAACTTACGAGCACCCACTTGTGCATGCCGATATCACAATACCGTTTACTGATGAGATGCAGTACACATACACTAAGTGCTAGTCTTAATGGGAAAGGCCGATATCCTCATTAGTGGCGTAACCCTTCGACTAGGAACAGGTTTAACAGTTATAATACTTAAGTAAATATCTCACGATCCTAACGATCAATTACTAGTACTTGTAATAACTGTAAGGACTATATCTATGCTTGTGACAAAGGGACAAAGATATAGAATGCCAAGGTGTTTTATCATTAATACGAATAAAGGTTCGTTTATTACAATAATAAATACGAAAGACCACAGCCATATGTTGGCTTGTTGGTCACCTACTCTAACACAGCAAGAACCTTTTGATATAGTTAACGTACAGTACGATTCCTTCGATTCACATGTCCAGATCGAACTAGCGGCATTAGTTCATCGAGACCTCCTTAGTAGTTCAATTGCGGTGCGATCGTTCTAAGTGTTGTAACCCGTACGTGCATGACTTAGAGAATCGAATTCTCTAATCATCACTTTGTCAGCTCTAGCTAGCCAGAGACTTAGAGATTACAAACTATGAGAACACACAGGACATCCATGATTATTCTAGCGATCGAATCCCCGACTACAATGCATAGACCTCCCACTAGATTTTGGACTGCACGAACACTGTCCCTTTGGGCGGTCCTCGGTGGAACTCAGGGACAGGTCACGATACAACTGGTCCTCTAGTGAAGTCACGGTGATGTCTAGGTCATAAGGACTAATGGTGTACAACTATATCATAGATATCTCTACTCGATTAGTGAGAACCACTTAGAGATTTCTAGGGTGAGGGAGTTCAATGAACTCGTCAACTTACGAGCACTCACTCATGCATGCCGATATCACGATACCGTTTACTGATGAGATGCAGTACACATACACTAAGTTCTAGTCTCTTAATGGGAAAGGTCGATATCCTCATTGGTGATATAACCCTTCGACTAGGAACAAGTTTAACAATTATAATACTAAAGTAAATATCTCACGACCCTAAAGATCAATTACTAGTACTTGTAATAATTGTAATGGGATAAAGATATAGAATGCCAAGGTGTTTTATCATTAATACCAAAAAGGATTATTTATTACAAGAATAATTGGAAAGACCACACCCACAAGTTGGCTTGTTGGTCACCTACTCTAACAATATCATCGGCAATTTCCTGCTCCTTTACGATTACCTCGACGCGCCCACCACCAAGCTCACGCATGATGAACAACATTGAGGTCAAATCATCGTTGTTCGCAAGTATGCAATCATCATACACATCAAACTTATAATTTAACGAGAAGTTGCGTCCATTGATCGCGTCAAACTTCGACCAAACGTACTTTATCAGCGAATCAAAATTCATACAATTCGACCACCATTTTATTGGAACAATACTCCGAAACCTCAACACAAGGGTCACAATGAAATCCATGTAGCTGCATAAAATAGTAAGCGCGTAAAGGCTTTAAAACTTTATAAAAATAACATGGCATACTTGACATGTTAAAAAACAGTATTTGTAAACCGCCATACTTCATGAAAACCACTCTTCAATTCTGAAAATCGCTACTGGTCTGCTAGAAGATGACATAACAATGGATTCAAAACATGTGTATACACACCTTAAAAGATATGTACATAATTGATCAACCCACAAAGAATATAAACTTAAAAAAATTGCGAAAAGCCACGAAAACCGATCTATATAATTTGTAACGCCTTTTCCAGTTTATGCAATCAGATCACAAAATCTTGGTGTGAAAAATAACCAGTACGTTGAAGCGGTGCTCTATAATGAAGGGACCATAATCATGAGATTGTTTCGGAATGTGTTGTTGAGATATAACGGGAATAGATATACGTATCTTTATTTTTTTAATTTTCAATCCTAAAAGTTACGTTACTTATAAGGTAGGGGTATAATGATAATAATTTATTTATTTTAATTAATAAAATCTGATTTGAATTTATCTCAAAAATTAGCAAAAAAATAGGGTTGATTGTAACTATACTTGTGTGATGAGGGTTTTGCCAAATTATCTTTTTTTTTAAGGCTCAATTTAATTTATATATTATATATTTTCTAGGGGTTTTTTGCATAACTCTCTAACCAACTATCTTTATTATTCTAGATTTAGGGGTTATATCGGTTTCGCCAATAAGCCTATCTCTTTAAACGAAAAAATAATGTACATGAAAAAATTACCCACAACCCTTTACTCCCATTTCTTAATTGAAACCCCAATTTAATCAATTTTGACTTTTTTTTCTGAAATAATTTATTTACCGCCAGTTTCCGGCGTTGAATTTTTCGATCTTTTTCAGCCGCCGGTTTTCAGCTTTGACTTTTTTTAGTGATTTTTCGCTATTTTACCCCCGCCGCTAAAAGTTGACCGTAATTGTACTCTCATTAACAGTAATTATACTGTCACTGATAGTACATTAACGTAATTATACTGTCGTTGACAATACATTAACGTAATTGTACTGTCGTTAACTTACATTTATGTAATTGTACTGTTGTGGACAGTACAATTAGAGTCAGCGATAATATTATTATTTTTTTGGCTTTTTTTAATTAATATTATTTTGATTTGTTAACAAGTCAACGTAATTATATTATTGTCGTTGATAGTAAAATAACTTTACGCCCAATAATATTATTGTCAACCACATCAATATTATTATTATTTTTTTGGATCTTTTGTTTTGTTTGAGTTGTTGACAGAGTAACGTAATAATATTATTGTCTACTATTGTAATATTACTATAAACACAATATTACTGTGGTTGACGGTAATATTATTGGGAATCGGACACGTGTACGCATCGGAAAACAAAAATTTTATGCGATTTAAACAACTTTAAAGCACATAAACAAATGCCCGATAATTGAAAACAATTAATTGCATACCTTTGCGCTTCCAGCGAAATTAAAAACAACATACATGCTTAATTATTTAACTGAATTTAAATTAATTAGCATGCTCGCGTTTAAATCAAATAATCATGCTCGCAATACATAACGATTTCATGTAGTCACATAAAATCATACAAGAACGAACATACATATTCAATTTAAACGTAAACGAATCAAAGGACAATGAATACGTAAGTTTACCTCTTGAAGCGTGAGGTAGACGCACTAAGAAAAACGAGATTGCTACGGAAACCAATCCATACAATCCGGGGCAGCAGCGGCAATACGAGCCACGGCGACGCGTGTGACTCACGCGCAGTCTTCAGGCGGCGCGTGGGGATGCGTGTGGCTTCGGCTCGTGTACTGCTCCTCGATTCTTCGATCTTCGATCTTCCTCCTCTCGGATTTCACCTTGTATACTTCGATCTACTAAACAAGTGGCACTAGACACGTAATAGTTAGAAAAACGGAAGAAGAAGAAAGAAGGAAAGGAATACCGAAAGGGATCGGCCAACGGATGGCCGATTCCGGCAATTTCCGGGGACGACGACGCGGTGGCCGCGGGGAGGTGGCCGAGCGAGAGAGAGAGAGGGAGCGGCTAGGGTTAGTGTTTGTGTGTGTTTGTTTTGTGCAAGACCTATAAATCAAGTATTTATAGTCTCTTGCATAAAACCCTAACGGGCTTAAGTTAGACCGGGCCCCACAGCTTAAGTTCGTTATTTCTTTTACTTGCTCGTCTCTCTCAATTCAATGATCGGAAAATTGTATAGATTACATTTTCGGAATCATTATAATGTCCTCGTAATTACGAGTGCCAACTCTCGATTTCCAACTTTCCAAAAGTGGAAACTCTAATTCAGTGCACTTTCTAAATTTGGAAACTTCCCGATTTAGAAAGTTCACTAATATGTTTGCCTATTCTTTTCCTTTTCTTATTCTCATTCATAATTCCAAATTACGAATGTTGGACCCAATCATATTGACTTCCAATCATGCAAACATAAACTATTTTACGTTTGACCGTTTATTCAAAGATCTCATGTGCACGAGCAGTGTGACCCTTGATGGTTCAGGTGTAAGCTAGCCGTGGGCCCACAACCCTTTCTGGTCAAAACTCGTCCCTTAGAGTTACGATTAAGATGAAGCTCGTTTCACCTTAATCACCCAACGAATCAAGATTGGCGTCTAGCAACTACGCGTCATGATTCCCTAGATACAAATGAAGTGACTACAAGAACCTTCACATATAGTTAACGTACAATACGATCCCTTCGATTCATATGTCTTGATTGAACTAGAGGCATTGGTTCGTCGAGACCTCTTTATTTGTTCAATGATGGTGCGATCGTTCTAAGTGTTGTAATCGTTACGTGCATGACTTAGAGAATCGAATCCTCTAATCGTCACTTAATCAGCTCTGCCCAGAGACTTAGAATGATTACAAACTATCAGAACACACAGGACATCGAAGACTATTCTAGCGATCAAATCCCCGACTACAATGCACAGACCTCCCACTAGATTTCGGACTGCACGAACACTGGCCCTTGGGATGGTCCTCGGTGGAACTCAGGGACAGGTCACGATACAGCTGGTCCTCTAGTGCAGTCACGGTGATGTCTAGGTCATAAGGACTAATGGTGTACAACTATACCATAGATATCTCTACTCGATTATTGGGAACCCCTTAGAGATTTCTAGGGTGAGGGAGTTCAGTGAACTCGTCAACTTACGAGCACCCACTTATGCATGCCGATATCACAATATAGTTTACTGATTAGATGCAGTACACATACACTAAGTGCTAATCTCTTAATGGGAAAGGCCAATATCCTCATTGGTGGCGTAACCCTTTAAACTAGGAACACGTCTAACAGTTATAATACTTAAGTAAATATCTCACGATCCTAACGATCAATTACTAGTACTTGTAATAACTGTAAGGACTATATCTATGCTTGTGACAAAGGGACAAATATATAGAATGCCAAGGTGTTTTATCATTAATACGAATAAAGGTTCGTTTATTAGAATAATAAATTCGAAAGACTATAACCACATATTGGCTTGTTGGTCACCTACTCTAACAAATGTTACAGTAATATTACTATCAACTACATCAATGTTAATTATTTTGGCTTTTTATTATGTTTACCTTAGTTGAACGGTCAACTTATTATTATTACTCTATTGCACAGTAATAATTACTTTTGTTGTGTCAATATTACTGTGCTAGAGATTAATATAGCAATATTATTGTATTAAACTGGAGTATAGTTAATATTTATTGTATTTAACTATAAAATAGTTAATATTACTATCAACCACAATAATATTGTTGTTCAAAAGGGGGCAAAAAATTTGTTAAAGAAAAAAAAATCAAAAACCAAATAATAATTAAAAAAAATCGAAAAATTCAACACCGCAAACCGGCAGAAAAAATAAAATGAAAAATTCAACTGCGGTTGACCGGCGGTCAATGGCGGGGACGGACAAAATTGTACTCAAAATTATGTTTTGGGTCAAAAATGAATAATTTGTGAAATCTGGGTCAAATTGAGGTTAAATTAAATTAACGGATGAAATTGGAGTATATTTAAATGTGAGGGGCTATTTAGTCTTTTACAAACGTTTGGACAATGTGTGGATTTGTTTGTAAAAGAGTTTTTTGTGTGGACTACTTTATGAATAACTACCCATTGATGGACTTATTTATATTATATGGGGCAATTTGCTATAGGACCTCCTATAAGAGATTGTATGTGTAAAAATCCATTTAATAAAATTCAATTTCCAGTAGATTTTATTATTTGTAAAATATGTCAAAAGTACCCCTAACAAAATATGACAAAATAAATCCTCAAAATAAAATGCCCTGTTTTTCTCCCTATTTCGTTTCACTTAACTGTTACGAAATCTGATCCATAGGTTGCGTTGTCGAAGCGTTTGCAATTTACAAGGTCATTTGTTGTATGATTTACTGAACCAGTTTGCCCCTTTTCCGTTGGCGATTTCCGAATTGTTTCCTGTTTGAAGACATCGGCTGGTGTTTAGCGTTTGTTGTTTGGAATTTACGATGGTCAAAACAGGATTAAGTCTTGGTAAGCAACTATCATGTAAACTGTTTGTATGATTGGTGTGTGCATTTTGAATTTTTTTTGTTCTGTGTTTACATGTCATTTTTTTTATTTATTTTGCATTTTGTTGTTGTTTTTTTTTTTTTTTTTTGCATTTAGCTGTTTGCTATTTATATCGAATATTTCGATACTAATTCGAGAAACTTTTTTTATGCCCTAAGAGCAAACGAGGATGATGACTTCGAATCCCCATAATTAGGTATAACAATTGAGGGGTTTGTTAATGTTATAACTTTGGTTATGTTTATTCTTAAACAAAATATAATTCCATTTTAAGTTACAATTTTTAAGATTTGTTTGATGTTAGTCTGACTTTTTATGTGTTTTAAAATGGGTTTGCATTTTTCTCTTTAAAGTTTGTTACTCTGATTCTGTATTTTGCTATTTTGTGACTGGTTTTTGTACTTGTGTAATCTGAATTATATTTGGTTAATTTTGAATAGTGTTGTTAGTTGTTTGCACTAAGATATTAGACTAATTTTCTTTTTGTAATTCTTTATTATGAGATTGCTTTTTGTAATTCTCATTATGAGTTTGCAAGTGACGTTTCGATCTGTTCGTTAAAAATTTCTGCATCATAATAGTTTTGTTCAAAGACTAAAGTTTTTATTTTTATTTTATTTTTGGGTATTTTGAAGACTCCATTTATGTTTTTTTCATTTTCACAAATCCAGGTACTGAAAATGTTGATTCCCATTTAGTTGTGTTAAATTGCATAAGGCAACCTATTTTGAATTGCATAAGACAGTCTTTTGTTTGTATAAAATTAAAAAGAACAAAAAAATGTAAATTGAATTTAAAATAGACAAATAGCAGATTATATTTTATAGTTGCACATAGAGTATTTGGAGAGTTTGCATTAAAAGTTTCATAAGTGATGGTTTTAGTCCGCATTTTGCTATCATGAGTTTGCGCTTAGTTATGTTGCTAGTATAAGCTTAAGAGTTTTGCTATTATGAATTTGTACTAGTAGCATTGTTGTTTTTTGTTATGAGTTTGCAGTTTTAATCTTGCAATCTTTCTTTGCATTTGCAAATGATGTTTGTTATTTTTAAGTACCATTTTTATTTGACTACTTCATATGTCGTTTACTTACATATGGTTTTTTTATTTGTAGTTTGCATATTCATGGTTTTTTTATTTGTAGTTTGCATATTCAAGTCTTGTATATATGCACTTGCATAAGTTGTTAGTTGTTTGATATTTTGCAATAACATTGTTTGGATAATTCCTTAGTTATGATTTTTTTTTTTTTGCTTTTCCAACAATCAAGCCAAATAAAAGGGAAAAAGTCACTAAATCGTCAAAAAGGAAAAGAAAAATTAACACAGACTGCAGTCAAGATCCAAGAACAACCAACCGTTATAGAAATAACAATTGATTCCACAATATTGTTCAAACCTCGTTTCGTTATCGCGTATATTACAGTTTGCAGTTTCAGTTTACGTTTGTTGATAAAAGGGTTTCATAATTTGCATCGCCTTGCAAATTCCAAGTTTAAAATTGCAAAAGAAAATGATTGTTTTGCTATTGCATTATGCAATATTGTTTTTTCTCATACTAATGCAAATCGAAAATTTGTTTTTAAAATTTTAATGTTTGTAAATTTATTTTTTCTGTTACAACTTGGAAAAAATTATAATTAGTGGATAAGATTATTGAATATTTAAAGAAATTATTAAAAAATAAATGTCTATGATGAAATCATACCAAAAAATATAACAAGTAAATATCATATAACAACAATTTTGTAACGTTAAATATACGTTTTCAAATTCCTTTTGTTGTTTTGATGTTTGATGTTTGTTATTTGAAGCAAATTAATTACAAATGCAGACATAAATTATAAGATACTACGTTACATGGAAAAAAGAAGAAAAATTGAAAGAGTAGGAGAGAGATAATATGCAAGTGAGAGAGAGAAAAATTAGAGTGATATGTGGGATTTGTGTCCTTATTTTTCAAAATAATATTTTCATATAAAAATTAATTGAGGATGAGGATATTTGTGTCCATATACAAATAATTTTATTTCGACTATACTTATATCATCTAATCACTTGAATATCCACCTATATAACTCCAAAATAAAGGATGTCTAGCAAATTTCCCCTTAATATATATGAAAGAAGGGTTAGATTTAATTTGATTAGGAAATAGGGAAAAAAAAAAAGCTATTTAAGATTTATTAATATTTTTTAATTACTGTTTTTGTGGATATGAGAAATCTTATGCTACACCAAGTAAAATAAATTGGGTAAATCTTTACCATTGATATACACACACAAATTCACCTTAGTGTTGTGTAGATCAACTATAAATATTCAACCGGTATAATCTTCACCAAGCACAATCTTAATTTAGTTTGATTTATTGTTCCTTTTTTTTTCCTCTCTTCCATGTTTCTGATTTTCAAATAGTTATTTTTAAACTTTTCCCATTCAAATGTACATATGCTTGTCTGTATAGCACATTGCAATTATGACATATTTATAGTGTAGTTATGATATTTGTTTTTTTGGAGGAGCTTGATACACTAGTAAAAAATAAATAAAAGGGCTAATTGCAGTTTACACCCCTGAAGTATGAAACCAAGAAAAACACATCTAAAATAGACAAATTTTATCAGAAGAAATTGTCAAGAGCTTATGAAAATTAAGGAGATTAATTCATACGTAAAAAACATTCCGAAAATAAAAAATTACCCTTCAACGGATGATGGCTAACTTCATTTCTCAAAATATGTTAAATTAGATTCACCACTTTATAGTGTTCTCAAGTTGTGTCGAGTCACAACAATAATTAAACTTGTTTAAGTAAATAGATTGGGAATTACATATTAACGATTAAGTTAGTGACTGTTGAATAATCAGTTAAACTATGGAAATACATAAGATCACTTCTTTGTTCAATTTTGTTTCGTATATAGTATTGAGTGTCTCATTTTGTCAATATAGTTCACTGTTAATTGTATTCCATTAAAAATGTACTAAATGATTTTATAGACTCGATCACTGCTGCGCCAACACCGACTGGAATCTACGTTCCCCGACGCCCATGTTTGTCACCTTAGCTCGCCAGGATCTGACCATGATCCAATTCTATTAATGCTCCGGGCTGCACGGACGAGACCACGAGGTCCACGACAACAAAAAAAGAGACCCTTTCGTTTTGAAGCTATTTGGGTTCGTCGAGATGATTGTGAACATAAAAAATCAGTGGGCTGCGAACATGCAGGGTATGGACCCGATCGATGATTTTTTGGATAAATCGGAGGAGTGCAGGCTCGCTTTAAGTAAATGAAAAAGGGAAACTCTACCGAGGCCAAGGGATTGTTAGATATATTGCGGAAGTATATTTGAACATGATTAACAAGGAAATAATCGAGGAGCACGTATCTCCTACGTATTTTACTCTTGCTAATACATGTTGAATTACAAATACAATCGTAAGAAGTATTTATACTAGTCTAGGCATATGTCGTATATGCATCATATTAAATATATTCATCATGATACTAGATATACATGTATCTAACAATTCATATATTTGCCTATTCGTGTATCCTATCATACATTGTACATGCATGTGGATAATCTAGAAAGTACATTAATATTCCAATAGGGATCGCATTGAGAAGATAAAGAAGTGACTGACTATTGTATCCAATCGGAGGACAATATCAATGAATCTCGCGCTCTACGACTGGAGCTCGAAAAATTATACGTCGATGAAGATATTTACGGGAAATAAAGAAGTAGAGGCAAATGGATTTGCGAAGGAGATATATCGGAATACTATTAGCTTTTTTCCATGCCAAGGCTACGCTGCAAAACCGGATGAGTAGAATGGATAAGCTCAAAGATAAATCCGGGCAATGGGTTGATACAGATGGGGATATTGAGCAAGTTATTACAGACTATTTCGAGCGCATTTTTCAATTAATCGTCGAGCCCAAGTGCTGTGAAGATAGATGACGTGATCATGACTTATATCGAGCCTAGGATCAGCAGCGAGGCAAATCAGATGCTCTCCTTCCCTTTATCGTCGGCTGAGGTAACACAGAGCCATTTCACGGATGGCTCCTCTTAAATCCCCGGGTCCCGATGGTTTGCATGTACTATTTTACAAAAACTATTGGCGTATTTTGGGAGACAATGTTATCTCTTGCATTCTTAATTTTTTGAATTACCGAGTTCTTCCACCTACCCTCAATTTCACATATATTGCTCTTATACCAAAGGTCAAAAAATCCAAGAGAATCATCGAATATCGGCCCACAAGCCTCTGTAATGTTTATATACAAAATGGCAGCTAATTTTTGCAATCTCAAAATTTCTTAGGGCAAGACGTTACTTGATGCTAGATCAAAAAATAAATAAATTTACTAAGAGCAAGACTGAAAATTACAACTATAACCCCAATATTAATTTTTATATTATTAATTCAAGTTAGGCCTAATTCCTATTGCAGCACTAAAAGAAGAAAAAAAATATAAAAAACGAGAGGGAACTCATTTCACCAACAAAACCCAACCTCTTCTTCTTCACACTCATTCTACACAATTTATCCAAAAAAAACTCTTTCGTATTTTCCAAAAACCCTCATCAAACAAAACCCTCAAATCTTATTAAAACTTGTAAATGATGACATTATGGACACACAAGACATCAATATGGATGATTTTAAGGTCAAAGAACACAATGGGATAAGAAATATTGTACTTTTTTAACTTTTTGATCGTTTTGCGAAAATAATTTCCCTTACACAAAAATTCGACGTTTACAGGTCGATATATAGCAATAAAAACAACATTATAGAGTCGAAATTTTAGTTTCTGAAAAAATCGACGCCAGCGTGCCGTTTTAATTGCTAAAAATCGACACATTGATGTCGAATTTTGAACAAAATATCAACACACAAATGTCGAAAAAAATGCAAATAATCGACAACAACTTATTGTCGAAATTTAGTGAAAAAATCGACACCAGTGTGTTGAAATTTAAAAAAAAAATCGACAAGTACAGGTTGATATGTTTAAAATCACAACTCCTTCAACAATGGTGGTAGAATATAACCATAAAATCATCCACTATATTCTAAATGGACTTGTATTCATTATTCTAACAACAAAATTATGTTTATCACATTTTGTTTCTCAAAAAATAAATTCAAAAAGTAATTCCTTACATGCTTTTTGTGATTATGGCGACGGGGGTTGTGGCGGCAGCAGTTGCAGGCGACGAGAGTTGTGGCGGCTATCGACTGCAATGGCGACGACGGTGGTGGTCGACTTCATAGGCAACGGCGACGGCGGACGGCGCGACGGTGAATCTGCAAGTGGTCCTCTTCTTCCCTCCCTCCCGTTTTTCAATTGTGTTATTCTTTTTTTTTTTTTTTTTAATTTGGTCTTGCAAGAGTATATGATAGAATTAGGTTTTATTTTGTTTGTATTTTACTATTGTCAGTATAGTCTTTTTACACTTAATTTGATATAAAATTTAATTTGATCTTGCCCTAAGTAAATTTTGCGATTGCATATAGTCGCCGCCATACAAAATTGGTTTTTCTAGATGATCTGGTATCCCCGCTCAATCAGAATTTGTTCTCAATAGCCTCGTTTTACAGATAATATTCTTGTGGCTTTTAAAGTCAATCATTTTTTAAAACTCCAATCCAAGGCAGGAATAATTATATGACAATTAAACTAGCTAGACATAAGCAAAGCCTACGATCGAATTGAATGGACTTTCCTTGAAAAAAATATTATTCGCTCTGGTCTTCCTCCTAGTTTAGTTGAACTAATTATGTTGTGTGTATCTTCTGTTTCTTACTCGTTTTTATTCAATGGATCACAATTTCTTTCTCCTGACCTCTTTATATGTTGTACAAAAGCTCTGATTGCTATGGTTGAGCACGAGGTACAAGCAGGCAATTTACATGGAATTTTGGATAGCTCCAACTACGTCTGTTGTATCTAACCTTTGCTTCGCAGATGACACTCTCTTTTCTTGTGAAGCTTCGAATGTAGACTCTACTATTTTGAAAAAAAATACTGACCACATACGCGAGGACATCAGGGCAAGAAATCAATTTGGAGAAATCTACAATGATGTTTAGTCCATCAACTTCATAGGAGCAGCGGTATAATGTTCACCAAATACTGGGATTTCGAGTCGTTGACCATCGCGATAGATACTTGGCCATGCCGGCTACTATGGGGCGAACGAAAAAGAAGATTTTCAGCTACACTCAAGATAGAATTTGGGGAAAAATCAAAGGTTGGGGCGAAAAATACTTATCAAGTGTCGGTAAAGAGGTGTTAATCAAGGCAATGCTCCAGAACATTCCAACATACATTTTGGGGTGTTTTTTGTTACCAGTAGGGATCATAAAAGCCGTTACTGGTCGGGTGATGGCACAAATCGAAAGATAGCATGGTTTTCTTGGGGTAAAATGTGTGCATCAAAGAAACTTGGAGGACTTGGAGTTTTAATATTGCCTTACTCGCGAAACAGGCATGGCGAATATTGTCACATCCCGAGAGACACTCGTTGTCCAGATTTTTAAAGCTAAATATTTCCCCGATGGTGATATATTCTTTGCAAATAATGGTGTGTGTCCATCTGCCACTTGGCGTAGCCTGTTTGCTGCTCTACCTTATCTGAAAGAAGGAACTAAAGTTAGGATTGATATTTCAACATGGTTTTGTAATATTTCTTTTATTAATGACACTTTTTGGCCAATTGACCATAATAGAATCTCGGTCGTTCCGTCAGGTAGCTTACAAACTAAGGATAAGGTGATTTGGCAATCTACGAAACACCGTAATTTTACGGTGAGGTCTTGTTATCACCATATGAAACTTGAGAAATCATTTGAGGGAAACATGCAAAAGATGCAAGCATCTTACCATTCTTAAAAATTCAATGTCATAAGGACGCTATTAAATTACATATTTTCATAATCCATTAATACATAGTAAGATCTAGTCAAGAGTATTTCAATTACATTAATGTAAGGGTTAATATTCAAAACGTATTCTCCATTTTTTATAAAAAAAAAATGAATCCCACTAATATTGTGACAAGTGTCCAAATATGCGACCCAACCTCTTGTAGTTTGCATATTTAGAGATAAGCCCTTATTTTTCTAATTTAAGCACATAATTACTATTAAAAATAAATTATTAAGAAAAATTAAGTATAAGAAAAACTGAAATTATTTCGAAACTCAGACGGTAAGTATTATTTGAAAAAAGAACACACAATTAAAATAGAAGAAAACTTTAAATTTCTATTTACTTTTCAAACTAATGAATAAAATTTATTAATATTACTTTTGATTTTAAATTCAAATTTGATTTTAAATAATATATTTTTGTGAAATTAAAGAATATGCCAAGTTAGATATTTACATGTAAGTTTTATTTTTAAATTAAAATTTTAATCAGAATTTAAATGAATTACAGTTAAAATAAATAATAAAAATTACATAATTCTGAAATAAAATTCATAACTGTTTAGTTTCGAAACAGATAAACTACAAAGGATTAAGTGATAATTAATTAATTACCTTAACTTTATACTATTAGTACTACCGTAACATATCATTTAATATAGACACCTGTCTTTTAATTATTGGTGCTAAAGATACATGGCACTCTGTGAAGTGAGTCGGATTAAATTGAATTAATGGGCAATCCGTTCAGAATTAACACCCTTAATGTAATACCATATACTATACTAAAATACTTTATTTTCTCAAACGTTACAAGAATATGAATCTCTATCCAAATTAACTATTTCTATAAAAACTAGCTAACGAATTCGACTAAAAATAAAAGTGGAATATCAATATTTTCTTTAGTATCATGACTCCTATGAAAATGAAAAGTCTCGTCTTATTCTCTATAGTGATATCAATGAATCATGTTCGAATGATCGATGCTGATGCTGATGCTGATGCTGATGCTGATTCTGGTCTCGATGCTCTAACAAAGGTATTCGAGGTCAATGTCTACGATAATCTTCCTAATGGCAATTCTAATTTAATAACTCATTGTCAATCTAAGGACAACGATTTTGGAAATCATAAGCTTTATTTGAATCAATATCAGAGATGGAGTTTCCATCAAAATATATTTAAGACGACTCTATACTTTTGTTATTTTACGTGGAATGGGAAGCATCAAACATTCGATGTGTTCAACAAACATTTGGCCGGAGACTGTCAAACCGGTGTTGGTGGTAACGTGTGCAGTTGGATAGTTAAGTCGGATGGTTTCTATTTTAGTCCAAATAGGTTAACTCCTGCTGGTCCTATTGGTAACTTGGATAAAAGGTACAATTGGAAGTGACTGATTCAAATTTTGTGTTAGAGATGTTAGCTAAAGTATAATCATGACAAATGAAGGAAAAAAATGTGATAATGTTGCCTATTTTGATTAATGAATTGTGTTAAATGAAAATATCATCATATTACAGAAATAAATTAAAGTTCGATTTTCTTGTATATTTCGATTATGCTTGGTTTTTAAATGCCTAATAGATGTCCATGATCGATAACATTTCGATTATAACGAATATTGCATATTATATGCACTTTTTTTTGTACGAATTTCAATATTTGAATATTCATAAACATATTTACAAAATAACCTATTTATGTTCGATGCATGAAATGTGCCATAAATGCAGCGGAATACGAAAAATAAAATATTCGAATTGAAGCTATTGAGGTAATTAAAGAACATAATTCCTATGTGGTAGGAAAAGATATGCACCAAATTTCTTTGTGTTGTTTTTAGGAATTTTTCATACACTACACACATTATTATTTTGCACTTAATTCATCGCCGATGGCATAGAGTCTTGAATACCCCTGATTTTACTTGCGAAATGTCCGCTCCTTTATTTCCCCAGGTACGACGCGCTTGTGGTCCACATGCACACGAAAAATAGAAACGACATGGGGGAATTTAGTAATGTTTAATAATATAATGTGAATAATATGTTTATTACTACTCTTTACATATTTTTCTATAGATAATAGTAAATTGTTTGCTATCTCTTATAACATTATTTATATTCGTATGCCTAATTAGGCCAACCCAATGGGTCTACAATTTATTTGTCTAAAGGGCCACGAACTCAATATTTAAAACCACTATCACCGAGACCCAATCACCTTCAAGTAAAGTTTGGGCCCGATAATCTCAACTAAGCTATAAATAAACGTTTTAGTTCATTTCTTAAGGTACGTCCTATTATCTGAGTAATACTACTCACTCTATTTTCTGGACTATTTCTACTATCCGCACGTCTGACTTGAGCGTCGGAGGGGTTTCCGCCGGATCAACCCCCGGCCTAGTTCACCTGTTCTATGATCGCAGGTATCTCAAGGTCATCAAGCTCGTGAGCCAGTGATCCACTCTGCTCTTCCAACTCATCCTACTTCAACTATCTAAGGTGATCTAACTTTAGCATCATCATTTTGGCGTCGTCTGTGGGAAGGCAAACATAATCACGTAGCGCGCATGATGGCCTTGAGACATCAGCTCAGGAGGAGTGTGACACTTCTAACGACCTCCCACCTCATGGAGGCTCTGGTTTGCCACTTCCTCCTTCTCGTGTTCGAGATCCAACACAAGTTCATCCTCGCGAGGCCCCACTGGGTCCTCAACAGGATCAACTTCTACTTGCTCCTCTAACAGTTTAGATAACCGATGAGGACCTTCAGCGTACAACCGCTGCAAGCTTCAACTCGTGTTGCCACTGAAGTAATGACACAACCGTGCGCATCCACCTCAGACCATAGGTCTCGAATGTAACATCCCATCCGAAGGTTGGGCATCTCATCCCAAGGTTTCGTGATCGCCTCATCCTAAAGTTGGGGGCTATCACATCCGAAGGTTGGGCATCTCATCCCAAGGTTTCGTGATCGCCTCATCCTAAAGTTGGGGGCTATCACATTCGAAGGTTGGGCATCTCATCCCAAGTTTTCGTGATCGCCTCATCCTAAAGTTGGGGGCTATCCCATCCCAATGGTTGGACATCACCCTTACTTTGAAACCCAAGTGGGTTCACATCCCATCTCAAGAGCCGGATATGGTTTCCCTACGTACTAAGAAAATAGAACATTATCCCCAAGGGATGGATATCAACCACCAAAAAAAAAAAAAAACAAGCCGCACGCGCCGCCTTCTTCTCGGGGCGCGCGCCCCTCAATTCAAAAAAAAAAAAGCCAAGCCACGCGCCCTCTAAGCCGCCCGCGCACCATCCAAGGCGCGTCAGCCCCACATGGGCTGCCTTTTCCTGCCTCAGGGCGCGAGCGCCACTAATTACACAAAAAAAAAGAAAAAAAAAAGAAAAAAAAAAGAAGAAAAAACGGATTCTGTACAATGCGCGCGTGGGGCCACGCGCCTACTCGCGCGTGTGTCTCACGCGCCCGACCTTACTGCAAAACCCCCTATTCCGCGTGTGAAACGCACGCGCCTACTCACTTTCTCCGTGCGTGCAGCGCATGCGCCCGCGTGTCATCCCTCTCTGCGCGGCTGCCAAATCACGCGCTACCCCATGCCAATCATATCGCACGCGCTACCCCATGCGAATCAAATCACGCGCGCCTCCCCATGCAATCAAATCATCCGTCGCTCCTCACCTAATCGGGGACTGATTTCACCGCGTTTCACCAAATCGTGCGCGGATTTCACCTCGCTTCACCAAGTTGCGCGAGAATTTCAACGCGCTGCACTAAATCATGCGAGATCTCCAACGTGCCTCTCCAAACCGCATGCTCTCTCAAACAGATAAATAAAAATTATTACTTCTTCACGCCACGCCGACAATTAAGGGCACACCGATCTACTCCCGACACGATCCGGTACTCTTTTCGACTTGATTCCGACATCGAATCGAGAGTGGGGGGCTTGCGAGACAACTCCCACGAGGAGATAACTCGCTCGATCCTACGAACCCGTTGCGAGACAACTCCCAGAAAGAGCAAACTCGCTCGGTCCTACAAACCCGTTGCGAGACAACCCCCACAAGGAGACAACTCGCTCGGTTCTACAACCCGCAGCGAGTCAACTCCCACGAGAAGACAACTCGCTCGGTCCTACAACCCGTTGTGAGACAATTCCCACGAGAAGCCAATTTCCTCGGTTCTACAACCCACAGCGAGACAACTCCCACGAGAAGACAACTCGCTCGGTCCTACAATCCGCAGCGAGACAACTCCCACGAGGAGACAACTCGCTCGGCACTACGAACCCGTTACAAGGCGACTCCCACGAGGAGACACCTCGCTCGGTAATAAGATCGTTGCGAGAAAACTCCAACGAGGAGACAACTCGCTCAGAGCCACCTGAATCCGTACGCTCACCAGTTGCGCGTCATCCAATGCCCCTACAACTTCGCTGCGACACAACTCCCACGAGGAGACAACTCGCCCGCAATTCACTACATATTGCAAGCTCAATTTAGCACGATTACAACCCTATAAACACTTAGAGATATTATGGGAATCTATATAGCCTGGCCAACTTGATTACTCAAATTTATCTACTTTTTTACGACGGGTCCTTCATTAAAACGTGGCCACGGTCTAAACATACTTACGACCCACGAGGTCCAACAAGGGGCACGATTCCTATAAAAAAAAAATTGAGAGTCTGATCCCCTCCTCAAGTACATCACACATAAGGCTATATGTAAACACATACAGGCAACGCATCAAAACATTGACAATGTCAATAAATAACAACTCCCACGAGGAGAATACTCGCTCCGTGCTACTACATTATCGCGAGACAACTCCCACGAGGGGATAACTCGATCAACTCTATTACCCCACGACAAGACAACTCCCACGAGGAGATAACTCGATCCGCGCTACAACATGTCGCGGGACAACACTGACGAACCAAGTAACTTACATCGCGCCAACTTAGTCGCGACGCGCTAAAGCGCCTTCACGCCCCTCTGACACACGCTCCAACACATTTTCTCACACCATTAGGTCATACGCCGACGCGAGACCACTACAATTTCTACTCTCGATATGATCTGGAACCCATTCTGACATGGCCCCCACATCGACTCGAGAGTGGGGGGCTTAATGATATGCCTAATTGAGCCAACCCAATGGGCCTACAACTTATTTATCTAATGGGTCACGAACCCAATATTTAAAACCACTATCACCGAGGCCCAATCACCTTCAAGTAAGGTTTGGGCCCGACAATCTCAACTAAGTTATAAATAAACGTTTGAATTCATTCCTTAAGGTACGTCCTATTATCTGAGTAGTACTACCCACTGTATTCTCTGGACTATTTCTATTATCCGCACGTCTGACTCGAGCGTCGAAGAGGTTTCCGCCGGATCAATCCCCGGCCTAGTTCACGTGTTCTATAATCGCAAGTATCTCAAGGTCATCAAACTCGTGAGCCAGTGATCCCTAAACAAATTCTATTCAAGAAAACATAAAAATATTCACACATTTGCAATTATAAAACATGCACCACAACCAAGATAAATATATCATTTGATCATGCTCATTTCCATTAGATTTAACTACTAATACCCCCATTTAGTATTTTCTTCATAACAAGCAGTATTTCATGATTAAAAAGAATAATTCTAGTAATCCATGTCAAACGTGTACATGAATGTACCAAAATTTTAAATTCCATGAGCACTTGCAAGTTACATTAATTTTGTGACAAACTCATTCAATTGTCTGCCTGATGCTACACCCCCGCTGAAAAGCACCAAGTAGTTTTCCACTATACATCTATATAAATAATTATTCATTAAGCACAAATAAATATGATGTGTGTTATGAGGTGTAAATGAATGGTGCAAGATTATCTAGTGTATTTCACCGGATGTAGCATCTCAAAAACTCATTCAATTTTTAATTTTTTTTTTTTTGTTCATCTCTAGTTTCAATCCTTAGAAATGAATATTGTAAGTATTTTAAAAGTGGAATATCAAGGGCAATTTTTACACATTCACGATGAGTTCATATTTTAATGAAGGGAAGCATATAACAAGCACATAAATTTGGTTGAACTAATTTTTTTTTTTTCTTTTTAAGTAATTCAAGTCATTACAAGGGGAAGTAGAGGAGGGGGGACTCGAACCTTGGACCTTTTACCATATTGATAAGGCTAGGTACCAACTCTCCTAACAAGGGTTGGTAGTTGAAAAGAAAGGGAAACAAACAGAATGAAAAGAAACAATTCTTTAGAAAAGCAATGAAATAAAAAAAGTAGCGGAAAGAAACAGAATGAAAAATTCTTTACTATAAAATATAATTATCATTTTTAAATTTTATTTTAGATTACTTAAAAAATAGAGTTAATTGTATAGACCTCCCTGTGTTATTTCTCGGAAGCAAAAAACCCCCCGGAAAAAAAATTAGCATATAACCCCCTATGTTGTGTTTTAGTCAGCCCACCGCCCCTTTGTGTGCACTGGCTCGTTGACTTACGTGAAATGATAGAATTGCCCTTAATAAAAAATAAAGCAAAAAAGACCCCAATACCCAAATTATTAGAGTTTTGTGCAAAAAGTACCCCTGTGTTATCTTGAAATAGCAAAAACCCCCATGTGATAAATAAACTAGCAAAAACCACCCTTGTGAAATTTTATAAATAGCACACATGACCTATTACATATTTATGCTTTGACCCGACCTACAAAGACTAAAATGCCCTCGAGTAAAAAGCAGAGACATTTATTTGAGTTTTAACGTGTTTAATTCTATCTGTTTCACAAAGAAAAAAAAGAAGAAAAAGAAGTGTATGTATTCCTATCCATCCGAAAGAAAACCCTAAATAATCTCACCAAAACCCCCAAAATCCCTAACAAAATATTTATTCTTGCTCGATTAAAAAAGAAGGTGAAATCGTTAATGTGATTTCTCACAAAAACGAAGCCATTAACATCTTTTCTTTTCTTTAGGTGAGTTGCACTTTATTTTTGCCTTTTTGAAAGCCATTAACAGCTATATATATATATATATATATATATATATATATATATATATATATATATATATATATATATATATATATATATATATATATATACATACACGTATATATGTATATACACACACAGCGAATGAGTATGCGAATTTTGGGCTGTGGTCCTGCTTTTGGGCATTTATGAGAAGAAAAATTGTAACTTTTTTTGACTTCTTAGGATTTTAAGTGGGTTTTCGACTTCGTGTAATTTTAGGTGGGGTTGATTTTTCCGTATTTCTAACATTTTGTGGGGTAGCAAATTATAGTTTTTTTTTTTTGTCTGTAGCTTTTTTCTGTATCGAATTGGCAAGAAACTAATGAGAATGAACGAAGAAGACGATGATAAAAATAAGAGGGTTTTTTCAGATTTACAATTTAATAAATCTGTGAGGGCAATTCTGTCATTTTATGTCTTAAAAACAACTAACAG
Organism: Erythranthe guttata; assembly: GCF_000504015.1. The sequence continues at coordinate 252,830 of NW_012194977.1, forward strand.
CCGCAGGTCCGGCGAGTGTGCAACACGAAAATACCCTAGGGGGGTTTATGCCTTTGACAAAATTTCACAGGGGGGTTTTTGCTAATTTATTTATCACAGGGGGGTTTTTGCTATTTCAAGATAACACAGGGGTACTTTTTGCACAAAACTCCAAATTATTATTCACGCCATTTTTAGAAGGAAATGACATAAATACCCCTTTATAAAGAAAAAAAAAATCAAACTGTGCAACTGGGGGTGCGTTTTTTGATCTAAAACTATATAAATACCCTTTCTCATAAATTTCAAGAATTAAAAAATCACCCCGAAATTTTTAAAAGCACCAAAATGAAGTTTTTAAAATTTTCAATTTAGTCCATGGCATTTTCGGATAAGCCCTCTTCTCCATCAGACCTAAACTCCCCTTACCATCTCGGCTCCGCCGCCCCGCCTTGCCACACTATGCTGCTGTCTACGACCGTCCCCACTCCGTCATGTCTCCGCCGATCTCACCAAATCCTCGATCAAGCCCTGACCCTCCCTCGTAAGTGCCGCCACAAGAACTCCATCAGTTCCTCCCCCGCCTATAGCAAATGGAGCGTCCACACATTTAACAAAGATTCCGATAGTGGATCCTAGAGATTCAAGAGTAATAAGTTCAGCACCGCCGCCGTCTGGCCCTCCGACACCCACTCACTCCTTCAAATTTCTCTCCCTATACACTGCCACCGTCTCGCATCACCGCCGCCCACCCCTCGTTCAAATTCCTCTCCTCGACACCGCCTAGTTCCTCCGCCACACCTTACCCCAGACCCCTTCAACATTGTTGCGTCTGCCATGGATGTCACCTCCATGGCAGCGCACTCCCCCTTCCATCGCCGGTCAATCATCACAGGCTACTCCGAGCGGCGACCCAACATCACTGGAGACTCCATCGGCGACCCTACCTCACTGGAGATCTCTCCACCGCCGATTAATAGATCCGCCGCCTCCGTCCATTTTCGATTTGGAGAAGAAGGATGTGGTGGTGCAGGAGTCAGGACAAGAGGGACGCGATTTTTTTGATTTTTTTTTATTTTTTTGAAGGGTTTTTATGTCTTTTCTTGTCCTAAAATGTCCTAAATCGCACGCCCAGCTGCATGAACCGCGAGTGTATCCCACGATTCGCTCGTAGGGTCCTTATTGTCATTGACTTCCTTTTATAGGGGGTATTTGCTAATTTTTTTATCTGATGGGGTTTTTGACAATTAGACATTTCACAGGGGAGCCGAGTGCAAATACCCCTTAAAAAATAAGTAAACTATTATCAAAAAAAAAAAAAAAGTATATTATTGGTACGTTTAAGATTATTTTAAGAATATGACCCTTCAATTGATTTATTATAAATTAATACTAATGTATAATGAGTATTTTTTTTTCTAAATCAAGGGCTCCGAAAATTCGAAAAAAATGGCCCAAGGCGACCACCACCTTTGTGGTCTTCCCTCACAATCAACCCTAGTGACAAGAGGTCACATATTTTGGACAAGAATGTTGAATGACCATCTCAACCAAAAGCTTAAGCTTTTAGTGAAATGTATCATTTAATATTAATATCTCCAATACGCCCCCTCAAGTGCAGGCGAATTACATTTGAAGCATTGCACTTGAAATATTTGAATTGGGTGGCGGTGGGATTCGAACTCAGGACCTTTCATTTGGCCTGGCTCTGATACCATGTTGAATGACCATCTCAACCAAAAGCTTAATTGAATGACCATCTCAACCAAAAGCTTAAGCTGTTAGTGAAATGTATCATTTAATATTAATATCTCCAATACGCCCCATCAAGTGCAGGCGGATTACATTTGAAGCCTTGCACTTGAAATATTTGAATTGGGTGGCGGTGGATTCGAACTCAGGACCTTTCATTTGGTCTGGCTCTGATACCATGTTGAATGACCATCTCAACCAAAAGCTTAAGCTTTTAGTGAAATGTATCATTTAATATTAATATCTCCAATAAAGAAGAATCGGGTTTTCAGCTTCAAGGTAGTGGGTGGGTACCACTGCCACCGTAGTCTGAGGGATTATGTGTCTATAACCTCGTTTAATGAGGTGATTAGGGAAGTTAAGAATACTTGGGAAGGTACGTCGATGTTTTTTGATACTTGAACGAATAAATAGTACCGAATTCTTAATGGTTAGAAGAAACGAGACGCAACGGAAAATAAATAAACAACATAAGGTTCAAAATTTTATCCTCATTTACAAAACTTGTGAACTGTCTTCAAAGGCGAAAATATTTAATATAAATAGTATTCCAAGTAGCGGTGACATTCGGATCGCATCGAGTTTTTCGGGTTATTTGGATATTTGGCATAAAAATCATCACTCGAACCGACCCGAAACAACCGGATATCCAGTTATTTCCGATCGGGTCAATTTTTTTTTCACAACACCAATTTCAATAGTAATGTTGATTTTTGAAATTTAGTAGTGCCATATGCCACCATCTAGTACAATCCCATTTATTTAAAAACAAATAATAAAGAAGCGCATTTTTTGGGTACTATGATCTTTTTCTTTGAATATATATATATATATATATATATATATATATATATATATATATATATATATATATATATATATATATATATATATATATATATATATATATATATATATATATATATATATATTTTGTTACAAGACGTGGACTATGCACCAACCACAAATCCAATTAGTTGATTGTAGCTTTTGATTATAATACGTGTAATCATATTAGCTATAGTTAGCCAAATATTAACAGGTGGATTCATGCATGTACTGATGTACATAGACATTTTGTATATATAGGTGCTATTCGTTTGGAAATAATATAACAATTCCTTCGTGAATTTCTCTCTTGCAGTATACAAAGTTCAATTCATAGTTCTCATATATTGCACTCACGTTGTTCCATTCTTAGTATATTTAATATACATATTATATCAAATAATTTATTCTATAACACGTTATTAGCACGAGATTTTGCTCGATAGGGATTTGTTAGTTTCGTATTTCTCTTTCTAATTTATTTTACGAAAATCTAGATCATCGATGTATTGTCGAAAAAACAAACGAGAATGATTAGCGAATACTTCGGTATTTTATACGTTATCATTTCTCAAAGGATATGATTGATTCGTGTATATACATATATAGCTTATATACTATCTGAATTGCTGCTGAAATATAACTCCGAGTCTAAACTCGTTGAGACAAGAAAGCCGATTTAGAGGCTAAATCATAAAGATAACTCCGAGCCTGAAGCTCGTTGAGTCAAGACGTGATAATATCCGTCAAAAAGCCGATTTAAAAGGCCAAATATCTGAAAATACCTCCGAGCCCTCGTAGAGTCACTAGACGAGGTAAAACCCGTCAAGAGCCAACTTAGAGGCTATTGATCACAAGTCCAAATTTAAGGGTTTTGGGTTATTTTGTATCCCCTGTATAAAATTTAAGGATTTATTTGCATGATTGATATCTGCATAATATTATTAAATTATAGTTTCTTTTCAAATAATAAATGTTGTGTTTTCGAATAAAAACAGACGTACTTAAATACTCTTTAACTATGACATTGGTAATTGCAATGATTGATTTTTCATGAGCAATTTGTTGCAGGTCTTTTCCATCATGTTGCGCCATATCTTCCCAAATATTGATTATAATGGGACGATACATGTATATAAAAAATAAATAAAGATATATATATATATATATTATAAACTTAGTCTGCTCATTCGTTACAAAATATAACATGATAATCCCTTCATTTTGTAATTACTCTTTGTCAACTATGGTTATTTCTCGCACAAATTTTGTTACTCCCTCGATGTTGTTAACATTTTTTATGGCTTTACTTTGATGAGTACCCCACATACATCTGTGAAAGTAGATACACACATAAATACATATTAGAAATTGTTATACCAGTAGTATCAATAATATTTTAAAAAATATACATACCAATTGACTTATTACTATGCAATTTGATATCTATCTCTCTTAAGTCAACAAAGTTGTAGCTCATTGTTTCTCCGGTAATCGGGATTGAAGCTTCCTTTACTATGGTTATCTTTTTCAGTACCAATTCAAGTTTTGGATGTGCACTGAAATACATTGGCTTGCTTTTGTTCACAACACCGTTAGAAATAATGTATGTTTTATGTACAAAGAAGCAACCATCAAAATATTGTATATCATCATTGAATATTACAACACCGATTCTAACACTCTGCAATCATTTTTTTGTTTATTAGTTTTGTTCATGTTGCACTTAAAAAATAAAATTTGTAAAGGTGACATACTTACCTCGTCATCCATCATAATCAGCTTCTTAATCTTTACAGAAAAGTTTGTGCCGCAAGTTATCTCATCTCCGACACGTAACACTTTTAGTTGTACTGTCCATACTTGTTGGTTGACTTGTAAATCCTTAAGGGGCACAATTGAATCGTTCGCCATTGGTTGCTGGTTTTCTATAACATAAGAATCAAACGGGGGAAGATTAAAAAATTATTTTTTCTTAAGAAATAATGTTGATCTAATTAGTACCGTATAATAGATTTTAAGCCTCTTTAATTTGAAGACAGTAGAAAATTTATAGAAAGCTTAACAATACCGATAACCGCAAAAATTAAAATTTTAAAAATAACGACAGAAAACTAAAATTGAAAAAAAAATTATTGTAAGCTTATTTTGTCCCTGCCTTTCATCTTGGGTATAATTAATGTCAGTATATTGACATATCTAAAATAAATTCACAACATTTTACACCCTAACTTAGTTAAAAAAAAAAATCATCTGCCAAAAGAACCCATAAAAATACCAGCAATAACTACCCTTGAAATTTAAACAAATTAAAAACCAAATTGCCAATACATATAAGAACAACATGAATACTATAATGAAATATTGAAACATGGTGTAATAAAACGCAGAATACTTACTTGTTGACCTTGTAAGAAGTTACCAGATTTTTAAGAAGTTTTGGTGTCTGATGGGCATGTATTTTTGGCGAAGACATCATTGTTGAAGTTGGAATATATAGTATATGGGCTGGTTGAGTGGTTGGATGCATTTATGCATTAACAATCAGACGTTTTTTTGTGTGGGTAAAATAAATTGTTGAGAACAATTACCATTTAATCGTGAAAACTTTTGAGAGGGCGTCAGTTACTCTAAAATTATGAATGATTAAGAAGATGAGAAGCAAAATTTGGGGGTTGATAGAAAACCTAAGAAGCTGAACAGAACTGATGGAGAATAAGGGTTTTAACGGGCCAGTTTTTTCCGAATATTAATTAAAACGGAAATAATGGGATTATACTTTAAATGAGAGTAATGAGTTTATGTTGGGGGCCGTGAGAATTGGGGCTGGGCCCATTTTCTTTTATTTATTTGGGCTTTAATTTCTATAATAAATTTCATGTTTTTATTATTTTTATTTAGTATTTATAAGTAATAGCATTATGATTTAATTAAATGCAGGTTTAGTTCAATTAGGAATCCGACGTCAATAGCAAATGATTGTTGCATTTGGGACATAATGATGAGGGTATTTTTGTCCAACCACAAAATGGAAGAAACCTCCTAATTATTCAATTTTTATAAGAAGTATAGATAGGTGATATTCGTTTGGAAATAATATAACAATTCCTTCGTGAATTTCTATCTTGCAGTATACAAAATTCAATTCATAATTCTCATATTGTACTCACTTTTTTATTCTTAGTATATTTAATATACATATTATATCAAATAATTTATTCTCTATATATATATATATATATATATATATATATATATATATATATAACCTTTGTGTTTTTTGTTTTGGCCAATTTTTTTTTGTTTAGTTTAGAAAATTTTGTTACTACAGTTGACATATTGACATTTAGCAATTACATTTACAAATATAAGATGGACTACATAAGAAAATAGGGTTGGGCTTGGGAGCAAGATAGCCTCTTGTTTAGTTCTTTTCTTCTACTTTTTTTTTTGGTTGGGTACCCGATTGGGGGTTCGAGTAGGAATACTAATGCCCGGATCCGACCCAATTTGTGAGCACCGGGTACCCGGACCCGGCAATACCCGATAAGTTTGAAATCTACCCGATTCGAATGCCCACCCCTAATTACAAGAACACATAAGAAGGAAATTAGTGGTTTTTCCGTGTATGAAGTTATCACACAATGATCCCTTCATACAAGTCTAGACTCTCTGAATCAAAGTTCTTATAAGGAAAAACTGAAATACGCTTTAAGTCTGAACAAAAAAAAAATAAGGACCAAGTAAATGTTCCATAAGATGTTGCAAAATTCGAGGGCTACACTCTACCTCTCACAACTTCTATTTTTTTGCCCAGGAATGACCTGCTTTTATAAGCTTTGTAACCTCCGAACAACTGCTAATGATAAGCCCATGAAAGCAGTATGGGAAAGTGGATAGGAATAATGGAATAACACCAAAATCAAATAACGGACCAAAAAAGGAAACAAAATGGTTAGTTTAAGGACTAAATCGTAGCAAATAAAATATATAGCCATTGAAAACAATTTTAATTTGGTGTATAATAATGATATGCCTAATTGGGCCAACCCAATGGGCCTACAATTTCTTTACCTACTGGGCTACGAGTCCAATAACGAAGACTAATATCACCGAGGCCCAAACACCTTCAAGTAAGGCTTGGGCCCAACAAAGCAAACCCAACCCAATAAACGACATATAAATAGAGGTTTTCCTCATTTTATTAAGGTAGGTCCTATTAACTGAGTAATACTATCAACTGTATTCTCTGGACTATTTCCACTATCAGCACGTCTGACTTGAGCGTCGGAGGGGTTTCCGCCGGATCAACCCCCGGCGTAGTTCACGTGTGCTCATTTCGCAGGTACCTCAGGATAATCAAGTTGTCAAACTACTGATCTGCTTTGCTCTCCCAGTTCATTTTCTACACCACCCTAGGTGAGCTATATTTTAGCATCATCATTTTGGCGCCGTCTGTGGGAACGATGCAAACCAGATCACGTAGCCAACAAGATCCTCCTGAGGCGTCTGCTCGGAGAGAAAATAACACAGCTAACGACCTCCCACCTCGTGGAGGCTCTGGCTTGCCACCTCCTCCACGTCCCATGGATCCGCCTCGCGAGGTTCAGGTGATCCCCCTCGGGACCAACCACTCGCCGATCCACCACTCCCTGCTCATCGAATGGTTCAAATAACCGAGGATGCGCTTCAACGCATGATAGCAGAAGCTTCAACTCGCGCTGCCATAGAGGCCGTGACCCAATATATCGCCACGATGGGAGCAAATGCTCCCAACGCGATACCAGCACCTGCTCCACATGTGGAGCCACCTATGGCACCACTGTTATCGACTCCCTGGGGGCTTACATCTGCCCCCAAAATATTTCGCTCGCCAAGGGTTATCGACTCCCTGGGGGCTTACCTCTGCCCCCAAAATATTTCGTTCGCCAAGGGTTATCGACTCCCTGGGGGTTTATAGTGCCCCCAAAATAGTTTGCTCGCCAAGGGTTATCGACTCCCTGGGGGTTTACATCGCCCCCAAAATATTTCGTTCGCCAAGGGTTATCGACTCCCTGGGGGCTTACAACTGCCCCCAAAATATTTCGTTCGCCAAGGGTTATCGACTCCCTGGGGGTTTACAATGCCCCCAAAACATTTCATTCGCCATGGGTCATCGACTCTCTGGGGGTCTACTTCCGCCCCCTCGAACGGTTCAGATAACCGAAGAGGACCTTCAGCATATGATCGCCGAACCTTCAACAAGATCAACTTCTACTAGCTCATTTAACGGTTCAGATAACCGATAAGAACCTTCAGCGTATAATCGCGGAAGCTTCAACTTGTGCTACCACTGAAGCAGTGGCACCATACATCGTCATAGCAGGAGCCAACGCTCCTCCTCGTGAGGCCCCACTGGGTCCTCAACATGATCAATTTCTATTTACTTCTCGAACGGTTCAGATAACCGAAGAAGACCTTCAGCGTATGATCACGGAAGACTTAACTCGTGCTGCCACTGAATCAGTGGCACCATAAATCGCCAAAGTTGGGCATCTCATCTCAAGGGTGGTACATCCACTTACCTTTCAACCCCAAGGGGTTTCACATCCCATCAAGTGTTTCAAGTCCCTACTTCAAAAACAGAAAAAAAGGGTCTGACGCGCACGCGCGAACCAATGGCACAACCGTGCGCATCCACCTCAGACCATAGGTCTCGAGCGCCTCATCCTACAGTGGGCAATTATCCCCATCCTAAGGTTGGGCATGACCCTTACCTTTCAACCCTAAGTGGGTTCACATCACATCTCAAGAGACGAGTAGAATCTCCCTACTCAAAAAATAGAACATCCCCAAGGGGGTGCACATCTCATCTCAAGGAACGAGTATAATCTCCCTACTCAAAAAATAGAACATCCCCAAGGGGGTTCACATCACATCGCAAGAGACGAGGATAATCTTCCTACTCAAAAAATAGAACATCCCCATGGGGGTGAATATCAACCAAAAAAAAAAAAAAAGGAGGGTAAAATCGCGCACGAGAGACCCCAGAAGAAGAAAAAAAAAAAAAAAAGACGAAGAAAAAAGAAAAGAAGAAAGAAGAAGAAAAAAGAAGATGAAAAAATAGAAGAAAAAAGAAGAAGATGAAAAAAGAGAAGAAGAAAGAAGGAAAAATACAAGAAAAAAAAAAAAAATGGGAGGCGCGCGCTGGCGTCAGAAAAAAAAAAAAAAAAAAAAAAAAAAAAAAAAAAAAAAGAAGTAAAAGCTGGAGGCGCGCGTGCACAGCACGCGCGCGTGGCTAAACGCGCCGGACGCGCGCGCGTGCACAGCACGCGCGACAGCAAAAAAAAAAAAAAAAAAAAAAAACAGGTGGAGGCGCGCGTGCACCGCACGCGCGCGTGGAGTACACGCGCTGACGCGCGCGCGCGTCAGCAGGAAAAAAAAAAAAAAAAAATACTTGGAGCGCGCGCGAGCACGTGCGCGCGCTTTCCAAGACACCCTTGGACTGCGCGCTCCTATCAGATCGCGCGCAACTTTGTCTACTCTCTACGAAATTGCGCGTAGATTTTGACTCGCTTCTCCAAATCGCACGAGAATTTCAACGCGCTCCACCACATTCCGCGAGCTCTTTAACGCACCTACCAAATGGCGTTCGCTATCAAATGGAAAATAAAAAAAAAAAAAAAATTATTTCTCCACGCCATGCCAACGATTAACGCAAGACTACAACACCGATCTACTCTCAATACGATCCGGTACCCCTTTCAACTTGGCTCCCACATCGTCTCGAGAGTGGGGGGCTTGCGAGACAACTTCCAAGAGGAGCCAACTCGCTCAGTACTACCACCCGTTGCGAGATAACTCCCACGAGGAGCCAACTCCCTCGGATCTACGAAACCATAGCGATATAACTCCCACGAGGAGACCACTCGCTCCGTCTTATAACCCGTTGTGAGATAACTCCCACGAGGAGTCAACTCCCTCGGGTCCACGAACCCACAGCGAGATAACTCCTACGAGGAGACCACTCGCTCCATCCTACGACCCGCAGCGAGGAAACTCCCACGAGGAGCCAACTCGCTCGGTCCTACGAACAACGAGATAACTCCTACGAGGAGACCACTCGCTCCATCCTACGACCCACAGCAAGGAAACTCCCACGAGGAGCCAACTCGCTCGGTCCTACGAACCCACAGCGAGATAACTCCTACGAGGAGACCACTCGCTCCATCCTATAACCCGTTGCGAGGTAATTCCCACGAGGAGTCAACTACCTCGGGTCTCATAACCACAGCGAGATAACTCCCACGAGGAGACCACTCGCTCCGTCCCACAATTCACAGCGAGACAACTCCCACGAGGAGCCAACTCGCTCGGTACTGCAACCCGCAGCGAGACAAGTCCCACGAGGAGCCAACTCGCTCAGTAATACAACCCGCAGCGAGACAACTCCCACGAGGAGACAACTCGCTCGGCCATACAACCCGTTTCGAGATAACTCCCACGAGGAGACAATTCGCTCAGAGCGACCTCAGTCCGCGCGCTGCTCAGTCGCGCGCCATCCGATGCTTTTACAACTCCCCTGCGAGACAACTCCCACGAGGAGCCAACTCGTGCAGTAATACAACCCGCAGCGAGACAACTCCCACGAGGAGACAACTCGCTCGGTCCTACAACCTCTTACAAGGAAACTCCCACGAGGAGCCAACCCCCTCGGGTCTCAAAACCACAGCGAGATAACTCCCACGAGGAGACCATTCGCTCCGTCCTATAACCCGTTGGGACAACTCCCACGAGGAGCTAACCCCCTCTAGTCTCAAAACTACACCGAGATAACTCCCACGAGGAGTCCACTCGCTCAATCCTACAACCCGTTGCGAGACAACTCCCACGAGGAGCCAACTCCCTCGGATCTCAACACCACAGCGTGACAACTCCCACATGCAACCACCTCACTCGATAAATATTACTCACCGCGAGACAACTCCAATGAGGAGACAACTCGCCCGAAATTCACTATATAATCACAAGCTCAAGTTAGCACGATTACAACCCTAGAAGCACTTAGAGACATTATGAGAATCTATATAGCCTGGCCAGCTTGATTACTCAAAAATATCTACTTGTTTTCGATGGGTCATTCATTAAAACGTGGCCACGGTCCAAACATACTTAAGACCCACGAGGTCTAACAAGGGGCACGACCCCCATAAAAAAAAAAAATCTTGAGAGTCTGATCCCCTCCTCAAGTACATCACGCACAAGGCTATATGTAAACACATATAAGCAACGCGTTAAAACATTGACAATGTCGAAAAATAACAACTCCCATGAGGAGAATACTAGCTCCGTGCTACTACATTATCGTGAGACAACATCCACGAGGACGTAACTCGATCAACTCGATTACCCAAAAGACAACTCCCACGAGGAGATTACATGATCCGTGCTACTACATTATCGCGAGACAACTCCCACGAGGAGATAACTCGATCAACACTATTACCCCGCGACAAGACAACTCCCACGAGGAGATAATTCTCTACTACATCGTCGCGGGACAAAACCGACGACTCAATTAACTTACATCGCGACAACCTTGTCGCGTTATGCGCCAACGCGCATTCACGCCCCTCCGACACACGCTCCAACGCGTTTTCGCATACCATTAGGCCATACACCAATGATCGACTTCTCCAATTTTTACTCTCGACACGATTTGAGACCCATCACAACATGGCCCCCACATCGACTCGAGAGTGGGGGGCTTAATGATATGCCTAATTGGGCCAACCCAATGGGCCTACAATTTCTTTACCTACTGGGCTACGAGTCCAATAACGAAGACTAATATCACCGAGGCCCAAACACCTTCAAGTAAGGCTTGGGCCCAACAAAGCAAACCCAACCCAATAAACGACATATAAATAGAGGTTTTCCTCATTTTATTAAGGTAGGTCCTATTAACTGAGTAATACTATCAACTGTATTCTCTGGACTATTTCCACTATCAGCACGTCTGACTTGAGCGTCGGAGGGGTTTCCGCCGGATCAACCCCCGGCGTAGTTCACGTGTGCTCATTTCGCAGGTACCTCAGGATAATCAAGTTGTCAAGCTACTGATCTGCTTTGCTCTCCCAGTTCATTTTCTACACCACCCTAGGTGAGCTATATTTTAGCATCATCAAATATAGAAATCAAAAGTGTAATTATAATGGACTTTTTCCAAATCTTTTGCCATGTGTTTGTTTTTTTCTTCCAACAGTTGTTTAAACTTTCTTGTACCGAGCGTCCTTTTCCCAATAAGGAAAATCGAGTTTTTTAGTGGAAGAAACCTGGAAATGGAAAGAAGGCCCTCCAATGGCTGGTACAAGATTGGCGGATGGGGAGTTAGATGTTACACCTGGTTATTTATATTGTGTGAATTTGAATAGGAAATTTAATATAAATTATTACCCACTAAACACACACACACACACACATATATATATATATATATATATATATATATATATATATGGATGTGTGTGTAATTATATGAAATTTTATGGTTCAGATCTCCAATTTAAATAACCACGTGTAACATGTAATTTCATAAGTTATAAGTTAGGAGAGAAGTTGGACATGTGCAAATGTGCAGCAAATAACTGTAAGGGTCCATTTGAATGGAGGGATTTGGGAAGGGATTTGATTTGGGGAATGGATTTGAAATGACTCCAATTCTTGAGTCATTTGAAATCCATCACTATTGCTCCAAAATCAACAAAAAATGAGGGGTGGGGATTTGAAATCCATCCCCAAATCCCTCAATCCAAACAAGTCCGAGGGATTTGTTATTATGGATTTGAAATCCCTCCCCCAAATCCCTCCATCCAAATGCACCCTAAAATAAAAGTACAATTACAATATTGCCCCTAGGGGCAACAAATAGAATTACAAACATTCTGGCACAATTCACATTGCCACGGAATATTCCCTAGTGGCCGCATGCATATTAACATTACCAATAAATCTCCCTACTAAATGAGCACCGTCCGATCATTCACCACACCCCCAATCTAGCCAGATCCAACGGCTTAATTTAAACAACAGAGCAATTTGAACTGCCTTGCTTTTAATCCACCACAAAAACATGTACTGCATAATAATATTCCATTGGCATCTAATAAAATTCACATCCTTTTTCTGTTCCATTTGTATTCTAACTAGGTTCTTTGCACTACCCATTCCTATATATATATCTCTATATATATATATTTACCTTAATTCTTCAACACATACTATTACAAACGAAAAAACCTAAAGAATTTCTTAGCTGTTACATCAACTTATTATTATTATTAAAAAAAAAAGCCGATGGCCGGAATTATGGTGATTTTGGATTTCGACAAGACGATAATCGAGGTGGATAGCGATAATTGGGTGGTGGATGAACTTGGCGCCACCGATTTGTTCAACGAGCTTCTTCCCACCATGCCGTGGAATTCACTAATGGTGAGTTCTTGATTTTTTTTTCGTTTTCCGAATTTCATATTTTTTGTAATATTTATTGGGTTTATTAATCGTTTTTTAAAATAAAAAAAATATAGGAGAGGATGATGAAAGAGATGCATGCAAATGGGAAGACAATTGAGGAGATTAAGGATGTTCTAAAGAGAGTTCCTATACATCATAGGGTTGTTCCTGCAATCAAGACTGCCCATGCTTTAGGGTGAGTTCATTATTATCTTTCTTTTTTTTTTCAAGATTTTTATGTTGGAATAATTTTTTTATTTATTTTTAATTTTAAATTCCCTCTGTTTTTTGGGCTAGTAATTTTTATTTATTTATTTTTATTCAGGTGTGATTTGAGGATAGTGAGTGATGCAAACATGTTTTTCATCGAGATGATTCTTGATCATCTTGGAATAAGAAACTGCTTCTCAGAAATAAACTCGAACCCGAGCTTTATTAATGGCGAAGGGACGCTGATAATCTCACCTTACGTTACATCACCCCATGGTTGTAATCTCTGCCCTCCAAACATGTGCAAGGTATACTGATCTCTCTCTCTCTCTCTCTCTCTCTCTCTCTCTCTCTATACAAAAGTTGCATGGAAAAAGGACTTCAAATCAGGCAAATATTTTATATCCGGAATATACGGGAATATGATCCCCCTGTTTTAGGATTACTCAAGGTTTTGGATTGTAATATTTATTCTATATTGACCCCACTAAATCTCATTAATTAATTTCTAGTCCCTAAAGAACATTTGAACTAATTCTATTTATTTAATTTGCATGAAGGGTATGATAATAGAGAGGATTCAAGCAAATGAAGGAAAGAAAAAGATTATATATCTAGGCGACGGTGTAGGCGACTTTTGCCCGAGTTTGAAGCTTAAAGAAGGAGATTTTATGATGCCGAGGAAGAATTTCCCGGTTTGGAAATTGATATGTGAAAATCGAGAGATCTTGAAGGCGGAAATATTCGAGTGGATTGACGGGAAAGAGTTGGAGCGGATTCTAATCGGGCTTATCGAGAAGATCACGATTGAAGAGGCTAATAATGAAGTTCAGTTGTTATCCGCAGTTGATTGCAAGTTCGAGACAATTCCAATTGTAGCACACGAGGCATTTCCCCCGCCCCTTAGAGTTCATCACTAGGATTTTAATGGATGATTTTTGTGTACTTGGGGAAATTGCCAAAAACAAAATTTGGCCAAGAAAAAACTAAGTCAAGCTTTGGCCCCTCTCTCTTTTTTCTTTTTTGTGTGTGTAAGAATTTGGCGTACTTGTGAAGAAATGGAGTATGCTTTTTGCTCCTCAAATTCATGGTCTTTCCTCTTTTTTTGGCTAATATTAGAGTAAACTGCAAAAACTACCCCTGGGTAATCTCGAAATAGCAAAAAAACCCCTGTGATAAATAAACTAGCAAAAACCTCCCCTGTGAAATTATTTAAATAGCAAAAACCCCCCTATGGAACTATTTGAGGGTTGACTTGATATAAAAAGACACAAATACCCCTGGAGTCTTGCAATTAATAAATTCTTATATTTTATAAATATTTTAATTATTTTATTTAAAAAATAATCAATTTAGTTGTTTACTATTTTTTTTAATTTCTAAACAAACAAATTAAAAAGAATAAATATACATATAATATGTATATATATAAATACATTTTGAGGGACAATTTTGTCATTTCAAGTCTAAAAAATCAGCTAGGGGGGATTCTGCCTTTGACTAAATTTCACAGGGGGGTTTTTGCTAGTTTATTTATCACAGGGGGGTTTCCGCTATTTCGAGATAACACAGGGGTAGTATTTGAAGTTTACTCCTAATATTACGACATAGGAATGCATTTCCTAGAAGAAGAAAAAATGTGATAATGTTGCCTATTTTGATTAATGGATTGTGTTAAAATGAAAATATCATCATATTACAAAAATAAGTTAAAGTTCGATTTTCTTGTATATTTCGATTATGCTTGGTTTCTAAATGCCTAGTAGATGTCCATGATCGAAAACATTTCGATTATAACGAATATTGCATATTATATGCACTTTTTTTTGTACGAATTTCAATATTTGAATATTCATAAACATATTTACAAAGTAATCTATTTTTATGTCCTAACACATGAAATGTGTGCCATAAATGCAAGCGGAATACGGAAAATAAATTATTCGAATTAAAGTTATTGAGGTAATTAAACATCATAATTCCTATGTGGTAAGGACAAATATACACCAAACTAGTATTCACCCGTGCGATGCACGGGGTGGCATATTTTCAACTGGAAATACATGTCTGAAAAATAAATTTACGCATATATAAATTATTACGCTCATTGAATTTAAATACAAAACGCGACCAGCAATATTGAAGCATCATGTTCTTCATAGTTACATCATAAGAATAATATTAAATATTAGTATATCGTCAAAATTAAATCTTAAAGATAATAAAATTTGCAATGAGCATCCTAGGGACATGACTGAAAATAACATCGCATGGGGGAAATTATATAGAGAAGAAACACCTGCCAAAGAATAAGTTGTTAAAAAAAAGATATGTTACATGAATAATTGGTAAATATGAAAATATTATCTACCTTCAAATTCGATGAAATACTTCCTTGTACACTACATTTCTAGTAACATTGGTGAGTTCACCCGAATCCAACTTGATGAATATTTTAATGCCACATCTGCTCGTAACTCTGGACAGTGCAACATATAGTTGATCATGGCTGAAGACATGCTTAGGAAGATACAAACCAACATGCGAAAGAGTTTGAAACTTGGCTTTTATTGATTGTCATTGCAAAAGAAACAATCAACGGAAACTGTCTTCTCTGAAATTTAATTGGCAGTCTGGTAGATGGTATTAAAGTCATCCGAGGAATGAACATCATGTCACCGATATTTTTTCCGGAAAGAATTTTGCAACTCAGAACGTGAATGCCAGTTCTAATAATTTGAAGTTTGGTCCCGTTACACAATCCTTTAGCTTGATCGATGTTTCTTATTAGCATAACGGGTGCACCAATCTTGAACTTCAACGCATGAGAACGAAGTCCGGAGCATCTTATTGTGTTGAGGAATTCAGTCGAATAAATGTCTGCATTATCCTCCATTGTTTGCTCGTCCCTAAACATACTATCTGAGCTCAGGTACACCTTCTCCTCTCCTAGTAGGAGAGACATTAAGTGATCGTTCACAAACTCGACGCATTCATTAGTTGGTGCAAGAATTGTTCTCCCTTGAAAATAATCTGAATCATACATGTTACTCAACAATCCGGGTAAACGAATTCCAGTAGGTCTCTGAATGGATCTTCTGAATCACCAATCAATATGTCATCGGGAATCACTATCGAAGCTTCACCATGATTTTGTTCCCCAACATCCTCACTACCAACCTTCAGTATCCAGTCTCCAAATTATTTTACCTCATCCACGTTAGATGGAGAAGAGCATGACTGCAATCTCATGTTCTTAGTAAACTTCATGACACGACAGAAATTCCACAACAGAGAGGAGTTTATCGTAGCATGTACTATGTCCTGCCTTGATGCTTTGAGCACAACTGGTAAAATCTGCCTAAAATCTCTTCTAAGAACAACCACCTTACCACCAAAGAGTTTGTCAACCTGTAATATTGACTTCATTGTCTTGTCAAGCGCTTCAAAATGTACATTATCTATGCATCATAAGAGCCTCGTCCCATATAATAAGCTTTGCCCTTATGAACAACTCCGCATGTGGACTTTTTTGCGATATGCTACAGGTGGAAATCTCGTGTACATTTATGGGTAGTCCGAATCGAGAATGAGCTGTTCTTCCACCGGGGAGCAATAATGATGCTATACCACTCGATGCAACGTTAATTACAATCTCTCCCTTGGAACGAACTGCAGCCGAAAGAGTTTACCATAGAAACGTCTTTCCCGTTTCACCATGGCCATATAGAAAGAACATTCCACCACGGTCATTGGATACAACATCTATGACTACATCATAAATCTTTGTTTGCACGTATGTAATTCAAGCAAGACACCGTTGAAGTTCCCTACCCATTTCAAACAGGTCGTTATCCAGTTCATCTAACACCAATATGTTTACTGTGTCATCCGCTGAGAATTCGATTGGAACTGGCATGGGCGCGTAATTTCGCAAGCTTTTACCATTGCTTTGCAATATTTTTTCTATTTCGGTGAGAGACGACAATATTAAAAAGATGAGTAATATTTAAAATCTAATTGAATTATGTGTTATACAATTTTCCATATCTGGATTATTATGAAGACTTTGTTGTTTGTAAGCAATACCCTCAGCCAAATCCAACCAACAACTTTGTCAAACATGTTTAGGCCGACTTAAGCTATTGGAAAGAAGCATAACTACAAATAACCTTCTTATATAATCTCTCGGTGCCCAAGTATTCACTTTTATTATTGAATATATGTATTCTTCAAGGTTGTAAAAGGCGGTAATCGGGTCCGAGTTGGTCAGGCACCGACTCACGATTAATCGGTGCGGCGGTGATTAATCGGTGATAAATCGAAAATAAATCGGTTTTTAAAATTTAATATAATATATTTCTAAATATTATTTATAAATACTCCAAACATATATAAAAAGATATTTAAACATAGTTATATCTCCATCATATATATATATCCTAATAACATAATAAAAGTTTAATAATTATAAGATCATAATACATAAATATCCTTATAAAATATAAATAAAAAAGCAAAATTTTTGAATTAACATTTATTCAGTTCTTTAACAATAATAAATAATAATTAACATAAAAAAATAAGGCATAAACTCATATTTTCTTTTATTAAAATCCAACTTTTATTTTGAATTAAAAAAAAAAAAAAAAAAACACCGATTTTTAACCGATGTTTGCCACGGAGTTTGACCCGCCTTAAAGGTTTGACCGCCTCAGACCGCCTCGGACCGCCTCAGACCGCCTAAAACCGCCTCACAGGCAAAAAACTGATTTTTCAAACCTTTACACTAAAATCGTAAAGGTTTTGGACCGCCTCGGCCGAGTCGGCCGATTAATCGGCAGCCTCGACCGATTTTTAGAACACTGGTATTCTTTGTCGTTATCTAATAAACCCAACACATAACGTGCATCCCTGAACGTAGGGTAGACGGTGTCAAAAACTTTTGTGATGTCCTCGTAGCACGTATATCCCCTTTGAATGTTAAGTAGCAATCTAAGGTATTAGTCTTTTCCTTTTCCAGAGGGAACATTCGCAAGCCTACCAATAGAAAATATTTTTGTCCTTGGCGCCCAAGTTTGAGAATCCTCTTTTAACTCAAGTTCGCAAACCTCCACATTGCCTCACATGCCGAAAGATATCTGCAGTCGTAGTACATCTTTATCTCATCACAAATCTCAGCACCGCCATCTGTATTGCGTGTTTCATAAAATGCCGCCGTAACTCGGTCATGCCCCTTGTTTACGTATTTGAACATGTATTTGATTGACTTGTTATGGTTGCATGACTCGATATTAATGTGAGATCGGTGTTTACTCAACAATATACGATTGTACGGGACTACAAACCCATTGTCAAGAGTAGTCTTCTTCTTCGTAACTGTTCTGCCATCTTCCATTCTCCTGTACACAGTAAAACCATTTGCATCTGATTCAGTGCGCTGCACAAATGGCTTTGGAAATCACTTCGTGCAAACTCGATCCTTCATACAGGGAGATTTCAAATTCGCCTGACCGCACGGTCCATGTATCATATACTTCTCCACCAACTGGTACATCTTTCGGTCGTTTACTTCGTCAGGATTTTCAGCACATATGATCCTATCAATTTCTTCTGGGTTATTGGTCTTATCGTTATTATGAAACCACAATAAAATATGTGCATGCGGTAGACCTCGTTTCTGAAATTCAATTAAGCATATATCTGCATAGAAAATATAAACATATGGTATTAAAAAAATATGCATTAATTTAGTTAAGGAAGCAATAAGTAGTTAAACTCACACATGAGCAAATTCTTTAATTTATATGAATGAAGTAAATGTATAATTATAAACTGAGATCTAATTAAATACTTACATGCTGTAATACGTCTGAATATACAACCTTTCTTGATTTCTGTCATCATACTATTGAGCTTCATCTTGAACACACGACAAAGGATGTCTGGCCGATCCTCCGGCCTGAGATTTGTATCTTTCAACACCCTTTGTATTTCTGGCCATTGAGGATTGCATGTATTGACAATGAAGAGGGTTGTAGATCCAATCCAGTTACATATTTGAAGAGCATCAACGAAGTTGTTAAACATATACATTGGACCTGCGGTGAACGACCCTGGAATTATAATGCGTTGTCCAACTGATTTACCCTCAGTGTCTCCTTTAAAAATATTTTCTTCGATACCCTTGTACATGTCAACCCTAAGTTGATCTTGATTGAACCTTATGAAATTCAACCTCTGTGACTCTACCATCGAAAATCCATCAACACATAACTGCTGAAATAACTTCTTGAAATGCAAATGTAACAAATGTTATCAACGCCGTTTCTGGATTAGATATGCAAAGAACTCTCGCATGCTTACCTTCCTCCATTTTCTATTATCAGCAAGCGAATATTCTCTCAAACAGATATCGTCTCGATAATCATCTTCCCTGTAAGGAAATAAAAGAGGATACTGTAGAGACAAGTAAAGAGGAAGGAGCTCACTGATTCGTTGAAGCTTATTTGAGCGTGTCTCAGCTACAATATCCCTAAACGCATGTAACAAATCCAATACAATGCAATTGACCTGCTATTTTGTACAATGATTATACAAAATAAGTAAAACGTTACCAAAATAATACAAATATAAATATTTAATGACATAAAATCATTCTACAATAAATTACCTTGATAAAAATAGTGAGTGGAGCCCGTAGCAAGTTTCTAGTACAATGCAAATTAACCTACAAATGAGGAATGCCAAAACATATAAGTTATACAAAATAAAGGTCATTATGTAAAATTGTAAAAAAAAAATTATACAGTTACCTTCATATATGCCGAAAAACATCCTTGTACCACATTATTTGTAGTTGGTTGTATCGCCAGATTCCGACGTGATCAAAATCCTTATGCCATTTCAACTATTAACTCTCGAGAGTGCGACATAGAGTTGTCCATGACTGAAAACATGTCTGAGCAAGTGCAGTTTTGTCTTTAACTTTTATTGATTGTTATTGCAAAGGAAACCATCACCGAAGACTGACATTGCTAAAATTTAATAGGCGATGTAGAGTTGGACGGTACCAATGTCATTTGAGCAATGAACGTACACTATATGGTCAACATGTTTATCGGGTAGTGTCATGCATTTGAGAACGTGTTTTCCCATATTAATAACCTGAAGCCTAGTTCCACTGCACGATCCTCTAGCCTGATCAATATTTTTGATGAGCATAACGGGAATACATCTTTTCAATGCAACCTAGGTGGAATTCTAGAGCACGATATGGTGTTGAGGAACTCGGATCTATGATATTAACTCCTCATTGTACACACTATCGAAATTCAAATAAACCTTCTCTTCTCCAGTTATGAGCGACAAAAAATGATCATTCACAAAACCGACACTTTCATTAGCCGATGCAATAATTGTTATGGCCTCAAAGTACTCAGGATTGAACAGGTTGCTCACCATATCCAGGTAAACAAACTCTATAAGATCAAAAAATGGATCTGCAGAATCACGGATAAGCATGTCATCAAAAATTTCAATTTCAAAATTGTTTTATTAGTATTAGTCTTAGTCATAATCATCATACTAATACTAATATTAATATTAATATTAATACTAATACTAATACTATTATAACTACTTATACTAATACTAATACTAATACTAATACTAATACTAATACTAATGCTACTACTAATACTAATACTTTAATGCTAATATTAATGTACTAATGTCAATACTAATGTACTGATACTAAAACCAATATCAATACAAATATCAATACCAAAACCAATACTAATACCAATACAAATATCAATACCAATTGTTTTATTAGTATTAATCTTAATCATATTCCTTATACTAATACTAATACTAGTACTAATACTAATACTAATACTAATACTAATACTAATACTAATACTAACACTAAAATTAATACCAATACTAATACTAATACTAATATTAATACTACTACTAATGTTAATACGTTAATTCTAATATTAATGTACTAATGCCAATACTAATGTACTAATACTAAAACCAATAGCAAAAAAATAGCAATACCAAAACCAATATCATTACCATTACCATTACTATTACATTTACCTTTACAAATATTAATACTAATCTGATAATAATACTATTACTATTAGTAATACTAATGCTACTGATAATCCTAATATGCTAATGTTAATGCTAATACCATTGTCAATATCAATTATAATCTTAATCATAATCTTAATGCTAGTGTTAATGCTAATCCTAATCCAAATACGTTAATACTAATGTCAATCCTAATATGCTATTATTAACATTAATCCTAATACGCCAATGCTAATATATTAATGCTAATTCTACTTCTACTTCTAATGCTAATGGTAATTCTAACCCTAACACTAATGCTAATGCTAATCATAACCAAAATTACAATCCTAATATTAATTCTAATCATAATTATAATCATAATCTTAATCCTAATCATAATTATAGTCCTTACCGTAATGCTAATCTTAAATTTAATGCTAATTTCATTCATAATAATAATAGTAATCATAGTTCTTATCCTAAAAATACACATATGCTAATGCTAACGCTAATCTTAATACTAATTATATTATGCTAATGTTAATGCTAATCCTAATCCGAATCCTAATTCTAATTATAATGCTAATATTAATACTAATTCTACTAATTCTAGTCATAATGCTAATCATAATACTAATATTCACACTAATAGTAAAATCCTAATGTACCTAATGCTAATGTTAATCCTAATGCTAACATTAATACTAATACTAATATTAATACTTATATGATAATGCTAATTCTAATTTTAATATGCTAATGCTAATATGCGGCTTAATCCCACTTTGCACCCTTGAAATATGCCATTTTGGCACTTTGCACCCTCGAAATATATTAATAGTACTTTGCACCCTCGAAACATAATAAATCATGCATAATGCATCCCAAATGAATGTTTAAAGCTAATAAATGTAATTTAATATTTTTAGTGGTAGTTTTTAGGATAACAAATGTCAAATAATTTTTTTTATTCATCAATCATTTTGAAACTATAAAGTGCATAAATAAAAATACATCTCATCAACTTATTTAAAAATTATATTTTTTATCCCAATAAAATATTTTACAAAAAAAAAGAATCCTTCATCTATTTCGTTATCAAGTTATCTGAAAATCATATTTTTTTCCAAATATTTTTACTTCGTATTTCCACCAGTTACAATAAAAAAATCCATCAATCGAATAATTTAGTGATAAAATTTTATTTTAGTTTATTTTGTAAGAAAATATAGTTTTTTCCAATGATCAGGTGTTTTTTTTCCCGCATTTTCTGCGCTCGAAATTAGGTTGGATGTTGAAGAAAATAATAATGTATGTATTATTTTGCATCCCTGATAAAAAAAAACAATAAAAAAAATTTCCTTCATTATTCAGTTCAGGGTGCATTGTGAATAATTTATTGTGTTTTGAGAGTGCAAAGTGCTATTATTGTTTTTCAAGGGTCCAAAGGGCCAAAAGGCTCAATTTCAAGGGTGCAAAGTGGAATTAAGCCGCTAATATACTAATGTTGATCGTAATTCCAATTCTACTGCTAATGCTTATGCTAATCATAAGCATAATCCTAATGTTGATGCTAATCTAAATATGCTAATGCTAATGATAATGTTAATGCTAATACTAATATTAATTCTAATACTAATCTTAATTTTAATGTTAATTCTAATTCTAATCATAATCCAAATACTAATGCTAATATTAATCCTAATCGTAATCCTAATGTTGTTGTTAATTCTAATTCTAATACTAATCATAATCTTAATCCTAATACTAATCTTAATCCATATAGGAATACTAATACTAATATGAATTCTAATTTTAATCCTAATTATAATTCTATTACTAATACTAATCCTAATTCCAGTATTAATCCTAATATACTAATGATTATCCTAATATGCTAATGTTAATCATAATATATTTATGTTAGTATTCTAATATTAATCGTAATCCTACTACTAATCCTAATTTTCATATTAATAGTAATATACTAATGCTAATGATAATACTAATGTTAATCATAATCTTAATCCTAATGCAAATCCTTATTATTATCAAAACCGTAATTCTAATCCTAATGCTAGTGTTAAGTATAATATTAAAACTTAATTCTAATCATATACAAATATTAATTATACTACTACTATCAATACTAACACTAACACTAACACGTAATACTAACAGTAGCACTAACACTAACACATATATTTGTACTAATACTAAAAATACTAATACTAATACTAATACTAATTATACTATTATTTATACTAATATCAATATAATACTAATATTAATACTAAAACTAATACTAATACTGATACTGATACTAATATTAATCCTAATATTGATAATAATTCTTTAATAGTAATACTTATACTAATATTATTATCATTACAGTATTACTATTGCGCATACCATTACTAATATTATAACTCATATTAATATTAATTCTAATCCTAATACTAATTGTAATGACGACTCTATTCATAATCCTGATCATAATACTAATACAAATACAAATAGGAATACTAATGGTAATACTAACCTAATTATAATACTAAAACTAATATTAATACTAATCACAATTCCAATCTTAATCATGATATTAATATTAATTTTGATCATAATCTTAATACTAATCCCAATCATACTAATAATAATACTTATACTTATACTCATACTCATACTTATACTAATACTCATACTCATACTCATAATACTCATACTAATACTAATACTAATATTAATATTAATATTAATACCAATACCAGTACCAATACCAATACCAATATCATTATCAAACCAACAACAATATTTTGAATAATTATTGTTTGATCAACCAAATCAACACCATGAAATACGAAACGAAAAATATTCAAAACAAAGGAATTTGGCATATAAATAAATTTGCCACAAATAAATAATGGGGTTTTTTCATATCGAAAAAAATAATAAATAAATTGCTTCGCATGTATCGCTGATTGTACACAAACTAAAATATGAGAAAGAAAAAAAATTAAAAAGAAGACACATGGTATGAAATTGGTACACAAAAAATTGAAACGGAATTGTAAACATAACCGAAAGTACACATATTTTTGGGTAGTAAACATTTGATTGCCAATATATAAGCTGTCCGTCTTGATCATATCTACAAAAACATATACAATTAAAAAAAATTGTTATATATGACTGCAAATATAAAAATTTAGTCAACTATATTGAAACAAAAAACCCAATCTTTTAACCCATAACAAATCATTTAAAACAAAATCTTAACAAAGTTTACATTTATTTGTTTAATTCATTTCCATTGTTTAACAAAGTAAGATATATGTAAACCGGTGATGCTATTAGAATGTATAGTTCGAAATACTATTAAAATTTGACAAACTTTTATAAGGATTAAAAAAATGGATAAAAAAATAAGGATTAAAAAAGCTACTTATATTTTACTAAACATATTTTTTGTTGTGATTCAAAATAAATATAAATATTACCATAATAATGTAAACAAAATCTTTGTTTTTTATGACAATTGCTATCAAAATTTCTATGAATTATGTAGCATATTAGTATAACGATAATTTGCATTAATACCAATTTATTAGCTTTCATGAAATACCTCATGACCAAGAAGTATGTCATTATTCTAGTTTGCATCATTATAAATGGTGATACACATTTTATACATTCAATGGCAAATAGTGAATAGTATAATTATTGTATTATATAAAAAATAAGTCACATTATTATATAATAGCAAACATTCGATATAAAAACAGTTATAAAATAGCGAAAATATTGGAAATTACTAATTACTATATCTTGTTAATATCTATATTATAACAGCAAAAAGTCAAATTATTATAAAGAAAAAACAAAAAAAAAAGGGCAATATGGCATTGAAAAATATAATATTTATCTACCGGAAAAGAATTTATTATGTAATGATTTTAAATCAATCTCGTTTCTATGAATGTTGACTAATATATTTCCTAAATTTTATATTAAAATTTTAAGCAATAAATATGTATGAAGTTTTTTTTTTAATTTAGTGTGTGTGTGTGAATCAAAAATAAATTCTTAAAAAATAGTATGTATTGATTTTAAAAGAATCTCATTTTACAAAATTTTGTAACGTAGAAATATACTACTATTTTTTTAATGTATATATATATATATATATATATATATATATATATATGTAATTTTCTTAAGCTTTAAATTTGAGCACGACATATTTCATAAAACAATGGACAAAAATTATCAATTTAATTATAATAATCAAGAGCAAGATTAAAACATAAAATAAATTATAAATTAGAATGTCCTAACACTATTAAACTCCCAACATTAAACAAATTTCATCAAAATAAAATTCTAACAAAAATTTAAATGAAACAAAAAAAAAAATATTTAAGGAGTAAATCTTCTTCTTGACTTGCACAATGCACTTCAATGACGTTTTTGTTGGGATAAACAAAAATTTCGTGATTCTTCCACGAATAAATCTCAAAGAAATCTTTTTTTTTTTTTGCCAATGTATCCAGCAACATCTCCAAATTGCTTGGATATGTTCTACACGGAAATTGATCAATTAACAACATATTATTAATTATACATTAGTTATAGAAAATATAACAAAACAAAATATGAATATAACCTTTGATTTTTGAACTTTCAAGATGTAGTCGCACTTTTTGCAAATTCATAGAACTTTTCCATATCCGATATCAGTCGCGTAAAATACATGACTTAACAACGTCCATATCTACATATCATTACAAAAATGTTAGAGATATATACTTATGTAAAAATAACAAATAATATAATGCAAAGTTAATTTGGAGCAAATAATTATCATGTGCATCGAAACAGATAAATCATAATGATATATTTTGTCGAGTAAAAAAATGTACACCGAATTATGAATTTCAATATAATTATCAGAAGAAAAAAACAGAAAAACTAAAAAGAGAAACCAAGAATAAAAAAATACTCCCTCCCCTCTCTCTCTCTCTCTCTCTCTCTCTCTCTCTCTCTCTCTCTCTCTCTCTCTCTCTCTCTCTCTCTCTAACTGGATTTTTTTTGTGGTGATGAATTTTGTGGTATGAGATTTTATAGTTGTATTTATGCGATAAAAATGTAAATAATATGTAAAAAACGGAAATAATTAATTAACATTAAAACAAAGATTTTCAAGATTGAATTTTTGAATTTGAATTTTAAAATAAATTAAAGTACATGTTTAAATAAGGAAAACCCAAAACCAATATAATTAATGATATGCTTCAATTTTGCTAAATCACACACACACACACACACACACACACACATATATATATATATATATATATATATATATATATAACTAATTATGATATCTAGAAATAAATTAACATCGTTTCTATAATTAATTATAGAAATTATATATATTGTAATTGGTATTAGTTGACACTCTTGTATAAGATATTATGAAATATGGAAAAGATATAAATTAAATTAATACACAAAATAATAATATCTTATATTAAATTGGTAAGTTTTAATTAATATGCATCTATTATCGGTAATTGCATTAAATAATTAATTAATGTGTGTATATAAATATTGTGATTATAATGGAACAAAAAATGCCACATGAGATATGAGGTGGATGTCACATTGATATGTCACATGTCAATTTCTTAAGCTATGAGGGTTTCAATTTATATATTATATAGATATATTTATTGTTTATAAAAAAAGAAACTCATTAACCAATAAAAATACACTATTTTGACATGTAGGAGAGATAAAATTTGAAACAAAAAATGTGAAATTATTTCATTAATAATATGGGTGATTCTTGTAAGTGGGTTATTTTTGCAATTAATATAATATTGTGCATAAAATTTACTAAATTGTGAAATTATAAAAATTGCAATTAAGTCCTACGTTTTTTAAATCAAAATATTGTTTACAAAAAAAAACTCATGAACCAATAAAAAGACATTATTTTGACATGTAGGAGAGATAAAATTTTAAAATCAATAATGTCAAATTAATTAATTAATAATATAGATGATTATGATAATTGAGTTTTTTTTGCAATTAATATAATATTGTGTATAAAATTTAATGAACCCAAAAAAAGAATTAACGTATTTATTATGAAAAAATGAATTAAAAAAGGAAACTAAATAACCAATAAAAAGACACTATTTTGACATGTAGGAGAGATAAAATTTAAAAATTAATTATGTGAAATCAATTACATAATAATATGGTGATTATGGTAAGTGGGGTTATTTTGAAATTAATAATAAAATGTGGACTCAATCTCCTCAATTAGAAAACTTTGATTGTGTATCTTAGTTTTATATATAATATAGATTCCTTAATGTTCTTTTTAGGAATTTTTCATACACTACACAAATTATTATTTTGCACTTAACTAACTCATCGCCGATGTCATAGAGTCTTGAACACCCCTGACTTTACTTGCAAACTGTCCGCTCCTTTATTTCCCCAGGTACGATGCGCTTGTAGTCCAGATGCACACGAAAAATAGTATTGACATGGGGAATTTAGTACTGCTTAATAATGTGAATAGTATGTTTATTACTACTCTTTACATATTTTACTAAAGATAATAGTAAATTGTTTGCTATCTCCTATAATATATACTAGGGAAGTTTTATTAATTTAGCAAATTTTTAAATTATCGAGGTAATAATTTAACATGTTCTCACCGAGTCGGGATCGAGAGAAACTATTGTTTATGCGAGGTTATTAATTTATCGAGGTTCTACTGTATAGTTAATATTACTGTATTTTACAGTAATATAGTTGATATTCCTGTCAACGACAACAATATTGTTGTTTAAACGGGTAGACCGGCGGTTGACGGCCAACGGCGGCGACAGATAAATAGTACTCGAAATTGTGTTTTGGGTCAAAATCGAATAATTTGTGAAATTTGAGGCCAAATTGAGATTAAATTAAATTAAAAGATGAAATTAGATAATATTAAAATGTGAGGGGCTATTTTAGTATTTTACAAACCTCTGGACAATGTGTGGATTTTTTTGTAAAATAGTTTTTTGTCTAGACCATTTATGAATAAGTTACCATTGATGGGCTTCTTTGTAAAGTGTCCCTACTACAAATCAACCTACTATTTAACTTTCATTATAAATAATGCTACAAAAACATGAATTCCCAAAATAATCCTACATATTTATATAAGAGATAAGCCCAACCCACCCCGCCCACCATGTCCGGTCCGACCCGACCTGGCCCTGTCTGACCAGACCCCTTTTTTAATTTTTTTTGGCAGTGGCCAGGGTCGTCGGAGCTCCGGTTAGCTGAATCAACATTAGTTGACATTTCATTTTTTTTCTTTTATTTTTTTGGCGGTGGGTCGTCGGAGCTCTGGTTAGCTGACTCAACATTAGTTGACAATTAACACTCATTTTTATTCTTTTATCCTTTTTGTTCTTTTTTATTTTTTCCTCCAGTGCTGGGTCGTCGGAACTCTGACAGTTGACTTGCATAACTTGAATTCGCATTAGGTCACTTCAACATTAGTTGACATTCAACCTTTTTTTTTCTTTCTCTGGTGATGGAACATCTGAGGTACAATTAGCTGACTTCAACACTAAAAAAATCGGGTGTTAGCTAAAAGCCATTCTACAGCCCTCTGTATTACGTAACACGTTGTCCATTGGGTCTCCACCCGTCTCGTTCCGCCAATTTTCCTTGATGATTTCCTCACACTCGTCCTTGCGCACCCAAATCGCCTCAAATCGAAATGGTCGGCGACCATGTTGCTGCTCATGGTTAACAATCAAATGAAGAGTGAGCAGTAGCGGTATGTGGTCAGACTCCGACATCTCCAAATGGTGAAAAATCAAAAGACATCCATCATTAGCACAAATCTTGTCCAACCGACTTCTAATGGTGTATGGATCTTGACGACGATTCGACCATGTAAACGGAGACCCTACATAGCCCAAGTCCGTTAAATTGCAGTCCGTCAGCGCATTGCGAAACGCTGTAAGCTGCCCCGGATTCTTCAAGTTGCCACCTTTCTTTTCCGAATTACAGAGGATCTCGTTAAAATCGCCACCAACCAGCCATGGGAGATTACGTTGAGAGCACAAATGCTGAAGTAGTGACCAAGTTTTGATTCGCTCCCTCTGATCTGGGAAACCATAATTTTGAAATTTAGTAGTGCCATATGCCACCATCTAGAAAGAGCCATTTATTTATAAACAAATAATAAACGAAGCCCAGTTTTTAGATACTATGTTCTTTTTCTTTGAAAATAATTTTTTTTTTCATTTTTTCTTTTATCCTTGCGTTTTTTGTTTTGGCCTTCTTTTTGTTTAATGGAAAATTTTGTAACTTAGAGTTGTCATATTGACATTTAGCAATTACATGTCATTTACAACTACTAGCATTTTTTTCCCGTGAGATTCACGGAGTATTATTTTAAAAGTGAAAAAAAATCAATTTATAAATAATAAGAAAATATAGTACATTAACATAGTAAAATTTAGGGTAAATAGCACATAACCCCCTTGTGGTTTGACCATTTGGCACATAACCCCCTTGAAATATCAATATAAGCACATAACCACCTTGTGGTTATCAAGGGGTAGCTAACGTTAGCAACACTAACAGAATAATGTAAATGTCAAATATACCCCTCCAAAGTTCATGTATTTACCTTTTGCAATTAGGTGTTATTGCTGGGACTTCGGAGTTAGTTTACGTTTTCTTTAAATCCTCACTCTACCAGGAAACAAAAAGTCAGGATTCCAATGTAATTATTCAATCTAAACACTTTTTTTTTTCCTGCTAAAAAAAATCAGATTTTTCTTTGATTGATATTTTATGTTCATAAAAAAATTATCTTTCATATCAAGAAAACCATTTAATCGATTTTTGGGTTTAGATTTTTTTTTCTTTGGAGAATCCTCTGCATCGAATCGATAATCACAAAAAACGCTCTCTTCATTTTATCAATTTTGCGTTATGCCACTAAACATCACCAATTTCAGTATTCATAGAAGTCATTAAATGGGTGGGGAACAGACTTGAGAAGAAATTGAAAGAGGGCTGTTGAGGAGACTGTGTGAGGTAATTTGTTATGCTTTTAATTAATAGAAAATACAGTTATCAAAAAAAAAAAAAAAAATTGATAGAAAATAGAAAAAGGGCATTTTGGCATTTTTAAAAAGTTCACACATAGGAAAACATCACCACACGTTTTTGGAGCGGTTGAATTGCACATGCTGTTACTTTTCACAGAAAACTTAACGGCAACTACCTATGGACAACCACAGGGTGGTTATATGCTTATATTAATACCACAAGAGGGTTATGTGCCAAAAGGTCAAACCACAAGGGGGTTATGTGCTATTTACCCTAAAATTTAATAATGTAGTATTATTCATATTTTATATAACTCTAGCTTTTTAAATCTTACATATTAAGATTTATAATCCAAATATATAAGTTTAGATTTAACAAATCGAATTTCTATCTTTATCTATTAAGATTTGAGATATATGGATGAAAAATAGGAGATTGATAATTTTTTAAGATTAGTACATAAAAATCAAATAATTACAGAATTACCATTAAAATTTTATAGGGTTGTCCAACATTTCTTTGTTTTATATATAAGATAAGATGGGCTATAAAAGAAACTTGGGTTGGGCTTGGGAGCAATAGGCTCTATAGTTTAGTTCTTTTCTTTTTTTCTTTTTTTTTTTTTTTGGGTCGGGTATCCGATCGGGTGTCTGGGTAGGAATACTAAGACCTGGACCCGACCCAATTTGTGAGCACTGGGTACCCGGACCCGGCAAAACCCTGTAAGGTTGAAATCAACCCGATCCGAATGCCCACCCCTAATTACAAGAACACATAAGAAAGAGATTAGTGGTTTTTCTTTATATGAAGTTATCACACAATGATCCCTTCATACAAGTCTAGACCCTCTAATTCAAAGTTCTTATAAAGAAAAACTGAAATAGACTTTAATTCTGAAAAAATAAAATAAACAATGACAAACTAAGATGTCCTATAAGATGTTGCAAAACTCTGGGGCTACACTCTACCTTTGACAACATCTATCTTTTTTGTCCCACTTGTAAAACTAGTATTCACCCGTGCGATGCACGGGGTGGCATATTTTCAACTGGAAATACATGTCTGAAAAATAAATTTACGCATATATAAATTATTACGCTCATTGAATTTAAATACAAAACGCGACCAGCAATATTGAAGCATCATGTTCTTCATAGTTACATCATAAGAATAATATTAAATATTAGTATATCGTCAAAATTAAATCTTAAAGATAATAAAATTTGCAATGAGCATCCTAGGGACATGACTGAAAATAACATCGCATGGGGGAAATTATATAGAGAAGAAACACCTGCCAAAGAATAAGTTGTTAAAAAAAAGATATGTTACATGAATAATTGGTAAATATGAAAATATTATCTACCTTCAAATTCGATGAAATACTTCCTTGTACACTACATTTCTAGTAACATTGGTGAGTTCACCCGAATCCAACTTGATGAATATTTTAATGCCACATCTGCTCGTAACTCTGGACAGTGCAACATATAGTTGATCATGGCTGAAGACATGCTTAGGAAGATACAAACCAACATGCGAAAGAGTTTGAAACTTGGCTTTTATTGATTGTCATTGCAAAAGAAACAATCAACGGAAACTGTCTTCTCTGAAATTTAATTGGCAGTCTGGTAGATGGTATTAAAGTCATCCGAGGAATGAACATCATGTCACCGATATTTTTTCCGGAAAGAATTTTGCAACTCAGAACGTGAATGCCAGTTCTAATAATTTGAAGTTTGGTCCCGTTACACAATCCTTTAGCTTGATCGATGTTTCTTATTAGCATAACGGGTGCACCAATCTTGAACTTCAACGCATGAGAACGAAGTCCGGAGCATCTTATTGTGTTGAGGAATTCAGTCGAATAAATGTCTGCATTATCCTCCATTGTTTGCTCGTCCCTAAACATACTATCTGAGCTCAGGTACACCTTCTCCTCTCCTAGTAGGAGAGACATTAAGTGATCGTTCACAAACTCGACGCATTCATTAGTTGGTGCAAGAATTGTTCTCCCTTGAAAATAATCTGAATCATACATGTTACTCAACAATCCGGGTAAACGAATTCCAGTAGGTCTCTGAATGGATCTTCTGAATCACCAATCAACATGTCATCGGGAATCACTATCGAAGCTTCACCATGATTTTGTTCCCCAACATCCTCACTACCAACCTTCAGTATCCAGTCTCCAAATTATTTTACCTCATCCACGTTAGATGGAGAAGAGCATGACTGCAATCTCATGTTCTTAGTAAACTTCATGACACGACAGAAATTCCACACAGAGAGGAGTTTATCGTAGCATGTACTATGTCC